>SJYQ01092628.1:0-50994 GCA_006410935.1 Redunca redunca | reverse complement strand
GGGGTGGGGGTGGTGGAGGGGGCAGGGAGGAGTGTGAGTAGCAATTTCAGAGTATAGGACAAGAGGGAACCAAAGGCCCCAACTGGATTCAACTTCGGATGCTGCTGGGT
This sequence comes from Redunca redunca, assembly GCA_006410935.1. Taxonomy (NCBI): domain Eukaryota; kingdom Metazoa; phylum Chordata; class Mammalia; order Artiodactyla; family Bovidae; genus Redunca; species Redunca redunca. The sequence continues at coordinate 50,884 of SJYQ01092628.1, read as the reverse complement.
AGGGAGATGGAAGGGAATATTTAGTTGGACAAGCACCTGGCTACTTCATTAGAGTAGCAGGGACATTTAAGTGGAAGTGGAGGCAAAATAAACGTAGAGAGGTCTCTTTTTAGGGGAGCATTATTGAGACAGACCTGGAGGGAACGTTCGCTTATTTCCAAATTTAAGTAGAAATGATGGCAAGGACTGTGATGCGAGAGAGCATATCCACACTGAGTTCCCAGACACTCAGAAATCTAGGCCTTGTCACCAGAGAGGGCTGATGAGCAAGACCCACAGGCAAGGCTGGTCTTCCCCACAGGCACTGCACCTCACCTCTTGGTGCTGGGACAGTCCCTGGTAAAACACAGGTGTCTTACTTGAGGGGAACAACAGGAGGGTGTTACCTAGGAAGACATTACTATAGACAAACTGATCAGAAGAGCTAGTTGTCATTTTACAGAGCAGTGAACAAGACTGGGATGGGACAGAATAAGATACACATGTTTTTATAGGGAAGAAAGTTTTCCAGAAGAAGGCAGAAGGTTGAGAGAGAGTATGGAGAGGGCAAAGCAAGGTGGGGAAAGAGGGAAAGAGTGAGTGGATGGTGGTAGTGAGGGTGGGAGATGTCGGGGCTTTCCCACTTCACGTAGAGCCTAAAACTCAAGAAGTGCAATGAAATATCAAACTTGCACTGTCTGACATCTTCCCAGGCTGGCCCTGCAGGCAGTTCACAGTGAACAACGGGAGAAGTTGTGAATGAGGACAGCTGGATTCTAAGTTTGGCTCTGCCTCCAGCAAGCTGTGTGATATTGGAAGGTCACTGATCCTAGTATCAGTGCTGATCTTTGTGCTGACCTGTAAAATAAGGCTGGGAGTGCTGTTACCCCCCTAAAGTTGTTGTGAGGCTCCACTAAAACATGAGACACTATGCAAACGCCAAGGTTCCATGCTGTCCCAAGCTGCTCCGGGAGCAAGCGACGGAGAAAGCAGGCCTCGAGCTGCACAGGCTCCTAGTGCTACAGCTGGAGACCCAGGGCGACAGACAGAGATCTGGTGGTTACAGAGCGAGAAATGCAGGGTCTTCTCGCCCTTACCAGCCAGCCCACATCTACACCCCTGCTCTGTTACAAGCAGAGGCTCAGCCAATATTTGTGGGCTCCACAACAGCCCTGGTCCCAATTTCCATTTTCTCTGACCTGTGCCTCCTCCAGAAACTGTTATCACCCATCCCTCTCTCCTTACCTCAGGACATAACCCTTGCTCTTGGCCTTCTGTCTTGAGAAAGTTTGTCATCATAAAAAAGGAGTTCCCCTGCAGAGAAAAAAGGAGAGAAGGCAAAATGGCAAGCCCTTTGAGAACAGAACTGCTTAATCATAGTAATCCAACTGGCTAAGTGCCTGGGGGCGAACCTTTCCACTCTTCTAAGCTTCAGTCTAGAAATCTGGGTCTGGAAGCAAATCGACTACCCAGAGCGCTTAATATCCAAGCTGGATGAGCCGCCCTGCTGAGCCGAGGGAGAGCGGAGGAACATTCAAATTGATTGAGCACTCATTTTCCATTCCAGCCTCAAAAGCAGCCTTTTCATTTTGTGGGGACACAGTAAGTCCCATTACATTGAAAACCAAAATATGTGAGGAGGCAGAGGTGGGGGTGTTACCACCATCAGAATGCTATTCAGATTATCCAGGACTTTAATGAAAGGGTCATAGGGCATCCCACCACCTGGGCAATAAATAGGTGGAGATTTAATGACCCTCTGTTAGAAACAAATAGATAGCAGCTTGGCTTTTATGGTTTTTCAAAGCTTTCCAGCTTCCAGTGGGCCCTTTTGTCCCTCTTTCCACCCCTCTCCATCTGTTCTTTGGTGTTCTCAACTCCACTCCAACCTCTCCCTTTTGAGAATTCTACGTTCATTTTATCTTTTTTGCAGATTGAGACAATCTCAAGCCCTTTCGCTATGGTCCACACCTTTCCATTCTTTGTCATCTGTAGCCTTCCCTTGTCCAAAACTGTAGCCAAGAGTTTTCCTGGAGACATTTTTGTTGATAAAATGCCACACAAACAATATAGAAGGGCTTGTCCCCTCAAGGCAGAAAGTTTGCCCTTCTGGATCTAGGCAAAACTTACTGACTTGATGGCCCTGCTTCTGACAAGCTATGTATAAATAAAGTTCGAGTGAATCAAATCATGTTTTCAATGCACCAGGACACACTGCTATTTTGAGAAACCCTGTAGGAATTGATAAAGCAAAGTGTCATCTCCTTTGAGTTGCTGCATCTGACCCAATTTTGCAATTTTTAGGTTTTCTCAGTTGGGATTTTCACAGAGCTTTTTAAATGGGGCCAGTGTTTTTCTGGAGCGAGTCTCTAGGTCCCAGGGGAAGAGGAAGAGGCCCTGGGGACAGTGAGCAGGGACGATTCCTGGGAGGATGCTGACAGGTGCTCACCTGCAAGGGGAAGGTGTAATCCGCCATATCAAAGACACTCCGCACAACCTTCTTCTGCCCATTCTCCATAATCTCCTTTTTCACCTCTGCTATCCCTTTTATCTTGCTGTGCACAGAACTGATGACAGGCTCTTTCCGTTGGTACCGCTTGTCACTCACCAAAGCAAAGCTAAACGACAGACACAGAAAAGCATCAGCAATTTTCTCAAGGGAGACACAGTGCCATGGTTTTGGATGCAGGAACTGAAAGCCAGCTCCATTAAAATCTAGGCTTTGCTGGGTGACTTTGGGCAAGTGCCTTCTCTGTGACTCATTTTCCTTACCTGTAAAATGGGAAGAATAGTCATACCTACCTCATGGGGTTGTTTTGAGGATGGACTGAGATACCCATGCAAACTCCTTAGCACTGTATCTGGCTCATAGTGAGCTTTCATCATGTGGAAACTGTTGTCCCCAATACTACTAAGTTGCATCAGTCGTGTCCGACCCTGTGCGACCCCACAGACGGCAGCCCACCAGGCTCCTCCATCCATGGGATTTTCCAGGCAAGAGTACTGGAGTGGGGTGCCATTGTCTCTAATATCACCTAATATAGACCTTAATTTATAGATTGCCTTCTCAAATAGCAAAGTCCACCCCAGGTCAGTCCACCAGCTTTGTTCTGGGACTCAGTAACACATTAGCATCTACCTAAGGGTTTGTTCCAGGTTTCCCAGATGGCGCTAGTGGTAAAGAACCTGCCTGCCCAATGCAGGAGACATAAGAGACCTGGGTTCAATCCCTGGGTCAGAGAGATCCTCTGGAGGAGAGCATGGCAACCCACTGCAGTATTCTTGCCTGAAGAATCCCATGGACAGAGGAGCCTGGTAAGCTACAGTCCATTGTGTCACAACACAACTGAAGTGACTTAACATGTACACACATATGTAAGGGTCTGTCCAGCAGGTCAGCTTCCTGTTTTCCAGAAACACCTGCCTGGTTTAAAATAGCATTGGTAATAGCAGCTTACCCTTTATTGAGTACTTAGTACATGTTCTAAATGCATCACCTCCTTTAGTGCTCACAACAGTAATAGGAGACAGTTCCTGTAATCATCCCCTTATTGTAGATGAGAGAATGGGCTCAAAGAGGTGAAGGAACTTGCCCAAGATGGCACAGGTCATCAGTGGCAGGCCTGAGGTCTTTGACTGGTCGACCGTAGAGCCCAGAGCAAGACCTCTTAACCATGTGCTATATTTGTTCATACATGATGTGGCTTTGCCTCTGGTTTCCTGCCTTCTGATCTATTCATAAGCTATTAATGCCTTCTCTAGAATATGACTCTAAGTTATTATAGTGGGGGGAAGAGAGGGAAAAAGTGGAATTGGTAACTAAAAATGGTAGATTCCATCTTCACTTATCCATTTCCTGTTTCCCGTTGCCCTGAATAATTGAATTTATTTTATTTTATTTATTTATTTTTTGCTGTCCTGTGCATCATACGGGATCCTAGTTCCCAGGCCAGGGATCAAACACATGCCTCCCCTGCAGTGGAAGTGTGGAGTCTTAACCACTGGACCACCAGGGAAATCCCTTAAGAGTTTGTTTTAAATGCTTTGTTTATTCACTGGGCATGTATCTGTTTGGTCTCTTCCTTCTGCTCAGCCTCTAATATCTGAACGTTGTTAGGCAGTCAGTAGCTGTCCTCTATGAGCTGACCTTGGGAAACAGAGATACTGTGAGCCAAGGCTTGGTCCCAGCTGTTCTCAACCTTGGCTGTACAGTGTAATTACTTAGGGAGCTTTCAAAATTGCAGCTCCCTGGTCTCATCCCTGGAAACTCTGATTCAATAGGTCTGGGGAGTCATCCAGGTGCCTATATATTTTTCTAAAGTTGATTCTAATACACAGTCAGGGTTGAAAACCCTTATGAGACTCATGGAAAAACAGCTCACATTTGGCAATATGAAGTACTGTACATCTGAGGTGCATTCCCCACACCCCAACAATTTCACTCTTAGGTGTATGTCCCAGAGGAACCCTCAAAGAAGGTGCCCAACAAGTTATGTACAGAAAATTGTAAAGCTGCACTATTTATAATAGGGCAAACTGGAAATCATGGAAATATCCTTGAACACTGAATGGGTGAATAAATTGTTGGATTTATTCACTGGAATGTTCTGTAACAGTGAAAGTGAATGGAGAACTGCTTGCATCAGTGTGGAAATAACGTAACATTGAGTAAGGAAAGCATGCCACAGAATGAGATAGAATTTAAAGAAATTAAAAATGATATTATATGCTCAAACAAATACCTGTCCACACATATTCATGGCACACTATTCACAATAGTCAAAAGGTGGAAACAACCCACATGTTCATTAAAATATGATGGACAACCATCTACCCATGAAAAGGAATGAAAGGAGACACATGCAGTACTGTGGACAAACCTCAAAAAACTTTGTGCTAAGTGAAAGAAGACAGACACGAAAGACCATGTAGTGTATGATCCCACTTATATGAAACATCCAGAATAGGAAAATCCACCGAGACAGTAGACTGATGGCTCCCTGGGGCTGGCGGAAGGGGTAAATGGGAAGTAAGTGCATAATGAGGTTGTCGTTGGGTTTTTTAAGTTTATTTTTGGCTCTGCTGGGTCTCATTGTTGTGGGAGGGTTTCGTCTAGTTGTGGCGGGCAGGATAGGGGACTACTCTCTAGTTGCGGTATGCTGGCTTCTCACCACGGTGGCTTCTCTTGTTGTGGTGCATGGGTTTAGTTGCCCCACGGCATGTGGAATCTTCCCAAACCAAGGATTGAACCCATGTCCCCTGCATTGGCAGGCGGATTCTTAACCATTGGACCCCCCAGGGAAATCCACATAATGAGGTTTGCAGAGAGCCCAATTTGAGATCCAATGAGCATATATGAGACAGAGCTATCCAGTGTAATTCCATAGACAAATATGATGATGCTTATTCAACAGTGTATTTCAGCCTATCATCACAATGTGTGATGTTGTTCTGTGTTGGATATTGCAACAGTCTCCCAGAATAACCGTGTCCATTTAACCCTCCATTTGGGAAGCTCAGTCTCTTGTTGTTGGTATATTGCTCAGTCACATCCAACTCTTTTGTGATCACATGGGCTGTAGCCCACCAAGCTCTTCTGTCCATGGGATTCCCAGACAAGAATACTGGAGTGGGTTGCCATTTCCTTCTCTGGGGATCTTCCCGATCCAGGGATCGAACCTGCGTCTCCTACATTGGCAGGCAGGTTCTTTACCACTGAGACACCTGAGAAGCCCTTAGTCTCCCATATTCATCCCCAAATGTATGACGTGGTATAGATCAGCCTTGGAATCCAACCCTCTCAGAAATCAGAAAACTTGTCTTTATATATTCATGGTTCAGTGTCTTAAGACTCCACACTCCCAGTGCAAGGGCCTAGGTTTGGTCCCTGGTCAGGAAACTAGATCCCACCTGCCACAGCTAAAAGGTCTAAAGATCTTAACGTGACTGAAAGGTCCTAACGCAACAAAAACTGAAGATCCTATGTGCTGCAACTAAGAACTTATGTAGCCAAATAAAGAAATAAATGTTTTTCAAAAAGAATCAAAATGCTTCAGAGATGCATCAAAGAAAATAAAGCGGAAACAAAAGAGTCTGCATATGGAAAGAACATTCTAACAATTGTCCCAGCAGCTGTCTCCTGATCTCCTTGGTGAATCAGACAAGCCATGCCACCTCTTTGGGTAATGGATTTAGTCCTTGAATGGGGAGATAACTTGGACAGCAAACAGATCAAATCAAATAATACTAGTGGAAATCAACCCTGAATATTCATTGGAAGGACTGATGCTGAAGCTGAAGCGCCAGTATTTTGGCCATCTGATACGAAGAGCCAACTCATTGGAAAAGACCTTGATGCTGGAAAGATTGAACGCAAAAGGAGCAGGGGTCTGCAGAGGATGAGATGGTTAGATAGCATCACTGACTCAATGGAAGTGAATTTGAGCAAACTCCAAGAGATAGTGAAGGACAGGGAAGCCTGGCATGCCACAGTCCATGGGGTGGCAAAGAGTCAGACACGACTTAGCGACTGAACAGCAACAACAATAACGGGGGGATAACTCCCTGGCTCCCTAATCTCTATGACTGTTCAGCTCTAAGAAGCTACAATTCTCTGTATTCGGAAGAAGGCAAAACCATTGGTCCCTGGAGTGAACAGGGGCATGACGGAACTGGGGGATTCAGCTGGGCCTTGTAGGATGGATAGGTGGAGATGGGGGAGAAGAAAGCTGAAGAGTCTGGGAAGATGAAAGAGAATAAAAGTGACAGAAGCCTGGGTCCTCACAGACCAGTCTAGCTGAAGAGGAGGGCTGTGGAGGGCAGCAGGAGGACAGAAGGATGGAGGGGAAGGTCCGCTGGGCAAGTCCCCAGACTGGCACACTGCACCTGACTCACCAGTTGTAGACCACGATGCACACCATAAAGAGGTTTTTCAGAAACCCAATCCACGAATTCTCAATGAGAAGGACTTTCACAGTCATGAACTGGCTTCTCAGGGGGGTTTGGCTGCATGCACCCATGGTGAGAGTCCTCAACGTGCCACGGGAAGGAAGTGCCTCTCAGCAAAGCCAGACTTCACCTACACAGCTCCTGAGCTCACTGAGCAAAGCTAAGTCTAGAGTGAAAGGGTGTGACCTGAACGTGAACCATCCTCCCATCCGGTTAACTGATGTCTACCCCAGGGCCAATAGACTTCTGTGGGCCCCTAAGAGAACTGTGGGTCCTGGGCCCTCTGTGCCTTGTGGAGTAGTTGAGTCTGCAGTCTCTATAGCTTATGTTTAAAATCCCAAGAGAAGAATCTGATTGTGTCCAACCCTGGTCCACTCAGCTGTGTGAGTGTGTGTGTGTGCAGGGGTGGTCAGAAAGGGGCCAGGGGCAGTCAGAGATGTACTGTGAAGAAAGTGGAGGAGAGCCTGCACCCTGAAAGGCAAGTTAAATGCTGGCTTCCTGTGGCTGCTGTAATAAGCCACCAAGAACTTAGTGACTTAAAATAACACAAACATTTTTTCTCTTAGTTCTGGGGAGTCAGATGCCTAAAATCATTCTTAGAGGATTCAGATCAAGGTGACAGCAGGCCTGGTCCCCCCTGGAGTCTCCACTAGAGAGTCTGTTCTCACCTCTTCCAGCTTCTAGACCATCCCCGGGTTCCCAACCACAACTCTCTACCCTCAACTCTTCTTGTCACGTTTTCTTTTTTTTTGACTTCAACTCTCTTGCCCCTCCCCCTTATAAGGACTCTTGTGATCATGCTGGGGCCACTCAGATAATCAAGAATAAGCTCTCCATCTCAAGACCTTGAACTTAATCACATCTGCAGGGTTCCTTTCGTAAGGTACCATATTCACAGGTGCCAGAGATCAGGACACGGAGATTTGGCATGGGTTCGGGGGCATTATTCAGGTTCCTACAATATAGGCAGGGCTTCCCTGGTGGTTCAGCAGTAAAGAATCCATCTGCTGATGCAGGAGACGTGGGTTTGATTCCTGGGTCAGGAGGATCCCCTGGAGAAGGAAATGGTGACCCATTTCAGTATTCTTGCCTGGGAAATCCAATGGGGAGAGGAGACTGGTGGGCTATAGTCCATGAAGTCGCTAAAGAGTGGGACACGACTTAGCTACTAAACAACAACAATATACCAAGCCCGTTCTACTCTGCCACACCATTCCTTGAGCTAGCTAATGAAGGGGGTTCAGTTTCCTGTTACTCACAGCTTGGCTAAGACATCATCTGGTCTTCCAATTCTCTTTGACTATTGCACTTCTTATCCATTATCTAGTTCATCTGGAAAAACCTTCCTTTTCATACTTCTTAAACTATCTCTCTCTTGTTCCAAAAACTCCTACTCCAGAACACAATATTTTCTACACATCCTACTATATGGAGAGAAGAGAGTGAGTCCTAGTCTATTAGTTAATGTTTACCAATTAGAGGAAATATTGGACTGGCCAAAATTTTCATTTAGGTTTTTTCAGAACACAGTATAGGGAAATCCAAACAAACTTTTTGGCCAACCCAGTATAATGGATAGATGTAAAGGCATTGAGCTCAAAAACTCAGTTATACAGATACAGGCCATGGACCACCCAAACTGGCAGAGGTTTATCTTAGAGGCCCAACATTTTAAATAAGTCCAAACCTATATTAGCCAAAATTGTGTTATATCCTCTAGTAAACAAAACCCAAAAAACTAGTGTCGTCTTAAGCTTTGGTGAGAGAAGTAGAATATTCTCTTTGAGGGTGATGTTAAGCCAATGACCTATGCCCTAATTAGGCAAGAGGCAGAAGGAGCCTTGTGTTCAGGTCTTATGAGCCACACATTTAAAGAGAATCCCTTTGGTGGTTGTAAAAGTGTAAACTTCACAGAAAAGCACAAAGAACATGAAAAGGTTCCAACGTTCTCCCTCTCAGAGGTTATCACTGTTGAAAATTTGTGCACATGTTCCTGATGCCTCTTTATGCCCCCACCTAGACACACAAACCGGAGAAGGCGATGGCACCCCACTCCAGTACTCTTGCCTGGAAAATCCCATGGACGGAGGAGCCTGGAAGACTGCAGTCCATGGGGTCGCTGAGTGTCGGACACGACTGAGCGACTTCACTCTCAGTTTTCACTTTCATGGATTGGAGAAGGAAATGGCAACCCAATCCAGTGTTGTTGCCTGGAGAATCCCAGGGATGGGGGAGCCTGGTGGGCTGCCCTCTATGGGGTTGCACAGAGTCGGACACGACTGAAGCGACTTAGCAGCAGCAGACACACAAACATGGCCACACTCTACATGCTATTAAATAACTTGCTGTTTTTGCTCAATAATATGTTATTAACTCTTTTCACAATAGTAGTGCAAAATGGATGATAAAGATAGATCTATGATATGTACCCACTTTGAAAGGCTACAGGGTATTCTAGTGTTTAGGTTGGAACATATAAAATTGCCCGTTTTGTAGACAAAACAATAGAATATTGACAATTCCATACGGTTCAGCCTAAGAGGTGAATTGTGAAAATTTGCCAGCTATTCTCTTACTGATGGAGATTGAACTGGAACTTTTGTTCAGTTCTGTAAACATTTTTGGTAGTCTTGATATAGCTTTTACTATGTGTCAAGCACTCTTTTAAGCATATATTAATAACAAATAAAAACTCTTTCCACCCTCACCTGCCCCAAAATAACCCTGTAAAGAAGGAACAGACTTACCCTCACCTTATAGCTAAGCAAACTGTGACACCAAGAAAGTGAGCCCAAGTTCACATAGTGCTGTAGACTCAATGTTTGTGACCCCACCCCCAAATTCATAAGTTGAAATCTAACTCCGATGCAATGGTATGAGAAGGTGGGGCCTTTGGGAAGTGAGTAGGTCACAAAGATGGAGTGCTCATGAATGAGAGTAGTGCCCTTATAAGAGGCCCCTGAAAGAGCTCACCTCTTCTGCTGTGTGAGAATACAGCAAAAAGATGGCCATCTGTGAACCAGGAAGTGGGTTTTTACCAGAAATCATAATGTTGTTGCACTGACCTTAGGATTTCCAGCTTCTTGAACCATGAGAAATAAATTTTTGTTGTTTACAAGCCACTCAGTCTTTGGTATTTGTTACAGTGAACTAAGACACATGGTAAGTAGCAGCATTAACTCCCAGCTCATGCTCTGTGTGCTATTGTAAATGGAAGTGCTTTCTTAATTTCTTTTTTAGACTGCTCATTGTTGGTGTGTGGAAACATGACTGATTTTTGTGTGTTGATCTTGTGGTTTGAAACTTTACTGATTGGTTTATTAACTTTAATGAGTTTTTTGTGAATTCTTTGTGATTCTCCATATATAGGATCTTTTTTTTTTTTTTTTTTGGCTATACCAGATCTTCATTCCATCTCATGAGATCTTTAATTTCAGCATGCAGACTTCTTAATTGTGGCATGTGTGGGGGATCTAGTTCCCTGACCAGGGATTGAACTGGGGCCCCATGCATTGGAAGCCCAGTCTTACCTACTGGACATATATAGGACCTTATCACCGAAGTATAGTTTACATCTTCCTTTCCAATTTGGATGCCTTTTATTTCTTTTCGTTGCTTAATTGCGCTGGCTAGAATGTCAAATACAGTTTTGAATAAAAGGCATTTCAGTGGTAAAAACACTCATCTTTGTCTTGCTCCTGATCTTTGTGGGTGGGGGAAACCCTGTCTTTTGAGGCTCAGTCTGTTCTCTTCAACACTATACTTCATGAATTCTCCACTCTCCCCTTTCATGTTGCCAGGCACATGTTTACACAAGAATCTTGTCACACTTCAGGTAAATTTTACACCTTAAGATAAGTCTCTGAGTCAAAGGACGTGCACATTTTTTTAAAATCTCAGTTAATTTTATCAAACCACAAAAGCTTGAACCATTTCATGTTTCTACCAGCAATGCAAGAGTGCAGGCATCACCTTTTAAGAGAGCCTTGACAAACCAGAGTGTGGTTGTGTGGGCTTGGCTGGGATAGTGAAGAGTCTGGATACTGTCTTAGGGGTACAGAACCAGAGAGACTTTGGCTATTCTTTTGGAGAAGTGGAGAAATGTAATAGCAGGCTGAAGCCATTTAGAAACTATCAAGTAGAAAATGGACCACAGGGCAGAACTCTAACCAAAAGGGAAAAACTATAGGGAGATAGATTTTGGTTCAGTGTAAAGAAGGAATGTCTAATAATTAGAACAGTCCCAGAACAGAACAAGCTTTCCCCGTAGTTGCTAGTTGGTGACAGTGATGTCAATGACAACAATGATGATAATTTTCATTTATCCCATCATCTCCCTTTCTCTTGAGTCTCCTCTCCATCTGCATTTCAGCATCAATTTCCCATCTTAAAAGTAAACCTTCCCTTGACCCCACATTCTGCTCCTACTACTTTCCACCTCTCTCCTCCTTTGTATCCAAGTCCCTTGAAAAAGTGAGTCACCACATCCATTTCCGAGTCTCTATTCACTCCTCTGCTCACTCCAAACTGGCTCCCACCCCTGGAACTTCTCTAAAGCCTCTCTTGTCAAGTAAACAACAACACCATCACTGAATCCAGTAGATGTGCCATGGACCTGATCTTCCTGGAATTCTCAGCAGCATTTGATACCAGTAACCATGCCTCCACTTTTCCCCTCACCTTCCCAAATGCACATTCTCCTGACTTTCTCTGGATCTCCATGTTTGCCCTTTCTGAGAATCCTTTGGTGACCTCTGTGCTTTTCACCACGTAAAGGCTAGAATTCCTCATGGGTCTGTTCTAAGCCCTCTTGTCTTCTCATCTGCATCCTCTCTTGCAGGTCAGTTGCAGCTACTGCCATGGTTCTAGGTAACCATTCTTATCCTGGTGATATAGAAATCTACATCTCTAGCTCCAGATTCACATATCCGTCTATCAAATAAATATCTACATCTGTATGTCACATAGACTTGTGCCTTTAGTGCACAAGTGAATTAGTTCTGAATTCATCTTCCACCCTAGATGGGCGTTTTCCCCCCTTCACATTTCCTATCCCCAGTAAGTTCTTCTACCACTCATCAGTGGCCCAAGCCAGAGCATGGCAAACTGCCTAGTTTATCCTTTCCCTCATCCCCCTCATCCATTCAGTTGTCGAATCTTATTGTTATGTCTTCCTAGCATTATTCAAAACCATCCACTTCTCTCATCTACCGCTGTTAACTCCTCATTCCAAATCACTATGAACTCTCACCTGGATGGCCCAATACTCTCCTAAATGGTCTCCCTCCCTCTGTTTGTACTCTTACCTCCTCCATTTTCTACAGTACTTTATGGGGAGCTTGGGCTCTGGTTTCAGCATCGGCTCTATCACTAACTACTTACATGACCTTGTTTAAGTCACTTAGCCTTTATTTTTTCTTTAATTTTTATTTGCAGTGGATCTTCATTGCTGCACTGTGGCTTTCTCTAGTTGCAGTTCATGGGCTTCTCATTTCAGTGGCTTCTCTTGTAGCGGAGCACAGGCTCTAGGTGCACGGGCTTCAGTTGTTGCAGCATGGAGGCTCAGTAGTTGTGGCACACGGGTTTAGTTACTCTTGGCCCAGGAGTTGAACCTATGTCCCCCGCATTGGCAGGTGGATTCTTATCTACTGTACCACCAAGGAAGTCCTACTTAGCTTTTCTGAATCATCACTTCTTCTTCTATAATTAGGGGATATTAGAATTATATTGGGCTCCCCTGATGGCTCAACTGGTAAAGAACCTGCCTGCCAATGCAGGAGATGCAAGAGACGTGGGTTCAATTCCTGGGTTAGGAAGATCCCCTGGAGAAAGAAATGACAACCCACTCCAGTATTCTTGCTTGGAAAATTCCATGGACAGAGGAGCTTGGTTGGCTACAGTCCACAAGGTCGCAAAAAGTCAGACACGACAGAATTATATTGGCCAGGGTTTCTAGTTCTAAACAACAGAGTCCACTCTGCCAAGTTTAAGAAGATTGTCTAGAAAAGGCAAATCTATAGAGGCAGGGTATAAGTTATTGTTTGCCTGGATCCAGTGGGTAGGAATGGGGAGTGACTGCAAATGGGAATGAGGGATCTTATTGGAGTAATGAAATATTCCAAAACTGAATTGTGATGATTGTTGTCCATCTTGCAAATTTATTAAAAAATCATTGAAGCTTAAAATGGGTGACTTTTATGATATAATAAGTTATACCTCTGTTGGATCACAATAAACTGTGGAAAATCCTGAAAGAGATGGGAATACCAGACCACCTGACCTCTTGAGAAACCTATATGCAGGTCAGGAAGCAACAGTTAGAGCTGGACATGGAACAACAGACTGGTTCCAAATAGGAAAAGGAGTATGTTAAGGCTGTATATTGTCACCCTGCTTATTTAACTTATATGCAAAGTACATCATGAGAAACACTGGGCTGGATTAAGCACAAACTGGAATCAAGATTGCAGGGAGAAATATCAATAACCTCAGATATGGAGATGACACCACCCTTTTGGCAGAAAGTGAAGAGGAACAAAAAAGCCTCTTGATAAAAGTGAAAGATGAGAGTGAAAAAGTTGGCTTAAAGCTCAACATTCAGAAAACTAAGATCATGGCATCCAGTCCCGTCACTTCATGGCAAATAGATGGGGAAACAGTGAGAACAGTGACTGACTTTATTGTTCTGGGCTCCAAAATCACTGCAGATGGTGATTGCAGCCATGAAATTAAAAGATGCTTACTCCTTGGAAGGAAGTTATGACCAACCTAGACAGCATATTAAAAAGCAGTGACATTACTTTGCCAACAAAGGTCTGTCTAGTCAAGGCTATGGTTTTTCCAGTGGTCATGCATGGATGTGAGAGTTGGACTGTGAAGAAAGCTGAGTGCCAAAGAATTGATGGTTTTGAACTGTGGTGTTGGAGAAGACTCTTGAGACTGCAAGGAGATCTTGGACTACAAGGTGATCTAACCAGTCCATCCTAAAGGAGATTAGTCCTGGGTGTTCATTGGAAGGACTGATGTTGAAGCGGAAACTCCAATACTTTGGCCACCTCATGTGAAGAGCTGACTCATTGGAAAAGACCCTGATGCTGGGAAAGATTGAGGGCAGGAGGAGAAGGGGACAACAGAGGGTGAGATGGTTGGATGGCATCACCGACTCAATGGACATGAGTTTGGGTGAACTCCAGGAGTTGGTGATGGACAGGGGGGCCTGGTGTGCTGCAGTTCATGGGTCGCTGAGTCAGACATGACTGAGCAACTGAACTGAACTGAAAGTTGTTTAAAAAATAAAGGAAAAAGGAGATTTTAAGAGGACATTAGGTAATTCATACAGTCTCTTGGTAGACCAAAAACCCAGCTTGGTGAAACAATGCACAGCTAGGAACACCACCCAGAGAACAGGTACAGTTCCAGAGAAAAGACTGCCAGCCACTGCCGAGCCATAGTAGAAATTCATGCCAATAGTGTTTGAGTGCCAGAATCTTAGTCACTGCCATGCCCCAGTGAGCTCAATGCCTGGGGCCACATCTCCTATAGGAGGCTGAATAATGACCCCAAAGCTATCATGTCCTAATCCCCAGAATTTATGACTGTTACCCTGTTTGGGGAAAAGGTCTTTACAGATGTGATTAAGTTAAGGATTTTGAGATGGTGAGATTATCCTGAATTAGGTAGGCCCTACATGCCATCATATGTGTTCTTATAACAGAGAGACAGAGGGACTTCCCTGGTGGTCCAGTGGTTGAGAGTCCACCTGCAAATGCAGGGGACACAGGTTTGATCCCTGTTTCAGGAAGATTCTACATGCTGCAGGGCAACTAAGCCTGTGAGCCACAACTACTGAGACTGTGCTCTAGAGCCCTTGAGCCACAGCTACCGTGAACCCCTCATGTCCTAGAGTCTGTGCTCTGCTACAAGAGAAGCCATTGTCTTGAGAAGCCCATGGGCCACAACTAGAGTGTAGCCCCCACTCTTTGCAACTAGAGAAAGCCTGTGTGCAGCAAAGAAGACCCAGCACAGCCAAAAATCTAAAAATTTTAATTAAAAATTAAGGAAAAAGACAGGAGATTTCATGCACACATATATACACACATACAGGAGAAAGGTTCATGAAGGTGAAGCACAGAGTCAGGGATGCAGGCCTTGAAGACTGGTGTGATGTGACTACAAGCCAAGGAATACAGGCCACCCCCAGAAACTGGAAGAAGCAAAAAAGTCTTCTTCTCTAGAGCCTCTGGAGGGAGCATGGCCCTGCTGACCTCTCAGTTTTGACCTAGTGATACTGATTTTTAGGTATCTCCAAAACTTGGAGAGAATAAATTGTTGTTTTATGTTACCAAGTTTGTGGTTGGATTGTTCCAGCAGTGATGGGAAATTAACAACAGAGAACAAGTGGAGGCCCACATGCTGCTTATTTAAACATTTGAAAGTCATAACAGACTTTCTGGGGATTCCCTTATGTGCTTTATATTTTTGCTTTTTCCTCGCTGCTTTTAGTATTATTTTCTTTGTATTTAATTTTTGATAGTTTTATTGATATGTGTCTTGGCATATTTCTTCTTGGGTTTATCCCATATGGGACTCTCTGTGCTTCCTGGAGTTGACTATTTCTTCTCCCATGTTAGGTAAGTTTTTGACTATATACTCTTCAAATATTTTCTCAAATCCTTTCTCTTTCTCTTCTTATTCTGGGAGCCCTATAATTTGAATGTGGTACATTGAATGTTGTCCCAGAGGTCTCTGAGACTATCGTCAGTTCTTTTTTTCTTTCTTCTGTTTCATGCCAGTTACGTCCACCATTCTATCTTCCAGCTCACTTATCTATTCTTCTGTCTCCTTTATTTTGCAATTGATTCCTTCTAGTGTATTTAAAAAGATATTTATTTACTTTTGACTGCACTGGGCTTATTGCTGCTCGGGGGCTTTCTCTAGTTGTGGTAAGCTAGTTGCTAGTTATACTCTGTAGTTGCCGTGTGCAGGCTTCTCATTGCAGTGGCTTCTCTTGTTGCACTGGCTCTAGGGTGCACTGGCGTCTGTAGTTGTGGTGTGTGGGCTCAGTAGTTATGGCACCCAGGCTCTAGAGTATTGGCATCAGTACTTGTGGCCCACAGGTTTAGGTGCCCTGTGGCATGTGAGATCTTCCTGGACCAGGGATTGAACCCATATCTCCTGCATTGGCAGGTGGATTCTTAACCACTGGACCACCGGGGAAGTCCCTGAGCCTTTAAAAGTAGGGAATTTCCTTTGGCTGGTCCCAGAAGAGAGGTCAGAGATTTGAGGCATGAAAACATTGTGCCATCGCTGGCTTGAAGATAGAGGGGAGCCACACAATAAAAAATGCAAGTGGTCTCTATGATCTGAGAGTAGCCCCTGGCTAGCAGAGCTCTGAGTCCCATGATGCCACAGAATTGAATTCTACCAACAGGGAGAATGAGCTTGGGAGTGAATTTTCTCCCAAAGTGAGAACTCAGCACAGCATAACACTTTGATTTCAACCTTGTGAGACCCTGAGCAGAGAACCCAGCCATGCCAGGCCCAAACTACTGACCTACAGAACTGTGAGCTAATAAGTGGCAGTATTTTAGGTGAGTTTGTAGTAATTTGTTATGCAGCAATAGAAAACTAATACAGTCCCACAGGCTCCTTACTCCATAGAGAAGCTCACAGCTAGCAGAGAGCCAGGGTGGGATCTCTAAACATGGGGTCCAGGAAGTGGCCCCTATGGTGTCAGTCAAGGCTGGTATCAGCCCCATACATTCCTTCAGATGAATTCTGCTCATACTCACCACCCCATGTTATTTCCTATATACCAAAGCATTGTTGCATGGTGCATATGTTTGAAAAGCTTGAGTCTCATGCCTGTGTCCTAGCTGCAAGGGATGCTGGGAAATTAAGTTGTGACATACAGTCAAGAGGTGGAACCCATTACCTGGGAATTTCCCAGTAGTTACGCTGTTCAAATCATGGTTACACATTATGAGGACCAATTCTGTAGGGTTATTTACAAGGATCAAACAGGCTAATACATATCATAAGCTAAGAACAGAATCTGGCCCATGCTAAGTACTCAGTAGTACTCAATAGGTGTTGCCATATTGAAAGTAGAATGCTTTCTTTAAAATGAAATTATTACTCCTCAGTATGAATTCTGAATCTATAAAACCCTTAATGTTTCATTTATGGTTGGAATTTTTCATAATAAAATGTTGACAGTGGGGTAGGAAAGACTCTTCTTCCTTTCTCAGTGTTCTCAGGATGAAGTTCAAGCCTGTTTCCAGTTGGATTCCTGCTGGCTTCTCTAGTTCCACTTCTCTGGCATTTTGCACACCAGTCAGTTGACATATGTAGTAGTGTGAATAATCTATGTAATCTGGTCCTTGCTCTTCCAAGCATGGTGTTCAAAACCCAGCGAGGCTGGGAGATCTCTACCCTGGTGGGAAGCGGGGCTCGAGTGTGGTGCCCAGAAGCCTGTCGGTACGTGATAGCCGGTCCACAGAGAGGCCTCTGCCATTCTGCACTGAAATGAGAAAACCAGGACAACAGGACAAGCTCTTCATAAAGTGAAAATCATTCACTTAAAAAAAAAGTCATTTACCATCTTTTTTTTTTTTGAAGACTCTGTACTTCTAGCTTTTTTAATGTTTTGGTTTAGACATTAGTGAAGGGAAGCTGAAATATGGTGGTAGTCGAGGTGTTTTAAGAGTTTGACATAGTTAACAATGCTGCGTTAGTTGGGATTCTAGCCTCTTCTTGGTCTTTTATGTTGATAAAAGGCATCATCATCCACCAAGAAACCTAGAGTCATCTTTGCCTTCTAGGAAATCTGTCATTTTTACCTCTAAAATATAGCCTGTTTGCTCACTTCTCTCCAGCTACACTGCCCCATTCTAGTCCAGGTCACCACCTTCTCTCCTCTGGGTGGCTCCAACAGCCTTCTTACTGGGCCCATCACTGCCCCTTTTGCCCCTCAACAATCTATGGTCTGCACAGTGGCCTGACAGTGCTTTTAAAAGCGTGAATCAAATGGTTTCACTCCCTTGTAAAAACTTGCTAGTGGCTTCCCATGGTGTTGAGAAACAAATCCCAACCCTGGCCCCTGCCTACCTCTGTCCTCCACTCCTGCTCCTTCCTTCTCACTCACCAGGTTCTGGAACACGCTGACCTTCTGACTGCTCCTCTTTTTTGCTTCCATTCATTTGTGTTTGCTGGTCTCTTGGCCTCATATATAAGGTGGCTCAATTCTTCTCCTGGAGGGGGTCTCCTCCTGCAGTGAGTCTTCTCTGGGCCTTCCCATCTCTGTCGCATCACCCAGAGGCCCGGGGTGGGTTGAGAACATGGCAGATATCGTCATGTTTCTGTCGCCCTCAAGTGGCAGGGGCCATGCCTGAGTTGGGTTTGCCCCTGTCTGGCCTCTGGTGACTCTTTCTGCCTGTGCAGTGGACTCACTTCCATTCAACAAGAGGAAACCCAGCAACACAAGTGTGTGGCCACCCTCTGGTAATGGGCAGCCAGTCAGGAGCTACATTTAATGATTGCAAATTAGCACAACAGCACCATCTCCATGGTGACAGACAGCCTGAGGCTGTGCAGGACAATGTTGCCTTTGCTATTGGCCTGGGTGGAGGCTAACTTGAGGAAGAAGCAGTTGTGAGTAGAGTTTGTTCTGTTTCTTCTCAACCTTCCCTGCTCTTCTGTATTTATTGGAAAAGCTTCTGAGAGGACTAGTCTCTAGTGAAGAGGGAAATCTTCCCAAGAAAACACCAATATCTTTTACTTCTCAGCTTTAAATCTCCCTTTCAAATCATTCAGAATAAAATCCAAATGACTCAGAGCGGGCCTTCAAGGACTTGAATGATCTGTCCTCCCATCTCCACTCAGGTTACCTCTCCTTCAATGCGTTGTTCACTCTGCTTCTACCACTCTGAACTCCTTGCTTTTCCTTGAATACCCTATCAAGTCCTCACCTCAGGGCCTTTGCACTTCCTATTCCCTCCATCAGAAACACTCTTCTTCCAGATATTTCGTGACTTGTTCCCTTTCTGTGGGCAAATCTCATCCCATATGCCTCTATCATACACATGCTCATTCTCTGTCCTCTTCCCTAATTTATTATTCTTCATAGCACTTAACACCATCAGACATTTTATTATGTTTCTGCATTTTCATATCATGTCTCTTTCCTCCATTAGAATATAATGCAATGAGTTGCCAGAACTTTGTTTCACTGACTGTTATTAATATAATCTCTATTATATTAATCTTTACAGAGTCTGACTCATAGTAGATACTCTAAAATTTGGGGAATGGGGACTTCTCTGGTGGGCCAGTGGCCAGGACTCTGTGCTCCAAATGCAGGGGGCTCAGGTTCAATCCCTGGTTGGGGAACTAGATCCTACATGCCGCAACTGAGAGTTTGCATGCTGCAAATAAAGATCCCGCATGCCACAACTAAGACTGATGCAGCCACATAAATAAATGTACAAAATAAAATAATAACGTCGAGGGAATGAATAAACAATGGAGAAAGACAAAATGATGGGATGCTCATCCCAGCCTCCATCATCATCCTTCACTTGCCCTGGTCAACTCAGAAAGACAAAGAAGAGCCTGGTGAAAAGGAAGAATGGTTGACTAAATATTGAGGAGACCCAGTGTCTGGGCTTTCAAAGTCTGACAGATAACTACTTTAGCAGTATGGTTTGTGGGTTAAGAACATTGGTTTGGATTGAAATGTGGCTCAGACGGTAAAGTGTCTGCCTACAATGTGGGAAACCTGGGTTCAATCCCTGGGTCGGGTAGATCTCCTAGAGAAGGAAATGGCAACCCACTCCAGTATTCTTGCCTGGAAAATCCCATGGACAGAGGAGCCTGGTAGGCTACAGTTCATGGGGTCACAAAGGGTCGGACATGACTGAAGCAACTTAGCAACTAAGCAACTTCACTCCCTCACTTTCTAACTGGATGACTTTTAATAATGTATCTCCATCTTTCATAGCTTCCATTTCCTTATCTGTGAAATAATGAAGAGAATACTTAAGTCCCAGCACATCAAATGAGATGACATAAATAAAGGTAACAGTAGAAAGAAGTTATCTTTATTGTCATTCAGGTGTTCGAATCTCAGTTTTCCTGGAGTATAGTCATCATTATCCCATTCTTCCTATCTCATTGAGGCCAGAAGCTGAAACAGAGTCTTGGAAAACCAGGAGCTGGTTCTCAGAGGCACATTCTGTTGAGAATACCAATGTCCCAGCCTTGACAATAATTTGGGGTGGAGTCTCCACAGCCCAGGTGCTAGGTTGAAACAAGTCAGGGATAGACCTGTAGCCTTCAGAAGTCCCTGGAATTCCTGGCTTTTGGAAAGACCTGTAGTGGCTATTTGGTTTTTGTCTGTCTCTTCCTCCCACCTACTTTTCCTACTTCCTCTGGGATCCCCTAGAGTAGAAAATGGTAACCCATTCCAGTATTCTTGCCTGGAAAATTGCATGGACAGAGAAGCCTGGCGCGCTACAGTTCATAAGGTCGCAAAGAGTGGGACATGACTGAAGCAACTTAGTATAGCACAGCACAACCATCAGTCTTTTCTGTGAATTTTTTGCCAGAGCTATCAGAAAAGACTTGCTTGTTCCTCTGGGGTTGCTAAAAGGGGAGGATGTGGGGATATGAATGTGACATCTAGCTACATAGAAAGCCTATTCAAGAAACAGAGCCAAGATGTGGGAAGAGAAATATAAATGGGGGAAAAAAAAAAAAAAGTGTGTGGAGAAAGACCCAGCCCCCACAGTTTCACAAAGCTTGAACTTTTATAACCATCCATGTCTGAGGACAGCTCCATCTCTTCCATTGCCCAGTTATGTGAGAATAAATCCCCCTATGTGGCTTGGTGGCTAACATGACTTAGGTTTCTGTCATTTAGTAGCCAAACTATTCTGCCTAACACAGTCCTAATCAGTATCCTCTTCACGCACTCCAGTAGCCCTGGAATCTGGAGTTGCTCGATCTTGCCTGTGGCTACAGCCCTTGCCTTTGATTCTAAATCTGAACCAAGTTGTGAGGGACTGTGAGATGCTGATCAGCCTCTTGTCTTATTTCCTCTATTGCCTGCCTTGTACCTCCCTGTCTTCTTTCATTATCCTGACTCTTTGCCTTTTCAGCCAGAGTGTAGACAGCCTCTGAACCCAGGACCTCATGACCAGAATCCTCCCCCTGTTGCTATATATATCCTGAGTATTACCTAAAGCTGTTTGGATTTCCACCTCTGGTCCACATTAGTCCTATTTGATGTCAACTACCTCCCCCCAATCCCTGTGCATCATGGGTCTACCCATTTCACAGATGGCTTAGCTGCAGTTATATCAACTTGAGGCCTCACAGTACATTGTAAGGCAGCATTTTCCAAGCTGTGTTCTATGGCAAGGGTCCCCAAACCCTGGGCCACTGACCCATACTTGCTGTGGCCTGCTGGGAAGCGGGCCGCACAGCAGGAGGTGAGCTGTGGGCCAGCGAAGTAAGCTTCATCTGCTGTTCTCCATTGCTCGCATTACCACCTGAAACACAGCCTCCCACCCCGCACACTCACCCCCCCATCCGTGGAAAAATCGTCTTTCACAAAACTAGTCCCTATGCCAAAAAGGTTGGAGACCAGTGTTCTATGGGACTTCATTCAGTGAGATGTAAATAACTATACGGTTAACACAGATGGGGGAGAAAGCAAAGCCAGAAATACTTTTTCTTCAGTTTTATATTTTAAAATATAAATAGTGGAGAAGCATTTTATGTGGGGGTTATCTTGTAAAGTCAGCACTTAGGTAAAAATTGTGTCTTGTTAAAGTTGCCTATGGTAAATCCTTGAATTGTGCACTGCTATTGCTGCTGCTGCTGAGTCACTTCAGTTGTGTCCAACTCTGTGTGACCCTATGGACTGCAGCCCAGCAAGTTCCTCTGTCCATGGAATTCTCTAGGCAAGAGTTTTGGAGTGGGTTGCCGTGCCCTCCTCCAGGGGATCTTCCCAACCCAGGGATCAAACCTGGGTCTCCTGCGTTTCAGGCAGATTCTTTACTGCTGAGCCATCAGGTAAGACCCTAAATTGTCCACAAAGCATAGCAAACAGATTTTCCACCTCCCCACGAGTTCATCAGAGCCAGTTTTCCCTTCAGCTCTGGAACAAGCTGCTGTTTTTTGAGTTTTGCTCTCAGTGAAGGTGAAGGAGTTGGCTTATTTTAGGGGACGTTTTGGGTGGAAAACATTCACAGGTAGAGTGGCAAGATGCTAACTCTTATGAGAAGCATGTGGGAACAGAGACTGAGGGAACCCCGTCACGAGCTTAGTCCCAGGCACCCAATTGTTGACTCATTGCACTGTTTAAATTGTGCTATCTCCACAGATGTATAGAACAGTCTTTTGGACTCTGTGGGAGAAGGCAAGGGTGGGATGATCTGAGAGAATAGCATTGAAACATGTATATTGTCATATGTAAAACAGCCAGTCCATGTTTGATGCATGAGACAGGGTGCTCAGGGCTGGTGCACTGGGATGACCTAGAGGGATGGAATGGGGAGGGAGGTGGGAGGGAGGGTCAGGATGGGGAACACATGTACACCCATGGCTGATTCATGTGAATGTATGGCAAAAGCCAGCACAATGCTGTAAAGTAATTAGCCTCCAATTGAAATAAATAAATTTAAATTAAAAAAAATAAAGTAAATAAATTGTGCTCTCTCTCCATGCTCCTGTGGATCATGTACAGCTGAACTTTCGGGAATTAAATGCTCTTAAGATAAAATCCCACCATATGAAAGAAAAATATTTATCATTGTAAGGTGTTCTCATAATAATCTGTTCTTATATATACAATAATCTGCTTTTAAGACATTGTGTGCTAGACCTAAGAATACCGGGAAACTACATCACAGTATGGAACTGTGACATGTGATCTATGTATTGACTCATAAGGGAGCATTTGCTAACTGTGTTCTTTATTATCTGTTCAGTGATATCTGGTCTAAGTAATATGTTTTATTTTAGAATTTTAACATACATGCTTATTATTTATTGAATAGTAAACATATGGCTCAAATAATGATAATCCTGGTAATATTAAGAAGAACTAACACTTTGGCCTGGCCATATGTTGAGTATTTTTCACAGCCATTTTACATTTTATTAATTCTTTTTATTCTCACAACTATTATCCCCATTTTACAGATGAGGAATCAAGGCTCAAAAAAGTGAAGGATATTTGAACCCACATTTCCAGATCTCAAATCCAAGCTTGGGCATGGTTACTTTAAAAGTCAAAGGAGAGAGTGTTTGTGAAAGTACCTATTATATTCAAAAAGATTATTTTTAAAAAAAGAGCTATCATTTGTGAAGCTAGGCATCGATAAGGGCTTGTCAGGCCTTTTCTTGTGTGATTATCACAACAGTGCTACGCACAGATGCAGAAACCGAGCTCTCTTTGAGAGGTTAAGTGACTTAGTCAAGGAAACTTAGCCAGGCTTATGAAATAAGTTGCTTTAACCTTTAAGTGGTAAACTACACTGTCTCCCTAATAGATTCAAGTTATCATCATCACCACCATCATCACAGAGAGCAAGGGGGCTTTAGCCACTAGGGAATTATGAGTCAAAAGTCACAATGAAGACTCCACTGGTGGCGCAGTGGATAAGAATCTGCCTGCCAATGCAGGGGACATGGTTCAATCCCTAGTCTGGGAAGATTCCACATGCCACAGAGCAACTAAGCCGATGGGCCACAACTGCTGAGCCCACGAGCCACAATTGCTGAAGCCCATGAGCTTGTGCTCTGCAACAATAGAAGCCAGTACAGTAAGAAAGCCTGCACGCAACAATGGAGACCCAGCACAACCAAAAATAACAATAAAATAAATTATTTTTAAAAAAACAATGAGTTAATCACTCACTAGGATGCCTATACTCCAAAAGACAGACACTATCAAGTAATGATGCGGATGTGGGGCAGATGGAACATACATTGTTGCTGGGAATGCGAAACGGTACAGCCACCGTGAGACACAACTGGGCAGTTTCTCAAAAGGTTAAAAACAGAGTTTATCGAAAGATCCACCAGTTCCATTCATAGGTACATACCCAAGAAAACTGAAGACATGTTCATACATAAACATTCGTAGCACATCATTCGTCATAGCCTGAAACTGGAGACAACCCAGATTTCCACCCCACAGTGGTATATCCATATAATGAAGTATTATATTAGCCAAAAAGGGAATGCAGTAAAGATACATGTTCCAGCATGGATGAACCTTGAAAATACGATGCTAAGTAGAAGCCAGACACAGAGGACCACATATTGCATGATTCCATTTATATGAAATATCCAGAATAGACAGATCCATAGAGACTGAAAATACAATAGTGGGTGCCTAGAGCGGCAGGGAAATAGATGGATGAAAGTGATGGTTAAGGGATGTGGGAGTGGTTTTTTTGAAGTGATGAAAATATTCTGAAATCGATTATAGTGATGGTTGCACAACTCTGACTATACTAAGAACTACTGAATTATACACTTTAAATGAGTAACTTGTTTGATATGTGATTATACCTCAATAAGATGTTTTTAAAAAAAAAAAATCAAAGAAGGTCTTCTTGACACCTGGGAGGGCCTAAAGTGAATTTGCAGGTCTGATCCTATTCCTCCCTGAAGTGGTGATGACTCACATAGATGCCAGCCTTATACCAGGCGCACCCTGAATCCTTGATTCCTCTGCTGGAATCCAGGGTGTTGCCCTGCATTTTCCCACTTTCCCCGGGCATGCCCTGGCCCAGCTTGCCCCAGCAGGCCTAGGTTAGAACCCAAAGTGTCACCCTCCCTTCCCATGGCTGCTTCTTGCAGCTGACTTGCACTGCTTCCTCTTGCCTGCTGCTTCCTCCCTCAACTCCCACTCCTCCCCAGCTGGCTGTCAGCCTCACATCTCAGATTTTAAAACCTCAAGGATTTCAGGATGTGCCCCAGAAGCTGAACCTTGAGGTTTTCTGTGCTGCTAGCCACTGCAGAGACTTAGGGTCATCCCCACACCCTACTTACCCAATGTAAGAAAAGAGCACCACGTGGAAGAACCATTTAATGGTGCCATAAGTCTTGCTTTGGATCCGGATGATTTTATCTGTCTCATACTGGAAAACATCATTCCAGCTGCAGCAGGCTGTCATGGTGAGAGGCTCACTCTCCACTCAGGGCTGGACCAGGGCTCAACCCTCCCAGTTCTGGCCACAGCAGACCCTCCAGGACGAGGAGAGTGAAATGTCCGGATTCTTAGCAGAAGGCTTTGAGTTCCTCCAATGACGGCAGAGAGGGGGCGGGTCCTGGCAAGGGCCCCAGAAGTGCCAGGGAATAAACAAGTGAAGCTAAGTGCCAGGATGTCCACGCCCCAGCCGGCCTCCCCCAGATTCCTGCACAAAGATGGTGTTCAAAGGAAGGGCATTTTAAGAATTCTGTCTTATCCCCTTTTTCCTTTCACTATTTTTTGGCTCATTTCAGCTGGGGTAAAGGGACAGCCTTTTAAATGTCAGGCGACCCAGTGCTTCCACTGTGCTTTAGTAAAGAGCCCAGATCCTTCCATTGCCTCAAGGCCCACTCAGAGACAGATCAGTTCATTTCTAGAACCCTTTATTCAGCCCCAGATGTATGTGAACACTGGATGAATGAAGGTCTCCCCATTCCTCCCTCCCTCACATCTTCACAACACTCTGTACTGTTTTGCTGGGGGCTGGGTTTGGGAGAGGAGTTTATTTCTATGGGGAATATTTCCTGCCAACCCTCTAGATCCACTTTCCGCTCTGCTCTATGGGTAGGTCAACCCATGACCTACCCAGTCAGCCTAATTTTGTTGCTATCCAACAAAATTAGATTTATTAATCCATTCGATGACGGTATGTACATCATCAGTCAAAGGGATGGAGTTCTCATCAGATTCTGGGAAAGGTGGAGTTTAGATCAAATTTAAATGAAAGCAAGTTTCCCAGGTGGCTCAGTAGTAAAGAATCTACCTGCCAATGCAGGAGCCACAGGGTTTGACCCTGGATTTGGTAAGATCCCCTGGAGAAGGGCATGGCAACCCACTCCAGTATTCTTGCCTGGAAAATCCCATGGACAGAGGAGCCTGGCAGGCTACAGCCCGTGGGGTTGCAAAGGGTTAGACATGACTGAGCAACGGAGCACGAGCATGCACAAGTTTTCACAGGCTCAGAGCAAAGCAGGTTTATATAAAACGGCCAACTTCAGACCCAGATTGCAAAATGGACCCAAGGCCCTGTTTCCTTGGAAGCAATAAAGCTAAGATAGATGTCGATTGTTTTTTCCAGAAACCCTTTATCGGAAGTTCTGCGCCTGAGCTGCAAATTGAGGCTGCCTTTCTGTGTCGAGATAACTCAGGTTCTCCAGGCAAAACAGGAACTTTCATCCTTTTTAATTTTTTAAAAAATTTATTTATTTGGCTGTGTTGGGTCTCAGTTGCAGCACGCATGGACTCTCTAAATGTGATGCATGGGCTCTAGAGCACTCAGGCTCACTCGCTGCAGCACACAAGCATGTGGGATCTTAGTTCCCCAGCCAGGGATCCAGCCCACGTCCCCTGCATTATTACAAGGCGGATTCTTAACCTCTGGACCACCAGTGAAATCCCAGGAACATTTCATTCTTACTGATGTAATTTCAAATAGCAAAGTTTCTGATAGTCTGTGATTTTAGAGGACGACGTTTCTCAGTGAGTAACAAAGCAGCAGCCACTCACTCAAAGATGAGTATTATTACCTGTGCATGCTAAGTTGCTTCAGTCGTGTACAACTCTTCGCCACCCCATGGACTGTAGCCTGCCAGGCCCCTCTGTTCATGGAATTCTCCAGGCAAGAATACTGGAGTGGGTTGCCATTTCCTTCTCCATTATCACCATGTAGCTATACAGAAATGCTGTTTCTTGTTCCCTTTGCAGTGGAATTTATCCATTTCTGCTCTTCCTGCCTGCTAAGTAGCCAGGCAGATTTTTACTTTTCCAATCTGAGCTGATTTTTACTTTCTCACCTGCTGTGTCAGGGACTCCCTTACCTCCCAGCTTCCAGTTCAAGAGGTAGGAGAACAGGAGGACAGTGAGGTTAGATATGTGTTTCTTTGGCTTCTCTCCACCCAACTGCATATGGTAGGGCTTCTGGGCACCACTCCCTCCTTTCCCCTTCAGGCTAAAATTTGGTTGCCAGCCCCAGGGGGCTCACCATCCCTTACTGGCTTTTCTGAACTCTGCCCACACCTCCATAAATGGTCCCATCATTAGTTATCTTACTGGAGTACACCACTGCTTTCCTGCCAGGACTGAATGATACAGTTATCTTCATCTGTGTGAAGAAGAGATCCACAGTAAAGCTTGATGGTTAGAGCACAGGTGCTGAGGGACGAGGGACTAATTGTCTAGCTTCTTTTTTAAATTAATAATTTTTTTTTAAATTTGGCTGCTCTCGGTCTTGGGCTTCCCTGATAACTCAGTTGGTAAAGAATCTGCCTACAATGCAGGAGACCCCAGTTTGATCCCTGGGTTGGGAAGATCCCCTAGAGAAGCGAAAGACTACCCACTCCAGTGTTCTGGCCTGGAGAATCCCAGGGACGGGGGAGCCTGATGGACTGCCGTCTATGCGGTCGCACAGAGTCGGACACGACTGAAGCGACTTAGCAGCAGCAGCAGCACTACCTCAAACTCTTGAATGAGCATTTAAATGCTTGCTTGACCCCATCCAACCACTGGGGAACCAGAAAATTCAGTCTCACTCTATATCCCTCATGTGCCCAGAAACAGAAGCAGAAATATTTAGTGAACAGTATTGATAACTTTTGCATCTTTTCTCTGGAAAATTTAATTCACACATATTGTTTTAAGAATCACCAAAAGTGGGGGGAGGGTGAGAGGAGCAAATATGTCTATTATTTACTTAACTCTGAGATATATAGCTAGAAACAGATCCTCCTGCCTAACTTGGGGAGAGGCAGTGCAAATTTAAAATGTAGGTTCCCTTATTCAAAAATGAAGAATTTTAAGATGGCATCTGCAGGGCATCAATCCAAGCTCAGATCTGTTCTAAGCCTAGGTTCTTATGTGACTGTACAGGTCTCATGTCCATGCAGTTGGCCATGTCTAAAATGATATAAGATAGTCTCCAGGGAGAGAACTGGGTACTAGTCCTTGTCGAGAGACTTACTTATTACCTTTCTGTAAAGTTTTCTCCACCCAATATATGCATTACCTTACCAAAACAAAACAAAACACTGACAGACTTTAAAAATTGTATCTCCAGAACAAACTTGCCTTTGGAATTCCACATCTGTAGTCTATGAAACTCCAGATCCAAATATCCCACAGATCCTTCAAATCACAACTTCAAAATGGGATACTTTCCCATGAAATAATAGAGCAAATAACGGTTAATGAGAGTGGAGACAGTAGAGATGAGCTACAGTGGTCTGTTGCCTTGTGAAGTAGGAGCTTAGATCTTGAATGAAATGGAGGCCAGAGGGCTTGGGTGAATTTCTCTTAGTCAAGGGTGTGTGTGTTTCTGGTTACAGAATCAGAAAATCAAATGACTTCCTTCAGAAAAAAAAGAAGGTTTTGTTGTTGTTGCTGTTGTTGTTTCTAGGAAACACTGTTATCTCACAGAACTGAAATGCATAAAATGTGGGCCCAAATGGTGAGAACCCATCAGGAGAATAGGGAAAAAAATGTCCTGTGCTGAGGTTGCTCTTCCAATTTGTCTAAAGCTGTGATGCTCCCCCCTCTGCATTTCTCTCTTTCCACCCATTGTGTCTCTCTCTAAACGCTGGCCATCTCTGCTTCTCAGAGGCTATCATGGTTAGAGGTCCATCACATAGGAACGTAGGCTTAGAACAGATCCACCATTCAAGTGATGGCTTCCCTGATAGCTCAGTTGGTAAAGAATCCACCTGCAATGCAGGAGACCCCAGTTCGATTCCTGGGTCAGGAAGATCCACTGGAGAAGGGATAGGCTACCCACTCAAGTACTCTTGGGTTTCCCTTTAGGCTCAGCTGGTAAAGAATCCGCCTGCAATTCGGGAGACCTGAGTTTGATCCCTGGGTTGGGAAGATCCCTTGGAGAAGGGAAACGCTACCCACTCCAGTATTCTGGCCTGGAGATTTCCATGAACTATATAGTCTATGGTGTTGCAAAGAGTCGGACACTACTGAGCGACTTTAACTTTCACATTCAAGTGAAAGCCCAGATCAGTGCCCAACTCCAGAATTCCAGGGGAGTGAATCTTAGGGTATTGGCTACCTTCCCTTCGTTCTCTATGCCACTTCCCCACTCCCCTTCCTGGGCTCACATCCCAAATAAGCTACTTTCACCCAGATCCTGTCCAGGGTCTACTTTGGGAAAACCAGTCTATTTCAGCCTTCTCTACTGTTGTTAAGGAGTCAGAAATTTATTCTTAGAGCAATAGGTCAATTTCAGCGCTGTGATATGATCTTTTACTTTAGTAAAATCACTCTGGCTGCACTGTAGAAAGTGGATAGAAGGGGCAAGAGTGGAGGCAGGCATTCAGCCCAGAGAGGGGGCATCGTGACATAGAGGGAGGCTGAGGACAGATCCCCAAATAACCCAATACCATGGAGACTCAGCAGAGGCATCAGGGAAGGAGAAGACGACCAAGGGCATGCGTGCACTCTGAAGGCAAGGAGAGCGGTTCACAAGCCAGTGGCCACAGGAGATATTAAGAGCAATTATAATGCTGCAGGATTAAAGGGCACTAGTTAGGAGGCTGACAGGTAAATTAATGGAACAGAATAGAGTCAAGTATTAAACACAGGATAGGCAGGAACTTAGTGTATGATAAAAGCATTTACAGAGGAGAAAGAAATTACTAAAAAATGTGATCTCAGAGCATTTGGCCAGCCATTTAGAGGAGGTCGGTAGTGGGAGAGGGATGTGGTATTCTAACCTTTCATATTAAAAAAGATGTGCAGCTGTTTGAAAGTGATAGAATCATCAAAAGTGAACAGAATCGGCTACACAAAAGAGATCATCAAGCCACCATTCTGTTCATGTTGCACACATTTTGTGTTATGGTAGAAACAAAAAGATAATTGGCTGGTTGTTTTGTTGTTTAAAATAACTGATAACTACACCTCACCGGCAGCCGGCTGGTGTTTGGTTATTGCTCCCACTCAAACTTTGCCCTGGTGTCAAGTCTAGCATGGATTTGCAGTGATACTAGATGATAAGATGATGAGGCAAGCCTCTTACTCTCCTCAGGAATGCAGTGTTTTAGCCAAGATTCACAGTGGTTTTTTTCCTGGTAACTGGAGCTACTAAAAGCAGCACATCAAAATATTTATTTTACCTGTATTTCTCCATGGCGGTTTCCTGTGAACCTGCCTCTCTAACCCTCACTTCCTTCCTTCTTATCCCCCAATTCATATTCTCATAAGTTGGTCAAGAGTCTGCTGCTCAGGGATGCCACTGAGTTAGGAGAAGTCCTAGTGCCCTCTTATTTGACAATGTTTTTCTTTGAGTTACACTAAGTTGGTGTTGTCTAATACGGTGGCCAGGAGCCATGCATGGCTGTTTAAATTTAAATTAATTAAAATCAAATGAAATTTAAAATTCAGTTCCTCAGTCTCACTTGCCGTAATTCAAGTGCTCAACAGCCACATGTGGCCAATGGCTGCTGTATTGAAAATGTAGAACGTTTCCACTGCCGTTAAGGTTTTGTCAGACCACACTGCCGACTAATCTGTGAAATAGAGGAGAAACTGCTGTACAGTTGCAGGTAAGTGAGGAAGGTCAGGGCAGTCCCAGTCAGATGGCATCTATTTTTTGTATGAAATAGGAGGCAGAGAGAATAGGATGCAAGAGAATGGGAGGCAGAGAGGATAGGATGTGAGAGAATGGGAGGCAGACAGTAGGAGGTTCTGTGAGCTAGAAGATTCAAAACAGTTGCTATGGTAACCAGAAAAGAACCAACAAGGAAAACAGGAATTCCAAGGTAGTATTGAGAATCAAAGACTAAGAATGGCTTATTGCAATAGTCTACATTGACTAAAATTATGATAAAGGCCTGGCAGCCTTCCCACCTCGAAGATTCACCTCCCACCTCCACACCCAGAGACCAACCAGTGCTTGCCAAGTGGCTCAGATAGTTTTAGAGTTTGTAATCATTGATATCTACTGCCTTTATCCTGATCTTCGACATTTGTTCCAGACACGTGAGCAAAGCTACATCTCTGCCTCTCCTTCCACCAAAGTGACCCTTCTGCTGGGGCTTGTATCCTTTGCTAGGCCCACAGTGCAGGGCAAGAAGCTTCCTCTTTTCCCCATAACTCAACCAGAGCCCTAAAAATGACTTGGTTCACTCAATTTATTCTGGGTGTAATTCCTGTATCCTTCTCATGGGTGCTGGATTTCTTTTATCCCAAGATCTTCTCTCCAAGCCAAATACACGTGCTCTTCTTGGGATCTTTTAAAATCCATTTCCTAGTCAAGAACTGGCCACTTCAGGGACTTCCCTGGTGGTCCAGTAGCTGCACCCAATGCAGGAGACCCAGGTTTGATCCCTGGTCAGGACACTAGATCCCACATGCTGCAACTAAGATCTGATGCAGCCAAGTAAATAAATATATATATATATTTAATTTTAAGAGCTGGCCAATTCAAGTGATAACTGATATGTTCTATAAACCTAAACACAGAGGATAGGGAAAGGGTGGCATTCTTCTAATGGTGGATGGGAGAGAGGTGTGTAGGGTTTCTTCAAGACCGTGGCCCATTGTTTTCTCCATCAGTCTTAGCAGGACAGGTATGAACATAGTACAGAAGGATATGTACATTGATCCAGGGCTGATCTTTTGCTGGGAGTTAAAAATTATGTCATTCGGGGTGATTTTTATGTGAAAGAAATAGAATATTTGACTCAAACTGGCTTCATATGAAATAAATTATTATCTCATGTAATAGGGTATTGAGAGGGAAGACAAATTTCAGAGTGGGTTGATTTTGTGGCTTGGCAACATCATCAAGGTTCTTTCTACATCTCTGCCCTACGATCTGTGTTGCTGGGTTTATCCTCAGAAAAAAAGGGGCTTCCCTGGTGGGTCAGACGATAATGAGTCTGCCTGAAATGCAGGAGACCCTGGTTCGATCCCTGGGTTGGGAATATCCAATATCATCCCCTAGAGAAGGAGATGGCAACCCACTCCAGTATTCTTGCCTGGAGGATTCCAAGGACAGAAGAGCCTGGCTGGCTGTAGTCCATGGGGTCACAAAGAGTTGGACATGACTAACCAACTAACACTTTCACTTTTCAGAAAGAAAGATCGATTCTTTGTCTCTTTCATGGAAAAATCTTTTCCAGAGCCCTTATCCCCACTTTACTGTACCTTCTACTAAAAGAAGTTAGTCACACACCTGTTCCTTTACTGACAAGAGAGAAGAAATGACCATGAGCAGCTCGGACCAATCACCTGGGTTTAAGTAGATGTATATATATATAATCTTTGTGTGTAACCTGAATTACTTTGCTGTACACCAGAAACTAACACATGTTATAAATCAGCTATACTTCAGTTTTTTTTAAAGTTTCATTCCTTTTAAAATGTGAATAATTCTGTCTCTCTCTTTGTATATTTTATTTATCCAGTCACCCGCCAGTGGACATTTAGGCTGTTTCCACCTTTTTAGCTATTGTGAAAAGTCTTACTCTGAAAATGGTTGTACAAATTTCTGGTCATGTCTCTCTTTTCAGTTCTTCATGGTATATGGCCAGAAGTGAAATTGCTAGATCATGATAATTGCATGTTTAATTTTTTTAGAAACCAAGTTTTTTTTTTTTCAACTTAATAGGATATCCACATGAAAGCTTCTCCTTTTTAACCCCAAAGCTGAATATTTCACCCTCCAGAGGGGAAATCAGTTCAGTTTAGTCGCTCAGTCGTGTCCGACTCTTTGCGACCCCATGAATCGCAGCACACCAGGCCTCCCTGTCCATCACCAACTCCCGGAGTTCACTCAGACTCACGTCAATCGAGGCAGTGATGCCATCCAGCCATCTCATCCTCTGTCGTCCCCTTCTCCTCCTGCCCCCAATCCCTCCCAGCATCAGAGTCTTTTCCAATGAGTCAACTCTTCGCATGAGGTGGCCAAAGTACTGGAGCTTCAGCTTTAGCATCAGTCCTTCCAAAGAAATCCCAGGGTTGATCTCCTTCAGANCTTTTTCACTCTCCTCTTTCACTTTCATCAAGAGGCTTTTTAGTTCCTCTTCACTTTCTGCCGTAAGGGTGGTGTCATCTGCATATCTGAAGTGATTGATATTTCTCCCGGCAATCTTGATTCCAGCTTGTATTTCTTCCAGCCCAGCGTTTCTCATGATGTACTCTGCATATAAGTTAAATAAGCAGGGTGACAATATGCAGCCTTGACGGACTCCTTTTCCTATTTGGAAACAGTCTGTTGTTCCATGTCCAGTTCTAACTGCTGCTTCCTGGCCTGCATACAGATTTCTCAAGAGGCAGGTCAGGTGGTCTGATACTCCCATCTCTTTCAGAATTTTCCACAGTTTATTGTGATCCACACAGTCAAAGGCTTTGGCATCGTCAATAAAGCAGAAATAGATGTTTTTCTGGAACTCTCTTGCTTTTTCCATGATCCAGCAGATGTTGGCAATTTGATCTCTGGTTCCTCTGCCTTTTCTAAAACCAGCTTGAACATTAGGAAGTTCACAGTTCACGTATTACTGAAGCCTGGCTTGGAGAATTTTGAGCATTACTTTACTAGCATGTGAGATGAGTGCAATTGTGCAGTCGTTTGAGCATTCTTTGGGAAATACTTCCCTGGTATCAATGAGTTACCTTCTCTCTCATTAAAGCAGAGATAAAAACCATTAATTCCAGCAGGGCATTCTGTTACAGAGAATAGAGGAAAACACTGAATAAGGTTATGCTGCATAGATGGAAATTTAGGACATGAAATGAAAAGTAGAAGTAGAGAGAAAGAGAGAAAGCAGAGGGAAGATGAGTGTGGGACTGTGGCATGAAGACCCACCAGCTCTAAGGGTCCCTGGAGTGACCCTGAACAGAGAATTCTTCATTAATTCTGGAGTCCAAAAAGCCTGACCCATTTACAACTGCTTGGTTTTTGTTTCTTTGTTTTTTTTTTTTTCATGAAATCCCATGTTACATATTTTTCTCTGATCACACGCATAATAATTGTGACTAAAAGGAAAAACCTCTGTCTATGTCTATACTCACAACACTCCTGACACCAAATGTGTGGGTTTTCCACATCAATCAATTTTCCAAGTCTCTCTTGTCTCTCCCCAACTAGATATCCTGCTGCTGCTGCTGCTGTCGCTTCAGTCGTGTCCGACTCTGTGTGACCCCATAGACGGCAGCCCATTAGGCTCCCCCGTCCCTGGGATTCTCCAGGCAAGAACACTGGAGTGGGCTGCCATTTCCTTTTCCAATGTATGAAAGTGAAAAGTGAAAGTGAAGTCGCTCAGTCGTATCCAACTCTGTGCGACCCCTACAATTCAATTATGACACTAAGTACCTAATTAGCACAGGCTCCGAGGTTAAGGAATCAGTCCCACAAAGCTGCCCTTAGCTTCAGACACCAGTCACAAGTAGTGGGTCCCAGGTTTTGACTTGACTACAGACTGGGGTTCCTGTGACCCCTTCCCCGGGTTCAGTAATTTACTATAATGGCTCACAGAACTCAGGGAAACATGTTTACTGGTTGATGGTAAGGGATAAGAGACAAGAACAGTCAGGTGAGGAGGTACATAGGGCAAAGTCTGGCAGGGGCCCAAGTGCAGGAGCTTCAGTCCCCGTGGAGTTGGGGTGTGCCACTCTCCCAGCACATGGATGTGTCCATCAACTCAGAAGTTCTCCAGGCTCCATAGTTTAGGTTTTTATGGAGGCTTCATCACATAGGCATGATGGATTATTAACTCAATATCCAGCCACTCTTCCTTCCCTGGAAGATGGGGCTGGGACTGAAAGTTTCAAGCCTCTAATCATGGCTTGGTCTTTCTGGTTACCATCCCCTATCCTGAACCTATCCAGTAGCCCACCAAGAGTGGCCTCATTAGGACAAAAGTTGTTCCTATCACCCAGGGAATTCCAAGAAATTTAGGAGCTCTGTGTCAGGAACCAGGAGCTGAGACCTAACGTATATTTCTTATTATATCACAGTGACCCGATGTGACTATTTATTCCTCACAATCAAACAAGCTTACTAAAATAGTCTCATTATCTTGGCCCCTGTCAAATTGACAGCATCTTCATGTCAAAGACGTTGACCTGCTTCTGCCCTTTCTGTGGAGTCACTGATGTGGCTTTCATCAGGGTAGTCTCAGTCCAGCTCAAGAGCTCCAAGCCACATGAAGAAGTCAATGGAACGGATAGAAACTGGGATCAGGTCACCAGGTTGGGGCCGGACACCTGGAGATTGTGACAAGTGACAAAACTGGCACAACAAACAGGAAATGAGGGCCCTAGCTGAGAGTGGACCAGGAGGCTGAGCCCCAGGAGGTTCCATGGAGAAGAGGTGGGGAGACCACCCCAATTCTTTTCTGCTAAAAGAGGGCGAGGGTGTTGGGGGAGTCCGTGATTTGAAGATCTGTGAACCTCTCCCTGCCCATTTCATTGCTCTTATCAAAATGCTCACTGTCTACTTTATCCAGTCAAACTTAATTTCCCTTGTCTGTCTCTTTTCCATCCCCACCCCCATTTCTCTTATGCCTAAACAGCCTCCTACTTAGCATCTGCCTATCCAGGAGATTGCCTTCCTTTCAACTGCACTTACCACTTAGTTTCTCCAAATAAGTGAAAGTTGAATAATTATACTTCTTCTCCCAAAGCATACCTCTTCATCCCAAATGTCTCTGGGTTGCCATACATGATAAAAGGTCTCTGACTGACTGATTTTCCTTAAAGGAATTAACATGAAGTTACTCATTAAAAGCACCATGCCTGGTACATAGTAGTGTTTGGTGAATTGCAGCTGTTAATTAATAGTGATATGTTCTTAATTATAGTAACAATAGTAATAAGAGGATATAAGATCCTAGAAGATAAGGACAGTGGTTGCTCTTTGTCCAGGTTCAATAAGCCAATACTTAAAGATTTAATTTTAGCAGAGGTAATACGTTTTTCTGCCACGCCTAACTTCTTCTAGCTCAACCTGAAACCAGCAGCTCCTGCCCTTCATATCCCTGCTGCTGCTGCTGCTGCTAAGTTACTTCAGTCGTGTCTGACTCTGTGCGACCCCAGAGACGGCCCCCCACCAGGCTCCGCCGTCCCTGGGATTCTCCAGGCAAGAGTACTGGAGTGGGCTGCCATTTCCTTCTCCAGTGCGTGAAAGTGAAAAGTGAAAGGGAAGTCACTCAGTCATGTCCGACTCTTAGCGACCCCATGGACTACAGCCTACCAGGCTCTGGAGTGGGGTGCCATGGCTGATTTGACGAGGATGGGCAACTGCCAAGCAGAGCCAGACCACTGGCTGGCCAGTGACCAATTGGGATCGCTCTATCAAGAGTATAAATTAGACTTCCCTGATGATCCAGTGGTTAAGAATTCACCTGTCAGTGCAGGGGGCACGAGTTCAATCCCTGGGCCAGGAGGATCCCACATGCTGGGGAGCAGCTAAGCCCATGCCCCACAACAACTGAGCCCATGCTCGAGAGCTTGTGCTCCAAAACAAGAGAAGCCACCACAATGAGAAGCTTGTCTACCATAAGGAAGAGTAGCCACTGTTCGCTGCAGCTAGAGAGAGCCTGTGCATAGCAACAAAGACCCAGCGTAGCTAAAAATAAAGACACATTTTTAAAATGTTTTAAAATGAGTATAAATCAAGAGGCAGTGACATTAAGGGACCAAGTGAAAAGAAGAGCAATAGAGTAAAAGTCCTCCAACTCTAACGGATGTGGTCCCTGAAATCACTTTGGTTCTTGCCCTTCCTAAGGCTATAGCTTTTCTAGGACGTACCATTAGAACCATGTCTTTAATATGCAAATCATTTCCTGGAGCTAACTTGAATAGGTGGTTCTGGGCACACCTCACAACTCTGCTACTTCTATGTGATTGGAATAGTTATTTAACCTCCTTGAGCCTTATTTTCCCCATCTGTAAAAGGTGATGCTAATCCTTACCTTATGGTGCCCTGGTGATTAAACGAGGCATTGCACTCTCAAACTAGCATTTAGCAAGGATGGACATCCTTGTTTTATTTTTTTCCCTTCTCTGCCTAAAGGCCATTGAAAATGTCCTGATACAGGCACTGTATCAGTTAGGATAAGATCTCAACTGCATGCATTAAAGACACCAAATAACAGTGGCCTAAATAAGGTAAAAATGGATTTCTTTCTCACATACAGTCTGGATGACAATGGTCCAAGGCTGGTATAGCAACTCTGAGCAATGAGTTCATCACGGACCCATCTCTAGGGTCCCTTACTAGCATCATCCAAAATGACTCCCCATCAGAATCGGATTCCAAATAGAAGGCTGGAAAAAGGAGGGAAGGAGAAAGAAAGGGAGTGGCATGTTCTTCCCCTCAAGAGCACAGCCTGTCACTGCCACTTGCGGCTCATTAGTTAGCACTTAGTCACGTGGCCACACCTCCTTGCAATAGAACATGGGAAAGGTAGTCCTTATTCTCTTTGACCATGTTCCTTGCTTAAAATCTGATGGAGGGTTTTCTTACTTGTATTGAGAAAGGAGAATGGATTTTGAAGGACAACCAAGAGTTCCTGCCACTGGTACCAATGAAATGGTCCTTTGACCTGGAGCCGAGCAGCCTGAATGAGTAGCCTCTTCCATGCATGGGCTTCCCTAGTAGTTCAGTTGGTAAAGAAACTGCCTGCAATGCAGGAGACCCGGGTTCGATCCCTGGGTTGGGAAGATCCCCTGGAGAAGGAAATGGCAACCCACTCCAGTACTCTTGCCTGGAGAATTCCACGGACAGAGGAGCCTGGCAGACCATAGTCCATGGGGTGGCAAAGAGTCAGACATGGCTGTGCGACTATGTTCATGTTCATGTCCATGCATGGAAGGAAAGCTTTATGTTCACAGGGAACCTGGTCAGCTATAAGACGTGTCACATGGCCCAGCCAGGGAAGAGCTCTATAGAGAATTTATTTGCCCAGGAAAAATGACCTGATAGTATTTTTGCAGAGGAAATTGTTGTTGTTCAGTCGCTCAGTTGTGTCTGACTCTTTGCCCCCCCATGCACTGCAGCACACCAGGCTTCCCTGTCCTTCACTATCTCCTGGAGTTTGCTCAGACTCATGTCCATTGAATTGATGATACCATCCAACCATCTCATCTTCTGTTGCCCCCTTCTCCTCCTGCCCTTAATCTTTCCTAGCATCAGAGTCTTTACCAATGAATTGACTCTTCACATCAGGTGGCCAGAGTATTGGAGCTTCAACATCAATCCTTCCAATGAATATTCAGGTTGATCTCCTTTAAGATTGACTGATTTGTTCTCCTTGCTGGCCAAGGAACTCTCTAGAGTCTTCTTCAGCACCACAGTTCAAAAGCATCAATTCTTTGGCACTGGGCCCATATGATTTCATCTAGCTTGGCACCTTTTTCACAATCCTTTCCCCATCCTTTTGTTATTAGTTCAGACAACACATGTTTATTGAACACCTACTACGTGAAAGGCTCTGTGTCAAGAGCTGGGTGTATGCGGTGTGGTGGTATAGCCTGGCAGGCTATAATCCATACGGTTGCAAAGAGTTGGACATAACTGAGCAATTAAGCAACAGCAAATTATCTAACTTTTCTTCCAAGGAGTAAGTGTCTTTTAATTTCATGGCTGCAATCACCATCTGCAGTGATTTTGGAGCCCCCCCAAAATAAAGTCTGACACTGTTTCCACTGTTTCCCCATCTATTTCCCATGGAGTGATGGGACTGGCTGCCATGATCTTTGTTTTCTGAATGTTGAGCTTTAAGCCAACTTTTTCACTCTCCACTTTCACTTTCATCAAGGGGCTTTTTAGTTCCTCTTCACTTTCTGCCATAAGGGTGATGTCATCTGCATATCTGAGATTATTGATATTTCTCCTGGCAACCTTGATTCCAGCTTGTGTTTCTTCCAGCCCAGCGTTTCTCATGATGTACTCTGCCTAGAAGTTAAATAATCAGGGTGACAGTATACAGCCTTGACGGACTCCTTTTCCTATTTGGAAACAGTCTGTTGTTCCATGTCCAGTTCTAACTGCTGCTTCCTGACCTGCATACAGATTTCTCAAGAGGCAGGTCAGGTGGTCTGATACTCCCATCTCTTTCAGAATTTTCCACAGTTTATTGTGATCCACACAGTCAAAGGCTTTGGCATAGTCAATAAAGCAGAAATAGATGTTTTCCTGGAACTCTCTTGCTTTTTCCATGATCCAGCGGATGTTGGCAATTTGATCTCTGGTTCCTCTGCCTTTTCTAAAACCAGCTTGAACATCAGGAAGTTCACTGTT
Organism: Redunca redunca; assembly: GCA_006410935.1. Classification (NCBI taxonomy): domain Eukaryota; kingdom Metazoa; phylum Chordata; class Mammalia; order Artiodactyla; family Bovidae; genus Redunca; species Redunca redunca. The sequence goes on along the minus strand of SJYQ01092628.1, from coordinate 11,444 downwards.
CACATATTGCTGAAGCCTGGCTTGGAGAATTTTGAGCATTACTTTACTAGCGTGTAAGACGGGTGCAATTGTGTGGTACTTTGAGCACTCTTTGGCATTGCCTTTCTTTGGGATTGGAATGAAAACTGACCTTTTCCATTCCTGTGGCCACTGCTGAGTTTTCCGAATTTGCTGGCATATTGAGTACAGCACTTTCACAGCATCATCTTCCAGGATTTGAAACAACTCAACTGGAATTCCATCACCTCCACTGGCTTTGTTCATAGCGATGCTTTCCAAGGCCCACTTGACTTCGCATTCCAGGATGTCTGGCTCTAGATGAGTGATCACACCATCATGATTATCTGGGTCGTGAAGATCTTTTTTTGTACAGTTCTTCTGTGTATTCTTGCCACCTCTTCTTAATCTCTTCTGCTTCTGTTAGGTCCATACCATTTCTGTCCTTTATTGAGCCCATCTTTGCATGAAATGTTCCCTTGGTATCTCTAATTTTCTTGAAGAGATCTCTAGTCTTTCCCATTCTGTTCTTTTCCTCTATTTCTTTGCATTGATCGCTGAAGAAGGCTTTCTTATCTCTTCTTGCTATTCTCTGGAACTCTACATTCAGATGTTTATATCTTTCCTTTTGTCCTTTGCTTTTTGCCTTTCTTCTTTTCACAGCTATTTGTAAGACTTCCTCAGACAGCCATTTTGCTTTTTTGCATTTCTTTTCCATGGAGATGGTCTTGATCTCTGTCTCCTGTACAATGTCATGAACCTCATTCCATAGTTCATCAGGCACTCTATCTATCAGATCTAGTCCCTTAAATCTATTTCTCACTTCCACTGTATAATCATAAGGGATTTGATTTAGGTCATACCTGAAAGGTCTAGCGGTTTTCCCTGCTTTCTTCAATTTGAGTCTGAATTTGGTAATAAGGAGTTCATGATCTGAGCCACAGTCAGATCCTGGTCTTGTTTTTGTTGACTATATAGAACTTCTCCATCTTTGGCTGCAAAGAATATAATCAATCTGATTTCGGTGTTGACCATCTGTCGATGTCCATGTGTAGAGTCTTCTCTTGTGTTGTTGGAAGAGGGTGTTTGCTATGACCAGTGCATTTTCTTGGCAAAACTCTATTAGTCTTTGCCCTGCTTCATTCCGCATTCCGAGGCCAAATTTGCTTGTTACTCCAGGTGTTTCTTGACTTCCTACTTTTGCATTCTAACCCCTATAATGAAAAGGACATCTTTTTTGGCAGTTAGTTCTAAAAAGTCTTGTAGGTCTTCATACAACTGTTCAACTTCAGCTTCTTCAGCATTACTGGTTGGGGCATAGACTTGGATAACTGTGATATTGAATGGTTTTTCCTGTGGTCATGTATGGATGTGAGAGCTGGACTATGAAGAAGGCTGAGCGCTGAAGAATTGATGATTTTGAACTGTGGTGTTGGAGAAGACTCTTGAGAGTCCCTTGGACTGCAAGGAGATCCAACCAGTCCATTCTGAAGGAGATCAGCCCTGGGATTTCTTTGGAAGGACTGATGCTAAAGCTGAAACTCCAGTACTTTGGCCACCTCATGCGAAGAGTTGACTCATTGGAAAAGACTCTGATGCTGGGAGGGATTGGGGGCAGGAGGAGAAGGGGACGACAGAGGATGAGATGGCTGGATGGTATCACTGACTCGATGGACATGAGTCTGAGTGAACTCCGTGAGTTGATGATGGACAGGGAGGCCTGGTGTGCTGTGATTCACGGGGTCGCAAAGAATCAGACACGACTGAGTGACTGAACTGAATTGAACTGAACTTATCTAAACCAGTGGTTTATTACAGGGGTAATTGTGCACCCTCAGGGAACATTTGGCAACATTTGGAGACATTTTTAGTTGTCATGATTGTGGGGGTGCTGAGTGAGTGAGTGAGCAAAAGTCACTCAGTCGTGTCTGACTCTTTGCGACCCTGCGGACTTTACAGTCCATGGAATTCTCCAGGCCAGAATACTGGAGTGGATAGCCATTCCATTCTCCAGGAGATCTTCCAAACCCAGGGATCGAACCCAGGTCTCACGCATTGCAGGCAGATTCTTTACCAGCTGAGCCACCAGGGAATACTACTGGCATCTAATGGTCAGGGATACTGCTAAACATCTGACAATACACAGATCAACCCCCTACAACAAGGAATTTTCTGGTCCAAAATGTCAGTAGTGCCCAGAGCTGAGAAAATCTGGTCTATATGGTGTTGGCGCCTCAGCTCTGAGTTCAACTATAAATGGTAAAATCAAGGGCCACAGTGTAAGACACATAGTAGGTGCTCAATGAATGTTTGATAACCACATGAATGAGTGAATGATCAAATGAATGATTATATCTTACGTTTGTAATTTGGCCAAGTGCCTGGTACAGGGCTGTGTTAGAATGGCTGTTCATAAATGGTTATTGACTCATTTCTCTAAATGTCCCCGCTGAAGAGCACCTGGGCAGCAGCTGGGAATGACGTCTTGCTGGCTGGGGGCCAAGATGGCCTCACAGCACCGGTTTGGGGTTACAATCAATTGCTGTGGGCAGCCACAGAGTGACGGAGCTGACAGTGTTTCTCCACATAGTGATGGATTCATTGTCTTCTCTCCTGCCCTTCTTTTCTCAGACTCTCTGCAGAGAAGGGTTTATAGGGCTGAGCTGAGAGCTTGTGGATTTAGCTCTTTAGGAAAAGGAGGAAAAAATGAACCCAGACTGAGGATTATTGTTCATATATTTGAGGATCAAGAGCCAGTCAGAGACAGGGATGGAGGGGAGGGGGCTTCCCAGGTGACTTAATGGAAAAGAATCCACCTGCTAAGGCAGGAGACTCAGGTCCCACCTCTGGGTTGGAAAGATCCCCTGGAGAAGGAGATGGCAACCCACTCAAGTGTTCTTGCCTGGGAAATCACATGGACAGAGGAGCCTGGCAGGATACAGTCCATGGGATTGCAAAAAGAATCAGATATGACTTAGTGACTAAACAAGAACAAGATAGAAGGTTGGAGGAGCCGGACTCTGCTTCATCACTACGCTTCTTCTAATTCATTTATAAAACAAATATTTAATGAGTGTCATAAACTCTTTGGGGGTTTATGTGAGTTAACTAAAGAGATCAAAATCTCTCCCCTGTTGGAGTTTATATTCTAAAGAAACAGGCTGAATAGTAGATCCTAATATAGTGTGTGTGTAATTTTCCTATGGAGGAAATTCAAACAAGGAAGGGAGATAAGATGTATTGAGGGATGAACTTAACACTACCTCTATCTAGTTCCAAAACATATTATTTTTAAAATATTATTTATTTACGTATTCATTTGGCTATACCAAGTCTTAGTTGTAGCACGTAAGGTCTTTAGTTGTGGCATGCGAACTCTTAATCGTGGCATGAGGGATCTAGTTCCCTGACCAGGGATTGAATCCTGGCCCCCTGCTTCGGGAGCATGAGCTCTTAGTCACTGGACCACCAGGGAAGTCCCCCAGTTTTCAGTTCTTTCAGGTGAAAACCTAAGAGTGGAATTGCTGGGTCGTATATTTAACTTTTTGAAGAACCACCAAACTCTTTTCTCCAGTAGCTGCACCATTTTACATTCCCACCAGCAATGTCTGAGGGCTCTAATTTCTCCACAATGCCAACACTTGTAATTTTCCATTTTGTAAATAGCAGCCATCCTTGTGGTATGAAGTGGTATCTCATGTGGCTTTGATTTGCATTTCCCTAAAGCTGAAACTCCAGTACTTTGGCCACCTCATGCGAAGAGTTGACTCAATGGAAAAGACTCTGATGCTGGGAGGGATTGAGGGCAGGAGGAGAAGGGGACGACAGGGGATGAGATGGCTGGATGGCATCACTGACTTGATGGACGTGAGTCTGAGTGAACTCCGGGAGTTGGTGATGGACAGGGAGGCCAGGCGTGCTGCGATTCATGGGGTCACAAAGAGTCAGAAGTGACTGAGCGACTGAACTGAACTGAGTGCATATTATTAGGTGTTGAGTCTTTTTTCATGTGCTTACTGGCCATTTTTATGTCTTCTTGGAGAAACATCTATTTAAGTCTTCTGTCCACTTTTGAATTGGGTTTTCTGTCTTTTGTCATTGAGATGTAAGATTTGAGGGTGAATTTTTAAATAGGGTAGTCGCGAAAGGCCTCCCTTAGGACGATGACATTGTTTTTTTTAAAACGATATTTATTCATTTGGCAGCACTGGGTCTTAGTTGCATCATGCAGGATCTTTGATCTTCATTGCAGCATGTAGGATCTTTAGTTATGGCCAGCGAACTCTTAGTTCCATGACCAGGGATTGAACCTTAGCCACCTGCATGGGGAGTGGGAAGTCTTAGCCACTCACTGGATCACCAGAGAAGTCCAGAAGTGTTACCAAAAGAGTGTGTGGGGTCCAGCTGCTCGCCACTCAAAAGCCAATAAACAGGCCAGGTTGGTGAAAAGGAAAGTTTGCTTTATTTCAGATGCTAGCAACTGGGTGGAGGGGAGGGCAGACATCTGTCCAAAGACCAACTCCCTCCCCCTACGCTGAAAACCAGTGGGGTAAGAGCTTTTATAGACAGAAGGACTGGCCTACCTGTAGAAACAGCACAGTCACCTCTTACAGTCATCTTCAAACTGGTCATTGGGGTCTGACCAGCATCATCTTGATTGTTTTAGACACAGTTAATCTCCAATTCCAGGGTCCATTTGTTCCCATTTCTTTGAGACCAGTTCTCAGAATTGTGGCAGCTTATGTCATGGGTACAATCTGGTCATCATATAGTTAACTTCTTCACCCTGGTGTTCTAGTAGATGTAAGACAGCTCACAGGATGTGGCTCAGAATATTGTCTATAGCCCTTGAGAAAGAACTAAAGGTCCTTGACTATGTTTAATGACTACATTATTATTTTTTGGTTTCCATTGTTTTCCTTTGTTTCTGTATTTCTCATTTCTCTAATTAAACTTATTCTTTGACTAAAGTTTTCTACAGACAAAAGGCAGATAGAGGACATGGGATGGTGAGGGGTGGGGCGGGAAGGACCATAGGGTCCTGTTCCATTTTAGAAGATGACTTTAAAATTTATGTGTTTATTTATTTTTGGCTGTGCTGGGTCTTTGTTGCTGTGCTCAGGCTACTCTCTAGTTGTGATGTGCGGGCTTCTCGTTGTGGTGGCTTCTCTTGTTGCAAAGCACAGACTCTAGAGTGCAGCCTCAGGAGTTGGGGCTCCCAGACTTAGCTGCCCAGACACATGTGGAATCTTCCTGGACCAGGGGTCAAACCCATGTTCCCTGCATTGGCAAGTGGATTCTCAACCACTGGACCACGAGGGAAATCCAGAAGATGACCAAGTGAAGACCTTAGGAGGTGAGGGAGCAAGCCCTCTGGATGCCTGGGAAGAGCATTGCACACAGAGGGAACAGTGAGTGCAAAGGCCATGAGGAAAGTCATTTTCACTTGTCTTTAACTCTATTTTCCTGTCTGTTAATGGGGAAGAATAAGACCATGAAGACAATATCATATAAACTATTGGCAAATTATCAACACCTGGGCTTGCTCACACTTGAATAAGGTACAGCTAACCCTTCAATGGGGGCTTCCTAGGTGGCTCAGTGGGTAAAGAACCTGCCTGCAATGCAGGAGATGCCAGAGATATGGGTTCAGTTCCTGGGTTGGGACGATCCCCTACAGGAGGGCACGGCAAACTACTTCAGTACTGTTACCTGGAGAATCCCATGGACAGAGGAGCCTGGCAGGCTACTGTCCATAGATCTCAAAGAGTTGGATGTGACTGAGCACAGCACAGCACAGCACACAGCCCTTCAATAACACAGAAGTCAGAAGCACAAACCCTGTGCATAGCTGAAAATCCCAGTATAACTTATAGTCAGCTCTCCTATCTGTGATTCATCCACATCTGCAGGTTCAATCAACGACAGTATTCACTATTGAACAAAGTCCTCATGGAAGTGGGTGAGGGCAGTTCAAACCTATTCAAGGGTCAACTATACTTCTCAGAGCTTCAATCTGTTCACTTGTAAAACAGGAATAACAATTGCTGTCTACCTCACAGTGTTCTTTCAAGAATCAAATGAAATAATATACCCAGTCAGGGCCTGGCACACAGTCATGCTCAGAAATGGGTTTGAACCTAGATCAGGAGGACTTCAAATCCTGAAGCCTCCAGGAATAACATGATTTGTAGGAGAGTCTGAGGGGTTTCGTGGCTGGAGGTCTGCAGTCAAGCCTGACACAGACTACCATATACCCTCCTCTGTGCTCCTTATGTTTTTAAGAAAGTGATTTGTTTATATACTAATACCAGTCAGGGGGATTAGAGTCTGAATGCTAGCTTTTACCAAGTGACTTTAGGCAAATTTCTTAATCTCTTTGAACTCAATTTTCTCATTTGTGCCTCAATATTGTTGACAGAATTGAAGAGCATATATGTGTCACAGGAGAATTGACAGATGATGTGTATGAGTGCCAGTGGCATGTGTGAGGCGCTCAAATAATTTTTTTCTTTCATTGCTTCATCCTATGTCTGTCTGCCCAGCAAATGTCATCTGAGGCATTAAAAAACGCCACAAGATTACCTTTAATCATCCCTTCAACACATGTTGCCATGATGTTTTGCTTTGTTTTTGTGGCAGGCATAATGTGGGCTTTGGGGTCTCAAGTGAGAGTTGATATCATGGTTACTGTTCTTACCAGCTATTGGACCTTGAGCAAGAGTCTTAACCTCTCTGAGCTTTAGTTTCCTGGCCACCTTACAAAGCAGTTGTAAGGATCTGAGATCATTTTTTTTAAAGCGTCCAGCACCCAACAGGACTTGTAGCCTCAGGGCCAATGGAGGGCACCTTGGTATGAGAAAAGCTTGGGAGTTCCAAGCAGTTTGGGTGGTGAGGGGAGAACAGGAGAGAAAAATCCCAGACTGTCTAGAAAATCTGAGAACCTAGCAAGACTGAAGCATGATGAGTGAGTTTCTAGTCCTCATTTTTCTCCCTTTGGAAAAAGCTAAGAATCAGGAGCCCTAGTGTTCTGTCCAAGGCTAGCTCTGTGCCCTCAGGCAAGTCCCATTCCCTTTCTGAACCTCAGTTCCCTGGGGTCCCTCTGGGACCCTCTTCTCTTTATCCATCTGTGGCACCGCTAATGACCAGTAGAGGGTAGCGGTGAACTATGGAGTCTTTGCCTCCAAGTCTGTTTTGCTTGCCTTCTTGCTATAGTCCCACCAGGGACAAGAAAATTGTGGGAAATAATAATAGTAATATGTTTCTCTTTTTCAAAGAGCCACATTTTATCCTCACTGCACAGTCAGAATGAGGTCTTGCCATAGTACAAAAATGAAAAAGCAGAACCTCAGAAACTTAATCAACAGAAAATGTTGGTCATACCACATCTTAAATTTAGAACATTCCAGTGCTAGAAACAGCATTGCTGTATGTCTTGTCTGCTTAGTATTGATAACTTACTACCTACTTTATGGTTCAGGAAGTGTTTTCTGATCCTCAATATCAGGGGATTCTCCTCTTGTTCTCCCCAGCTTACAGACGAGCAAACTGAGGCTTCTAGAGGTTATGTTATTTGGCTTAGTATTTTCTTAACTTAAAAGCACCATCTGAGAGACTGTTTGGTAGACTCCCCAAAATATTAGCTTAACAACTATAGACATTGGTGTTTTTCAGCAGTTTTCATATGGTGGGACCTAGTGGGTTCAAGTCCAGATATTGCTCATTTTGCAAAAGAAATTAAGCTCCTCTTGTTGTCTCAGCATCTCTACAGGTTATCAGCAATTTCACATGGCACTGGAAACTGTTTTAGATCAGCAGTGGTACTCAAAAGAGGCTATCAAGTGATATACCTGTCCCAAACTCCAGATTCTGATATTTACCCTCAACCACCCTTTTGGTCTTGCCCCATGGCATGTGGGATCTTAGTTCCCTAAGCAGGGTTGGAACTTGCACCCCCTGCACTGGAAGCACAGAGTCTTAATCACTGAACCACCAGGGAGGTCCCCAGATTATCACTTTTTGGATGATCCTTTTATTGTATGTGTGTGCAATGTCTTTAACAGACCCCTGGGTTGGTTAAGATGCTGTAACAGAAAGGCACAACTCACATGAGCTTAAACATTAAGGAAAGTTTTTACTTCATACAACAAGTAAACTCCAAGGTGGCACATGCAACAACTCAACATTAGCAGAATTATCCTGCCCCCGAATGTCAGTAATGCCGAGATTGAGAAACCCTGGGTTGGACTGATCAGTGCAGGGCTTGAGGCTGGAATCCTCTTCCATGAAGCACGTGGCAGTGAGGAAGAGGCAAAGGACACCACATAAAATCGAGGTTTGGAGAGTCTGAAGGAGGAAAGGGGGACTGGCTTTGGAGAAGGGAATCGACAGTCTCTAAGCCCTGTTGCTGTTATTACTAACATGGCTTCCAGTGAGCTCCAACTAGCTCTTACACTATCTGTGCCCTGTTATGGGGAGTTAGGAGGCATATCAGAATTAACCCTTAGTCCTTGCCTTCACTGTGCTCATAGTCTAGATGTTTAAACCAGACTCACATTACTGCCTTTTGTCATAATCTTTTCCCTAATTATAAAATACTGAAAGGAATTAAGAAAAGCCAGAATCACCCATAACCCATCAAAATAGCTACCACTAACATTTTTGTTTATTTCATTCTAGTCTTGACCCCGCTTGCTAATTATCGCAATTCATGTAAATTACCTCTGCATTCATTCATTCAACAGCTATGGAGTTGAGTGCGGGTGTGTGTTGTTCACATGCTCACTGTATTAGTGTTCCCAGAAGAACAATTTCACTGTAGCCCAGAATGGTTGAATAGGTGTGGCTTTACCTGGGTCTTGAAGTCAGTTTGAATGAAGAAAGAGGGTCTGAAGATGGACTTCCAGTGAGAGGAAGGGAATGTCCCAGGAAGAAGGCAAGGCAGGTGGGAGCAGAGAAGAAAACTGATGCATACTGGGAAGGCTGGAGGGAAGGAGTTAGTGGTGGGGAAGAGCCTAGGTGTAATGAACATGGTTCTTTGTCCATCTAGAATTCATCTCCCTTCTGATAACAGCACCTGCTTTTCCTTTGGGGCATCTCTCCTCCACTGTCAAACAGAAGCTTCTGTTTGGTTGTAGCTAACCCACCCCCTTGTTTGGAGGTGGTCAATCAAAACACCACATTCTCTGGCCAGTGATTGGCTCAGGGGTGCATGGCTAGATCAGGCCAATCAGGATCAATGAGACTTAGTTCCTGTTTGTCCCCGCTGGTCTCAAAAAAGCAGCTCTTTTTCCACTGGATTGGAAAGTAACAGGTGAAGCTTATCTTGACATCGTGAGTGGAATGGCTGCCTGAGAATAAAGGCAACACAGTAAAGCGGCGATAAAGAGAAATGGAGAAGGATTGACAGAGCCCTTGGGACAACATTTGAGCTCCTACATCCAGTTATGCTTAAAGCCTGTGGCTCATTTGGATTAGCTCATTAGTTACATGAGCTAATAAATTGTCTTTTTGCTTAAGCTGGTTTCAGCAAACTTTCTGTCCTTTGCAACTAAAAGCTCTAACACACTTCGTAGCCTAAAGTAATGGATAAAGTATCAAACTTAGAGTCAGAAGGACTTTGCTCTGCCACTAACCAGCTGTGTTCATGGGCACTGCCCTTCACCCCTCTAAGATAACTCTTCTCAAAAATGGAGGAAATAGGACTTCCCTGGTGGTTCAGTGGATAAGATCCACCTGCCAATTCAGGGAACACGGGCTTGATCTCTGGATTGGGAAGATCCCACATGCTCTGGGGAGTGGGCCACAGCTACTGAACTCCACATGCCTTGAAGCCCATGCCCTGCAACAAGAGAAGCCACTGCAAAGAGAAGCCAGTGCACCATAGAGAAGAGTAGCCTCCACTCACTGCAACCAGAGAAAGCCTGTATGTGGCAACGAAGACCCAGCACAGCCAAAAAAAAGAAATTTTTTTTTAAAACAAAGAAGTATTTTTTTTTAACTACACTTAAAATAAATAAATGGAGGAAATATGAGCCTCTGGGTTATTAGAAGTGAATGACAGTGCTTTGCCAACTGAAAGGAAATAAAAATGTAGAGATCTGTTATAAAATTGCAGGGATAATTTTAGGAAGAAGATTTGAGAAGGGCTAAAAAAGGATGACAAGCTTAAAGGTAAACTTGGATGCTATGGGCAGCAGGAGATGATTTAAGTGACTGAAATGGGAGCATGTACAAGAAAGAATGTAGGGTTCCTCATCTACACTCCTCTTCAATAGGTACATGAGACAAAGGAATGTCATTCTATGAAGAATGGCAGCACAAAGGTGATGGTCATCAGCAACTGACACCGGCTTCATGGTAGGAAGTGATGGGCACTGTGACAAACAGGTCAGTGCACGTCCCATCTGAAGGAGGCAGCCTCTTCTCAACTTCAGCCAATCTGCCACACAGTATATCCCGATTTCCTAAAATTTCAATGGAACCCAGAAATCTAGACAGTCCCAATGAATAGAATTGAGTCTCACTGGTTTTGACTCTTCTCTTCCTGAAATATCTCAATTTTCAAATGTTGGTTTATTTGTTTAGCATTCTGTGAGCCAAACACAACTAAGTCTATCTGTCAGACTTAGCCCTGGAGATGCTAGTTTTTTGTTTCTTGGGTAGATGCCAAGATGAATCTTAGTGGGAAGGATGAGAGGGTGGCTAGTAGGGAGATGTCTGTACAAAACAGAAAGTTTGCGCAGGAGGAGCTCCGTCTTCTCCTGAGAAGCAATTCCATGAACATCTGTTGAATCCTCACATGAACCTTATGAGATAAGGCAAGTTAATTCCATTACGTGGATGGGGAAACTGAGGCTCAGAGAGTGCTCACATCCATAGACTACAAAGTGGACCCTCAAGGCTGCACTCTTTACCTCCTCACTGATGGTACCCAAGTTGGGGCTGACTTTGAAGTTCACCAAGAAGCTTAAGACATTGCAGGGAAAAAGGAACACTTTTGCTTCAAGGATGCCCAGCTGGTGGTGTTACCCACTGCATCTCCAGTGCCTTTTCAATTTCCTTGTCTTAAGGAGAATGTAGCTACTGGGCAGCACTTCTCTGATGACGTTCCAGCCATGGAGTGCCCCGCTCAGAGCTCCTTCAGGAGAGCTCTGCTTTGAAGAGCATGGTTGACCGACAGCACTAGTTACCCCTCTGGATCCACCAGGTTCATGCCAAGGTCATACCTCCCCGAGGCTGCTCCCAGCCAATGACAGTGCTAGTGAAGCCTCACGGCTGCCTGACCTGGAATCCCTCTTCCTGACTGTGGCTGGGGAACTCCCGTTGAGCATGGCCAAAACTTTCTTAGAACCGTGCTCCTGTCCAAGGCTCTTCCTACCCTATCCTCTTGTCCCCTTCTCCTGCCAAAGGTATCAGACCAGCCTCACAATCTGAACAGTCTCTTA
>SJYQ01092623.1:0-10551 GCA_006410935.1 Redunca redunca | reverse complement strand
TCCTGTTCCCTCTCACCTGATGGGATAGACTTATTTGTTCCCTGTATCAAAAACAGCCAGGTGGTATGGAGAACGGATCATTTTTGTCCTTATATGTTTCTGATTCTAAAATGAGCTCTTAAGTCTTGCATCATGTTATAATACTTCCGTTGTTTCTGTTTCAAATGCTTTTGCATTTGCTTAAGAATATCCAAGTCTGAGTCCTTTAAAAATAAAAATATTTAAGAAAGTGTTTTCATTGACTAACTCAATATTGCTTTTAACACGCCTGCTCAGGGACTCCTGTGTGCCTAGAATAGTTCTAGGTGATAAGAATATACAGTGGTGAGTAAAGCAGGTGTGACCCTTGCTCTCACAGGGTTAAATCATGGTGGAAGGAGATAGATAGTAAACGAATGAATTATAAAAGAACTGATAGCGATTAGTGCTATGAAGAAAGTAAACTGTTAATGAGAATAAGTGGGAGGGAATGTATTGGTTTTGCTAAAAATTGTGTTGTTATCCCAAGATCTCTTTGGTTTTCCCCTGTTCTCAAAAACACGTTTGCAGAGTCCTCTGCTCTTCAGAGAGCTGGAAGCAGCTTTGAGTGGAAGCACCACAGTCCCCGGTCATCTGGGCCAGAAGCAGGGCACACTCGGTTTCTATGCAGATCTGCGTACAGGTGTTCATAAGAGGAATCTCGTGCCCCTGTCAGAGGGCTCATGTTCCCATCAAAGGACTCGCCCTCCAGCAGGAGAGAGAGAGAGGTGAACCACTGTAGTGCATTATGGTGACTGCCGACCTCAAGTGCAGAGCTAGGAACAGATGGGGCACAAGGAACTGTCACTGATTTTGGAGGGGGAGGATCAGAGAGAAGACAACTGAATCCAGAGATCTGTCTGTCCCCTCAGAACTGTTGATGATTCTGTGTGAAAAGCCTGATAACAGCTACTGCTACTACAAAACACAGCAAAGAGTAGTTACTTACTCTGTTCTGGGCTCTGTTCTAAACATTTTATATTCACTGTCTCATTCAGTCCTCACATCAACCTAAGGAAATAAAATAAATACTATCACTCCCATTTTATAGATGAGGAAACAAAGGCTTTGAAGCCAGCATAGGGCTTTTTCCACTGAAATACTCTACCTTAATAGGTAGAGGTCCAGGGTCAGTAACTCATTCATTCAATAAGCAGATCTTGAGGCCCTGTTACATACTAAGTCTGAATATAACGGTAGTCCACAAAGCAGCTTTGGCGCTTGCCTTCATGGAGCTTCCAGACTGACAAACACTTTGAGAGTTTCTTCTCTGGGGCTTCCCCAGGTGCAGGCGCTGCCATCGTCTCCAGTCTTCATCCTAGCCTCCAACGCAGCTGTGGTACGTGGAGCACTGATCAAAGCCATACCTTTGCCCCAACCAGATGAAAGAAATTGAGGGGAAGAAGGGGAGAGGGATCTTGAGATTAGGGTCTGAGAGGTCTGAGGCCTTTGCCGTAATCCTGAGTGTCCATGCTGTGGCCACTATGAGTCTTCAACAACTTATACACCAGTCCAACCAGTCATATAGCAAGTATTTATTGTACACCTCATGATAACAGCATTGAGCAACTACCAAGTGCAAGGACGTGTCAGGCATTTTGCAAGCATATCACTGAGAGACAGTGAGAGGTGAACACAGTCCAGGCTCCACCCAGGTCTGACTTCCGAGCCTGACTCCATTCTTAAATGCAGGACATTCACTCATTCAGCATTTAGTCAATGACTGCTTGGCTCCAGTCATGTGCCAGGCACTTCCTGTGGGCTACTCTTAATACCGAAGAGAGAATCCCTGCTCTCTGGGAGTCTGCATGCTAGTGGGGAAAGACAGGGGCTTTCCAGTTGGCACTAATGGTGCAGAACCTGCTTCCCATTGCAGAAGACATAGAGATGTGGGTTCGATCCCTGGGTCTGGAAGATCTCCTGGAGAAGGAGATAACCCACTCCATATTCTTACCCGGAGAATCTCACAGACAGAGGAGGCTGGCAGGCTACAGTCCATAGGGTCGCAGACATGACTGAAGCAACTTAGCATGCAGGCACAGGGAAAGACAGTGACCATATAAGTGAACAAGGTAATCTGAGATTTTAGTAGATACTATGAAGAAATTAAAGCAGAGTAATGGGATCTGGGGTGCCTGGGGTTGTGTGTGGCTACTTTAGAAGGCATCATCAAGGAAAACCTCCAAAGTTGATGGTTGAGCTGAGGCATCAATGATAAGAAGCAACCAGCTATTCAAAGCTCTAGAAGACAGTTTGGGATGAAGGCCAGAGCAAAAAGCAAAAAAAGCATTGAGGTGGGAGGACTTGGTGTGTTTGATGAACCAGAAGTGGGCAGTGTAGCTAGTGAAAAGAGTGAGGTGGCATTAGAGGATAAGCAAGATGAGACTATTGGAAGGAGTTTGGAATATAAGTGTAACAGGAAGCCTTCAATGAATGTCAAAGCAAGGGAATGATGGAATCTGGATTACATTCTTAAAAGACCACTTGGGAATTCCCTGGTGGTCCAGTGGTTAGGATTTAGGTCTTTCACTGTGGGGGCCTGGGTTCAGTCTCTGGTCTGGGAACTAAGATCCCTCAAGCCATGTGACAGCAAAAAGTTTAAAACAGACCACTCGGTCCCACCATCCTTTCAGGTCCTCAAGCTGCAGCCCAGAAGTGCTCTACTCTGTCGTCATAAAACCATCCAGTTTCCTTTGAAAGATCCTCTGAAGCCATCTGCTCCTCACCACCCCACCACCAGTACTCTGCTCAGGATCACTGTCGCCTCTTGCCAGTATTCCAGAAGAGCCTCTGAGCTCCTCTCCTCCCATTCTCCAGGCACATGCAGCGCTTTGCTGCCTTTGGAGTTCTGCTTTCTGCCTCTTGAGATCCTGTCCTCTCACAGGTCTGGGTTAAAGGTCACCTCCTCTGTGACGTCCTAGCCCCACATAATTGTTTCCTGGGGCTGCATCTCTAGGTTTTGCCTTCACCTCTCCAGCAGGCAGCCTTAAAATCACACATGGCTGCTGGCCCTGTGAAGCCTTTTTTTTCTCCTGTGAGTCCTTCTTAAACTGATCAGTCTCTCCACCACCTAGTTCCTGTGGAGCCATGGTTCTCAGACTGCAGACAGGTCTGGAGTTCCTGTGTGTTTTGCATATAGGGGTCCTACTGTGATTTGGGTTTTTGTAAATGCCTGTGACTTTGAAAAGTTTGAACTCAATTCCTGTAATACACCGTGCTTTTGTCTGGATCTCTACCCTTGCACGTATTGTTTCTTCATCAGTTCCTCAGAGGAAGCTTCTGAACCTACCCCCCACCCACCACACATACACACACATATATTGGTTTAAATGCTCCCCCTACTTAAAAAAAAACACAACGTTTTATTGAGATATAAGATATAGCATAAAGGGTACAAATCTTAAGTGTATGGGTCAATGAACTCTGCATATGTGTACGTTCACGTCACCCAGGTCAAGAAAGGACATTTTTAGTATCCAAGGGAGCTCCCTTGTGCCTGTCAGTTCTGCCACAGAAATAACCCATCTTCTCCCTCCAGCACAATAGATTAATTTTGCCTTTTCTTGAACTTTATATAAACAATACTAGGCACGCATTTTTGTGTGAGATTTCGTTTACTCTGCTTATGTCTGTGAACATCTGTGTTGTACGTAACAGTTTATTCTTTCTCGTTGTTACCTGCTATTCCACTGTGTGACTATACCCCAGTCTTTTAAATGTGCAGTTCAGTGAGTATTGACAAATGTTTTTTCTAGCTATGTGTTTTTCTTCTTTAAAAAATTTTCTTTCTTTTTCCTTTCTCCTGCTATTTTTTACTAAAGGTGCTGTGAATGTTCTTGTCCACAGCTTTGGTGGACACTGGCACCAAAGGTTTGCTTTTGTGGGGTGTACACTCTGAAGTGGAGTTGCTGAGGTAGAGGGTATAGTGCCCATTGGCAAAAGCTTTAGAAACGGCGTATATCCCAGCAGCAGTGAAGGAGCATCCCCGTCGCTCCGCGTCCGCACCTCGCTCTGGGCTTGCTCTGGGCTTGCTCCAGATAAGCAGGCAGCATCCTGCCTATTTCAAGGTTGCAGCTTCCTCTCCATCGGAGGCTAGACGAGCGAGTGTGACAGTACCAACCTGTCCTTGGAGTTTAGCTGTGCTGCGGGCGCGCGGATTCCCGCTCTGTTACTCGTCTGCACTGGCCTCTCTTCCCTACGCCCCCGCCCCTCACACCACCCTTGTGGGCGCTCGTGTGTATTATGCTCATCTGCTCTCAAGCCGGTGGAGCGTCCCCAGCCCTGTCTGACCAGCTGAAAGGCTCCCCTGAGCTCTGCCCTTCCGTGTCCTTTTTTCTCACAGGTGGTTTCTCCCTGTCATCGGCCACATGGGCATCTGCACGTCCACAGGAGTCATTCGGGACTTTGCTGGCCCCTACTTTGTGTCGGTGAGTTCCCCGTTCTGCCCCCTCTGGAGGGCTCTGAGGCTCCCGTAGAAGGCTGGCCTATCTTGGCAGCAGGCAGCCTTCCCGTGTCCCTAGTATCCAGAGAGTACAGCTGCCCCATAGTCCTGGCCCTGGCCCTCTGCTCCCCACCAGTGTTTTGATCCATTTTCCCCTTCTCTTGCCTCCAGGACAGGCCGGGAGGGCAGTGTGGCCAGAAGGAGTCTTAAGTAACTGACCCAGCCCTTGGCCCACCCCGGGGGTACCAAGACATGGGTAGGGGTTAGAGGCAAGAGTGGAGAGTCAGACCATCCTGGAACTACAGCTCTGGACCTTCAGAAGGTGGGAGTCACAAGGTGGGCGCACATGGGAGGCTGACATGGTTCCCTGGGTGTGACCATGGAGAAGAAGGGGCAGGCCTTCTAGAATGAACCAGCTGTGTTCTCAGGTCTGCTCCCCGGGGCTGGGCCCACAATAGGGGCAGTGGGCTTGCTCCAGATAAGCAGGCAGCATCCTGCCTATTTCAGGGTTGCAGCTTCCTCTCCATCAGAGGCTAGACGAACGAGTGTGACAGTACCAACCTGTCTGACTCATATTTATCGTGATCTCTAACCCCACAGAGCTCTTTCCTACCCCTTACTTTCAGTGTCATACACGTTGATGAGAATTCATCTCTGACCAGCTCTGTGAGCAGATGCTAAACCCAGACTCTGTCCCTGTGTAACTCCTGCACTCTGCATCTTGTGTGGCAGGTCTAGGACTCGGCAATAACATCTCCCTCAAAGGAGGCCTCTTGAGACCCAACCTCTATGTCCCCCCGCAACCCACCCCACATCCTGCTCCGACTGCAGTCACACTGCCAGGCTCCATGTGGACCACCACTGTCGGGTCAGGAGGTCAGAGGGTGTCCTCATTCACACTGTCAAGGAAACCACCTCCCTGTGGGCACAGACCAGAGACTGACCAGAGAACCTGGAGAAAACCAGGCCCAGACGGGGAGAGAATTACCTGGGCGCCACAGGGAGCAGTGGCCATGCCTGTACCCCGAGTGTCTGGCCTCTGGGCACTCCTGCCGCATCACCTTCTTCACGCAGGAAAGCTGCTGCAAGCACTTGAGATACCCCACCAGCCCCAGAGCAGGGCCCACGCCCCCTTCATGCCCACCGCACATACCTCCTTCTCAGTTGCGACACTTACACCAGCAAGCCAGGTCTGTCTTTCTGGCCAGATGCAGGCTCCCCACTGACGCTCTGCTCTTGTTCCCCAACAGGAAGACAACATGGCCTTTGGGAAGCCTGCCAAGTAAGTNGGGTGGGAGGGCGCCCCCTGCCCCTCACGCCGGCAGCCTGGCCTGACCCAGCCCTCCCTCCATCTCCAGGGTGGGAGGGCGCCCCCTGCCCCTCACGCCGGCAGCCTGGCCTGACCCAGCCCTCCCTCCATCTCCAGGGTGGGAGGGCGCCCCCTGCCCCTCACGCCGGCAGCCTGGCCTGACCCAGCCCTCCCTCCATCTCCAGGGTGGGAGGGCGCCCCCTGCCCCTCACGCCGGCAGCCTGGCCTGACCCAGCCCTCCCTCCATCTCCAGGGTGGGAGGGCGCCCCCTGCCCCTCACGCCGGCAGCCTGGCCTGACCCAGCCCTCCCTCCATCTCCAGGGTGGGAGGGCGCCCCCTGCCCCTCACGCCGGCAGCCTGGCCTGACCCAGCCCTCCCTCCATCTCCAGGGTGGGAGGGCGCCCCCTGCCCCTCACGCCGGCAGCCTGGCCTGACCCAGCCCTCCCTCCATCTCCAGGGTGGGAGGGCGCCCCCTGCCCCTCACGCCGGCAGCCTGGCCTGACCCAGCCCTCCCTCCATCTCCAGGGTGGGAGGGCGCCCCCTGCCCCTCACGCCAGCAGCCTGGCCTGACCCAGCCCTCCCTCCATCTCCAGGGTGGGAGGGCGCCCCCCCGCCCCTCACGCCCGCAGCCCGGCCTGACCCAGCCCTTCCCGCATCTCCAGCACAATCTCTGCTGCGACAACTGCCACTCGCACGTGGCCTTGGCCCTGAACCTGATGCGCTACAACAACAGCACCAACTGGAACATGGTGACGCTCTGCTTCTTCTGCCTGCTCTACGGGAAGTACGTCAGGTGAGCCCCCCGGGGCTGCGCTTCCACAGATCCCAGCAGGGCCATGCATCCCAGCAGGGCAGCTTCTGGGGTCCTTCAGCCAGCAGGACCAAGTAGGCGCTGATGGGAGCCGTGGAGGTTCTGAAACAACTAGCTGAGCTGGCCGAGAAGGCGTGCCTTCCGAGGCTGGCTCTGTCCCCTGCTCATGGTGAGATCTCTGGGAGTGGCCCTGGCCTCTCTTAAGCAGCACCTGCCCTTTGGTAAAATGGAGATAAAGATGCTGGCTCCTTGGGGACGCTGCATGTGTGCAGAGTCCTGTGCTCAGGTCAGGGTAACCAGGTAGACCCTCAGAAGAGGGTGGATGACCCCACAGGGTCCCCTCCCAGCTTCCCTTGCCAGAGGCAGGGTTCTGAGCGGGTGGGCCTCCCGTGGTGGCCTGGGAAGCCCTTTGAAGCCACAGCCGCATGACTTGTGAGGTAGCACAGGCCGTAGTCACGATTCACAGGTCAAGGGAGCTCGGAGAGGTAGAGTGACCCACCTACAGGGCCCCAGCACGCACCTGGGCTAGCCTGCCCTCCTCTCCAGGCTTCCCTTCAGCTGCACTCATGGTTCAGAGCTTCTGAAAAGGAGATTCTTTTCAGAAGAATCTTTTGGTCCAGAGGGTTTTAGAGGTCCCCCGGGAAGCCCTTAACTGCAGTCACACAGAGGCTGAGACAGAGCCTGGGTTGAACCCAGGACCCTGACTCCAGCCACAGCCCTGTGTTGACTCTCGCCAGCCCCTCCCCACCTCGTAGGCTGTCTGCACCACACAGACTACAGACTTCCTGGTTGTCTTGCCGGAGACCCCTCCCCAGACACAGGAGCAATTGTGGATGGAGTCAGGAAGGCCCAGAGGGTGGGCCTGTCTTCCTGTACCCACCCAGCAAGGTGTCCCATCGCCAGGTGCCTGGGACGGGAGCTGGTGGGCCTCCGTAGTGGACAAGTCCCTCAGCTGACCGAGTTCGGGGCTGAGAGGGTGGGTCCGGGAGCTTCCTGAGGGGAGCAGCCCCGTCTGGGTGTGCAGGTGGACTGTGTTCTGAGCCGCACACCCACAGGCCCTGCGGCCCGCGCGCTCCTCTCTCTCCACCAGCATCGGCGCCTTCGTGAAGACCTGGCTGCCTTTTGTCCTTCTCCTGGGCATCATCCTGACCGTCAGCTTGGTCTTCAACCTGCGGTGATGGCCGCTCCTTGGCCCTGGGCCCACCCAGCTCCTGAGGAGGCAGCCGCCATCCCCCTTTTCGTCCCAGATTGTTTGTCCTCGCCCTGAAAGGCAGGGATGGGCCTGTGGGTTTGTCCCAGGGTCTGGGCTAGGCGGGACGGAGCGAAAGGCTCAGGGTGAGCTTGGGGCAGAGGCGTTTGCATTTTGTGCCTAACCGGTTGCTCAGAAGCTCCCGGACCCCTCCATCCCAGGCTTGTGACCCCCCATCCTCGAGGCACCCTTTGTTCATCTGTCAGAAAAGCCTTAGTTTCCCTCTGGAGCTGGGCTCACTCTGCCTCAGCCCACTGCCTGGCGGGGGAGAGAAGGGCATTTGGACCCACCAGCCAGGGCAGCCCTGGGGCCAGAGCTGCGCTTGAAGCCCATTCTCCTGCCAGGGCTCTGGTCCCAGGACAAGGGCACCCTGAGAAGTCTCCGTGAGCTCGGCGCCCGGGGCCTGCCTTCTCCACTAGCCACTGGAATGGCCCAGCAGGACTGACGGCCCCCTCAGGTGGTTGTCAGAAGCTGCGCTCGGGGTGGTTCAGGCCCCACTGCGGGGCCTCCAGCCCATGCAGCGCTCTCCTCCCACTCTCCCAGGGCCTGCAAGCCCTTGGGCCTATCTTCCCCTGCAGTTTGGGGCCTGGGCTCCCCCAACCAGGCCGGAGAAAGGAGTGATGTATCCAGGGTGAGCCCTGCAGATCAGTGCAGTGTCACAAAGCTTGGCCTCAGCCCCAGGTGTGGACTTCGCACTGGATGACCTCCAAGATGTTGTGGGGGTGGTTGGTGCAGCCAGCCCCATCAGAGGGCTGAAGGGGAGCTGTTTCTGCCCTCCTCCCACGGCTCCCCCTTCTCTCCAAGATGTGGACGGGCCCGTGCCGCCCCGCCCCCCCCACTTCTGCTCAACGGATTCGTTTGTGTGAGCCTCCCTGGACAGGACAATAAAGAATTTTAACTCCAGACCAGGCCTCGTCCTTGTTTTCTCCCTTTGGTGGTCCCTAGGTTCACTGAAGATGTGAGCTCCCTTCAGCTCCTGTCTTCTGGGTGAACGTGGGTTCCTCTGCCTCCAGCAAGGGGTCTGGTTGCCGAGGACATGGCTGTGTCTGGAGCTTAGACTCAGCGTCACTCGGTTGTATCCCGCGCTGAGCCTGAGCTATGGAGGTTCCTCATCACGCCTCATCCACTGCCCCGAAGCTGTCTCCCTGAGGCAGGCGGATAATGAAACCCCTCCCACATTCCCTTTTGGGAGGACCTTGGCAGTGGGATTTGGGGGTCAGCGCAGAGCTGACCCGAGGCCAGGCCGCCACCCTGCTGCATGGCGTTTCTGCTCGTGGCCTTCAGGGCCCTGTGGTCTCACTCTGCATCCTGGCCTCCACTGACACAGGGTAGCGCCCGCTCTTGACACCCACCTGCTTCTGGTCCTCTGCTTTCCACCTGTTGAAGTCATGCCCTTCCTTCCCAGCTTAAAAGCCACTTCCTTGGCAAAGTCTTTCCTAATCTTGCACTATGCCAGGTGTCACTTTAGTTGAGCTAGCAAAAGATTTGGTCTCTGAATCCTGAAATCCCAAGGATGGCCCTCCGGGCCCTGGATCAGGTGTCTGTCAGCTCACTCCAGACCCTACAGTGTTGTGGTTTGCAAGCCTGGGGGTTCCCCAGGTTAGGGTAGTGCCACCTCCCCTCTTAAGAGCTATTCTATTTTCAAAAATCTGTTTTGCATACTGGGGTCCACCTAAGGTTTGGGGTTAAGTTCTAATACAGAGGACACAATGGCAGAATAGACTGGAAAGTTTTCTGGCCTGCTTTCACACAGCAGAATTTTAAATCAGCCGTGTAGTGATGGACCTAAATAGGTGTCATAAAATCACTAACGGTTACTAAGTGCTGATAAAGTATGTCATTTACCCTCACCTCAGCCACATGAGGTACATGCTGTTATCCCCATCTGAAGATTAAAAAAAGAAGGGATTCCCTGGTGGTCCAGTGGTTAAGAATCTACCTTGTAATGCAGGGGACATGGCTTTGATCCCTGGTCAGGGAACTAAGATCCCGTATGCCGCAGGGCAACTAAGCCCGTGTGCTCTGTAGCCCATGCACCCCAAGGAACGATCCCGTGTGCCCCAACTAAGACCCGAGGCAGCCAAAATAAAATTTATATATATTTTTTAAAAAGCACAGAGAAATGACGTGATCTGCTCAAGGTCACAGAGGTAGGAAGCGTGGAACCACGTTCAAAGGCAGCAACCGGGCTCCAGAGCCCCCCATTTGGAACCACCCTGCGAGGTGGCCCCGCTGGAGCACAGGAGGGCAGGTGAGGAGGGGCTGTCCCTGACGAAAAGGGAGAATGGACTCTGGAGGCAAGAGAAAGGGACCTCCTTAAGACAGTCCTGTGAGACGGCTGCCATTGTCCCTGTTTCATAAAGGGATAGACGCTTACAGAGATTGTCATTGATCCAAGGCCACGGGAGCCATTCGGCAGAGCCAGAATTTTAACCGAGGTCCGGGGCCTCTTAGCCAGGAGTTGCCTGGAGACCAGCCGCAGTGCAGAGGCGCTGAGTGGCAGCAGGTAGGGAAAGAATTCTGCAGTTGAGCTGGGAGCATACGTAGACCAGGTGGGGGGCTGTGGGGGTGGGTGATGCTGAAGGACAGGAAACAGCGCCTGTAGGTAGGGCTCTAAGGATGTAGGACCACTGAAAGGCAGGCAGGGGTCCTAAGGGTCAGGCTGAGGGGCCAGGCAGCCCAAAGGAGGATGGACTGTCTAGGGAGATGATAAGACTCGGCTG
>SJYQ01092621.1:0-18050 GCA_006410935.1 Redunca redunca | reverse complement strand
TTTTTTAATATAAATTTATTTATTTATTTTATTTAATTACTTTACAGTATTGTATTGGTTTTGCCATACATCAATATGGGTGTCAAATCATCCCACCCTCTCCCTCTCCTTCTCCCACAGAGTCTAAAAGACTGTTCTACACATCTGTGTCTCTTTTGCTGTCTCACATACAGGGTTATCTTTGCCATCTTTCTAAATTCCATATATATGCATTAGTATACTGTATTAGTGTTTTTCTTTCTGGCTTACTTCACTCTGTATAATAGGCTCCAGTTTCATCCACCTCATTAGAACTGATTCAAATGTATTCTTTTTAATGGCTGAGTAATACTCCATTGTGTATATGTACCACAGCTTTCTTATCCATTCATCTGCTGATAGACATCTAGATTGTTTCCATGTCCTGGCTATTATAAACAGTGCTGCGATGAACACTGGGGTACACGTGTCTCTTTCAATTCTGGTTTCCTTGGTGTATATGCCCAGCAGTGGGATTCCTGGGTCATAAGGCAGTCCTATTTCCAGTTTTTTAAGGAATCTCCACACTGTTCTCCATAGTGGCTGTACTAGTTTGCATTCCCACCAACAGTGTAAGAGGGTTCCTTTTTCTCCACACCCTCTCCAGCACTTATTGCTTGTAGACTTTTGTCACTTATTGTTACTTTGGTTAAGAAAATAGGCATTGTCCCACAATGACCTATGATCTTATTGACTAAGAGTTTTGAAATCTTTTGACATTTTTGACAAACTTCTCAAAGATCAGATTCTAATTGAAGTTTCATTGACCTTTGTAACTTTCTAAAGGGCCCCTGGAACACCTCAAAAGATTTGTTTTCTCAATAAGATTTGGTCTTATTTGGTGTGTTAAATTACATGGAAAACATTGTCCAATGAGTGCTAATAACTTTCTTATGCCGTATTAGGTAAACGTCATGATATGAATGCTCTAGAGACTGTGTGAAATTCATAAAAGTTGATTGTGTCCTAGTAAAATGTTAGCAGTAATAATTCTACCATTATCCTAATATGTCTTTTGCCACAGCAATAACCAATTTTGTCAATTACATTGTAATCCGCTTTCTAACCTTGCCAAGTCTTTTGTCATTTATAGTTATTGTTTCACTGATGTTTTTGCAAAACACACACACACAAAAATACTTGATCTTCAAGAAGATTCATAGAAAGAACTTTATGACAAACACAAGCTTCTGATAACTTTTAGGTCATAGTGCTGAACTGGGTAAGAAATGAAAGAATTCTAATGGAAAAACCTGATGGCTTCATAAAACTGTTAACAGAATATTAAGATCAAGAATTAGTCACATAGGACTGAGGGAAATGATGAATATGGTTATAATATTTTTGTGTTTTTTATCTGAAATATTACTGATTTTTAATCATTCCCTTGAGTTATTTATGACTTACAACAATTTGGTAAATTATGCCTTTGTAAGTAGAATTGTAACATTTATCTTTTCCCTCTAGCTGTTCTCTCCAGAAATTGAAAACTCTTAGTTTCCCAGCAGGTTTATCAGGTGAATAAGAAAGGCCACTTCCTGGGAGGTGCAGGAATTGCAAGATATCTTGAGGACCTTAAGAAGACAGTCTGTAGCTATTGCAGGCAGAATATGATGGCAAGCCCTTGACATGATTTTCCCAGCCTTGATGCCGCTTAAAAGTTTACTTTGAGATTCCTTATAAAAATTTCCAGCTTAGCCAACTTAAAGAGACTGTATAATTGCAACTCCTGTTTCTGACACCCAACTTCAACTTAGATCAACACTACCAGACCAGGACAAAATGACGACATCGTCTGAACTAGAGAGCTGACCCAAGTTACTGGACCAGGACTATGTACTAATTACTTTGATAATTGTTCTTATCTTGCTTATGAACAAAATGTATTTAGTCCTTGGGCTCACTCATTTGCAAATTTCAAAAATCAATCCAGTTGGTAGACGTGTGGCCAATCACCTGCATTCAGTATTCCTAGGTTACCTTGGTAGATTTCTCCTCTCCAAGGTTCTAGTTGAATGGCCCTTAGACATTTTAGCTTCGAAGAAAGAAGCTCTAGTACCATGCAAGCTACCATTACTGCCAGTATTAATAAGTGAGATCTTCTTACTTGGCCAATTTAACCTGCTTTGAACCTGGCCATAAATATTCCTTTTCACCAGATGTAAAATATTGGGTAGTTCCTAAAGGAACCAGTAGATTTGTGGAACAAGTTTATGGCCTTGGCTCTCTCCAGGTTGGTTAGGAAGATGCAGAGCTGGTTTCTTTTGGGGTCAAGGTCCCCTATATGTAGCCTTGGATACAGTGCTTATCAATCTGCCTTTGATGTTTGCATGCTGATTTTCTATCAGTTTTCCAATGGTATGATCATTTGGCCAGTATATTCATTCCTTCACTTGGAATGGAAGATATCATTTAATCACATAGTGGCTTTAACAAAATTTACTGAGCAAACTTTGAATGATAGTCATCAAGCCAATAGTTTGCCCAGTTCTGAAGTCTTTATGATGAGAAAAATGGTCTTACAAAATGGGGGGACTGATGGTGTAATGCATAATGCATGTTGGATTTTTATACTTGCTGTGTCTCCTGGTGTAACTCATGACACATACGAAGAATCAAATTTCTGTTCTGAATGATCCTTTTCCCAGTTTAGCGGATATATGAGGAAATGGTTTGGAATGGCTACCTACTCCAGTATTTCTGCTTGGAGAATTCCATGGACAGAGGAACCTGTTGGGCTACAGTCCATGGGGTTGCAAAGAGTTGGACACAACTGAGCAACTAACACACACACACACACACACACGAGGATCTTGGCTTAAACCTTTGTTTAATGACATTGTTACTCCAATTGACAATTTTGATTACAGTTGGTGTGACTTACGAAGTGACAGTTTCTTGCCTTTTGCACTGTATATCACCTACTCCTAAAAGCTTGAAATTGCTGATCACATCCATAGTTCTCAAAAAATTAATGAACATGAAAAATCCACATGTGAGGTAATACTGACATAAGTCCTATTGGACAACTTGGAATTTACCACTAGTCCATGCCAGACATCTCACTAGTACAACACCCTAAAGGAAAGAAAGAACCAAGCTATAAAGATGCAACATGAAGGGACATGATAGAGCCAGGACAGGTAAGCAACAATCCTGGAATTGAGGGACCAAATGTTTACTCACCTAACGCTTTCCATTAAAAGATTAATGATATAAGAGGAGGAATTGATGAAATAAAGTCATATTTCATGACAAGACAAAAATTTGAACATAAAAATCTTCCTCTGCTTATTTGAGCCTCTTCCTTCCCCTTAGTGTGTATTGTGAATCTGCATTAGCCATACCTCCTTAGGAGTAAACCTTTCCTCTTTTAAAGGGTCAGGATGATCTACTAATCATTTTGTACATGCAGATATGGATTGTATAAACTGTCAATACATCATTTGAGATATAACCCTTTGTCTCAAAAACATATATCACTGTGCTTTGCTTATGAACCAAATGTATTTATTGTGACCAGCTATAAGGAAACCCTTCCCCTTAAGCTAATTATGAAGTGAAGTGAAGTCACTCAGTCATGTCTGACTCTTTGCAACCCCATGGACTGTAGCCTACCAGGCTCCTCCATCCATGGGGTTTTCCAGGCAAGAGTACTGGAGTGGGGTGCCATTTCCTTCTCCAGAGGATCTTCCCGACTCAGGGATCAAACCTAGGTCTCCCGCATTGTAGGCAGACGCTTTACCGTCTGAGTCACAAGGGAAGCTAAGCTAATTATAGCTTACAGCAATTTGATAAATTATACCTTTGTAAGTGAAACTATAACATTTATCTTTCCTTTCTCCCTGTTCTCTCCAGAAGTTGGAAACTCTTAGGTTCCCAGCAACCTCATCAGGTGAATAAGAAAGGCTATCTCCTGGCAGATGCAGGAATCTCAAGATTTGTTGAGGACTTCCCAGCGCATGCAGCCACAGCGTCCCTTTTTGGGCTTCCCTGGTGGCTCAGACGGTAAAGTGTCTGCCTGCAATGCAGGAGACTCGGGTTCAGTCCCTGGGTTGGGAAGATCCCCTGGAGAAGGAGATGGCACCCCATTCCAGTACTCTTGCCTGGAAAATTCCACGGACTGAGGAGCCTGGTAGGCTACAGTCCGTGGGGTCTCAAAGAGTCGGACGTGACTGGGTGACTTCACGTTCACTTTCACTGTGAGAAGAGAGGAATGCATTCAAGTCTATAGCTATCGCAGAATGTCATGGCAAGCCCTTGACATGCTTTCCCAGCCTTGGTGTCTTTGAAAGTTTAATTTGAGATTCCTTATAAAAGTTTCAAGGATAGCCAACTTAAAAGAGCCTATATGATCAATTATTGTTGTTGCTGTTTAGTCACTAAGTCCCGTCCAACTCTTTTGTGACCGTACGGACTGTAGCCCACCAGGCTCCTCTGTCCATGGGATTTTCCAGGTGAGAATACTGGAGTGGGTTGGAGTTTACTATTCTACCAGACAGAGCAGTCCTCAGAGCTTTCTCAAAGACTGTCTGCTGGGTTATAATCCCCAGGCTGGCTCAAATAAAATTTTCCATTTTTTTTCTTAGATTTACTACAGTTAAGTCCCCTACATACAAACTTTCAAGTTCTGAAGTTTTAAAGATGCAAACATGCTTTCACATGTCCAATCACGTCACGTGTCTGGCATACACTGTCACGTGCGTGCATCCTCTACAAGTAGCTGTGCTTTTGTGTTCTTTAATGCACAGTACTGTATAGAGCAGAGTAGCACAGTATCTTTATTTCAAGCTAGATTTGCAAGAGGATATCTTCACTGAACTTCTTGCTGTGCAACACGAGGAGTTTACTAAGGGAGACCTGATGGAATTGGAGGCCCAAAGAAAGAACAAAGGGAGACAAGAGGAAGAAGTAACTAAAGAAATTTATGACACAAGAAATGGCAAGGGGATTTTCTCTATTTGTGAAGGCGCTGATAATTTTATTTTTTAAATATTTTATTGGCTGTGCCGGGTCTTATTTGCAGCAAACAGAATCTTCCATCTTTGTGTGTATCTTTAGTTGCAGCATGTGAAGTCTTAGTTGCAGCATGCAGGATCTAGTTCTCGGACAAGGGACCAAAGCCGGGCCCCTTGCATCGGGTGCAAAGTCTCAGCCATTGGACACCAGGGAGGTCCGAGAGGAGACACTGTTAGTTTTTGAGGCACGGGACCCAAACGTGGAATGGTGCACAAAGATTGCAGTATGCAATCCAATGTCATCTATGTTGAGAAAAAAGATCTACCACCCAGATGTCATTGGGTCATTTTTTCTAAAGGATGGGCAGAACTGAACCCAGCAAGGAGCCAGAACCTGTGCCATCAATACCAGGTGGGAGTGAAACTGCAGCTCGCCCTCCGTCTCCCATTGCTGACGACCTTGCAGCTCTGCCATCTCCCACCCCCTCTCCCTCCTCCAGTCAGTAACTCTTCTTGCCTGTCCACTCGATGCCAGCCCGTGTGCAGCTGTCGTACTATACTACTATACTTTTAAGGTACTGGACTGTAAGATCACAAATGTTTTCTTTATTTTTGTGTTTGTTTTTTCTGTATTATTTGTGAAAAGTATTATAAACCTATTATGGTACAGTACTATATAGCCACATGTGTTAGTTAACTACTTAGTTAACCGAGGCTAACTTGGACTTTGATACAAATTGCACTTAGGAATGCACTCTCAAAAAGGGCCTCATTTGTATGTAGGGGACTTACTGTATGATTAATTTTTCATCAGGAATATGATCTGATTTCTTGTATGTATTGCAACAGAACTTGATCCAAACTATTTTTAAAGTTAATCTTTTTTCTGATTTTTATGTAGGGTATTTACTAAACTTTCAGTTAGGCATTTAAGAAAATCCTTTTGTTCTCACACTGAGATTGTCTAATCAGCCTGAGGTCATTGACTGTGATAAAGATTTTGCAAATCCATGAATAACCACAATCAGCAGTCAGAAAGACAAGTCAAACAAGATACTTCAATGGTTAATCTCATTAGAGGAAAGATATTGACACCAAAATTCCTGGTAGGAGGTCTAAGAACTTTGTTTAGGGAAGGAAGTAAGGTTCCACTTCTCATAATTCTATATCGTTTCTCTGCCTTTTGGCTAAGATCAAGTGTAGTCTCATAATTCTACACACTCCTTAAATGAAAGAATACAATTCTAATGGAACCTCAGGCTCCATAACTTCCACTGTGTGGCTTGCTTAGTTACTCAGTCGTGTCTGACTCTTTGTGACCCCATTAACTATATAGCCTGCCAGGCTCCTCTGTTCACCGGGTTTTCCAGCAGGAATACTGGAATGGGTTGCCATTCCCTTCTCCAGGGGATCCTCCCAAAGCAGGGATTGAACCCAGGTCTCCTGCACTGAAGGCAGAGTCTTTACCATCTGAGCCACCAGGGGATCTTCCCTCCATTGTGTAGAACCTTGTCAGTTACTTCCCATGGTATGTATTTTTCCACCAATTATCAATTATGGGTGCTATTAGTTATAAATAAAGTCTTCCTTTCAAATGCAACATTACAGTTTCTTGTTTGACAGCCAACTGACATATGTGTAACAGTGAAATTATTTTTTCAAAGGGGAAGGGCTATGAAGGAAAGAGACTTTACTTGCTCCATGAAAATCATTCCAGAGATGCAGGAAAGTAGAATCTTAAAAATATTAATCCCTTATAAATCACATGTTGGACTACTTTTAGACTTGAACTTACTTTGTGCCATTACTCCAAGTACTAAATTGTTGGAAATTTGGAGGGAATGGGTATAGCAGGCATTTCATCTTCCTTGGACCATTACTATCTATTAAGTTACTCATTTTTTTTAAGGATTTTTATTTATTAATTTGTATGTGGCTGTGCTGCATGGCTTGTTGTCTCATTGTGGTGAGTAGGCGCTGCTCTCCAGTTTCAGTGTGCAGGCTTCTCATTGCGGCGGCCTCTTTCGTCGCAGAGCACGGGCTCTTGGGCAGTGGGCTTCAGAAGCTGTGGCCCATTGGCTCAGTAGTTGCAGCTCCAGAGCACAGGCTGAACAGTTGTGGCGCACGGGCTTCATTGCTCTGCGGCATGTGGTATCTTCCCGGTTCAGGGATAGAACCCATGACTCCTGTATTGCCCAGTGGATTCTTTACCTCTGAGCCACCAGGGAAGCCCCATTTATTTCTTTAAAGTAACTTTAACATATACTTGAAGGATGACTTTCATAAGATGAACTTAAAAATGCAAGTCAGGTTTTACTGAGCCTGCTTAGTCCCATTTTAGTGACTGGAACTGACTATTTAGGACAACAGTCATCAAGCCCTCCTGGGATTTCTCCCTGACAAGCACACGGTAAGGAACGAGGTTCGGCACACTGTTCCACCGCATCATTTTGATTGTCCCCAAATCTCCTGGGAGGAACAATCTGCACTCACTGTCTTCAACACCCAGATACTCAGGGACCCAGTGCTCCCAGAATTCAGACCTCTCCTCCACTGAAACTGCCTTGCTAGCTAATTCCTACTCAAACTTCAAGATTCGGGACAGTGGCCAGTTCAAGTCTTTGTCCCTCAGACTGAGCTAGGAACTGTTCTCTGAGCGTGGCAATGTGTGCATATCTCTATACTTGCACTTACTGTAGTATCAAAAAGTATCTTGTTATACTTGTCTTGCCTAGTAGGTATAAGCTTCTCAAGGTCAGAGATGTTTTTGTCAATTACTATATCTCCAATATCTGTCAAGGGAACTGGGACATAAAAGGAACTCAATAAACTTGTTGAATTAACTTGATCTACTTTGAATGAACTCATATTTGCATGAGAAAGACAATTTGCCAACAAATAATTGAAAAATAATGAGGTCAGTGGCATATAAAATGTGTGCTCAGGGTCTTGTAGGGGGTCTGAGGAGGTACCACACCTTATCCTCTTTATGATGTCAAAAACTAAACTGTGAGGAAATGGATCCTAGGGTCTGAGTGATATTGTGGGTCTCCGCCCAGCAGAGAGGGCTTCCCTGGTAGCTCAGTTGGTAAAGAATCCACCTGCAATGCAGGAGACCCCAGTTCAATTCCTGGGTCGGGAAGATTCACTTGAGAAGCGATAGGCTACCCAGTCCAGAATTCTTGGGCTTCCCTTGTGGCTCAGCTGGTAAAGAATCTGCCTGCAATTCAGGAGACCTGGATTCAATCCCTGGGTTGGGAAGATCCCCTGGAGAAGGGAAAGGCTACCCACTCCAGTTCTCTGGCCTGGAGAATTCCATGGACAGTATAGTCCATAGGGTCGCAAAGAGTTGGACATGCCTGAGTGACTTCCACTTCACCCAGAAGAGAACAGAACTAAAGATAAAGGGACACAGAGAAAGTTGAACCTTATACTACACTTGTTATTAATGTTTTGCAAAACTGTATATATACCCTCGGTGATCACGGTCCTTTTCTCAAGCAAGATCTTAGCAGGTCACAATTTCCCTATGAACAGAGTTGTCTGGTACCCTCCTCTTCTGGGAGATGCTTGGTTTGTTAGCTTATAGAGTCCCCTTGTCCCACTGACTACTTGCACCAGTGCTCTATGTGGGAACCAGTGCTTACCTCCTTTGTGGTTCAAAAATGGCTGAATACATCTCTCTTGTTTTGGTAGCCTAGACCGTCTGGTGATCTGATAAAATGAGGGCCTTTTTGTCTTTGCAGAGTGAATCAATGAGTGTTGAGACTCCTGTTTCATCCAGATATTCTGCCTCTGAAAACTTCTGTGGGTACAGTGGTTTCTGCAAGGGAAGAATCACCAGGCAAGTCAATTTGGTGAGGAAGATCTAGCCCAGAACACACTGCTGAAGGAGCAGCCCTCTGGGATTAGGAGTCAATTACCAAGTGCCTACAAAGCACCCTGCCATTTTGACTATGCACATGCCCTGCTCTCAAGGAGGAGAGACAAATGGGAGTGGGAGTCAGTCAGAAAACCCCCAACTGACTATGTATGTGCTTGTGGTCATGGAAAACCATGAGGCAAGGCAGCTGGGAGAAGGAATTATACTGCCCTTTGCAAACAGTTATTCAGTATCTTGTATTCACTCTGAGGAATATGCAAGTCCTGCCCTGGAGAAACTTGCAGTCAAAGTGGAGAGACAGCATTGTGTCCTGGTGCTAGTCAACATAAGGCAGAAAGAGAGAAAAGGGCTCCTGGAGAGAGAGAAAAAGGAAGACTTTATTCTTAGAGATGTTAGAAATAATGCCAGGCAAAACGAAAGAACTGATTATCTTTTTTAAAAAACTTGGGAACTGCAGAGAACTGGGTTCCTACTGTTTCCTGTGGATCAGGTTGTGATCTGGCTGTGCCAGGAAACTTGCAGTCATTAGGGTTGCCCCAGCTGATCGACATCTTTCAAGGGTCAGGGAGATCCCCTGGAGAAGGACAAGGCAATCCACTCCAGTCTTCTTGCCTGGAGAATTCCATGGACAGAGGAGCCTGACGGCTACAGTCCGGGGTCACGCAGACATGGCTTAGTGACTAAGCAGCAACAACAGGTTCCTTGGGATTCACTGAATGCAAATTATAAATGTGGAGTTTGATGACATTCAAGAAAAGTAAGAGAGTTTCGCGCAGTGTGTCCTATTGCCAACAAACATAAAGCCCAGATAAGTTGCTCTGGTTTCTCTATACCTAGGGGAAGCACCTGCTCTCATTAAAAGTGACTCTAGCTCAGGGCTCAGAGACAATATTCCATTTGAGCATATATGATGGAAAGCCTGAGACCCCTTCTCCCGGGAA
The DNA here is from genome assembly GCA_006410935.1 of Redunca redunca. Taxonomy (NCBI): domain Eukaryota; kingdom Metazoa; phylum Chordata; class Mammalia; order Artiodactyla; family Bovidae; genus Redunca; species Redunca redunca. The sequence continues at coordinate 8,250 of SJYQ01092621.1, read as the reverse complement.
GTCATGAAATAAACAGTCTTGGCAACTGCTCTCAAACCATGTACCCCAAAGGGCTCCACACCTCCAAGAAGAGAAGCCAAAGAGCTGTCCTTGTGGTCAAGACCCCTAACATCTGCAGCTTTCCTGTGGAAGGCATCTTTGTGTAGACAGCAGCCTTGCCTGGTTTTTGGATATGTGTATCTTTAAATAAGAAAAACCTATTCCTTTGTCTCAAATAAGGCAAAGATAAGTTTTGGGTTGGCTATGGCAATGGACCACCATTTCTGGCACAAGGCTGGCAGATAAAAGAGATCAGAGCACAACCCCACCATCATCCCCACCCCACTTTTCTGAAACCATTATCCAGCTGCCTATGTGGGGGCCGGGCTGACAGTCGCTGGCAAAACCTCAGGAGCATTTGCTCAGCTGAGCAATCTACCTTTAGACAGACAGTGGAAGGCAGTGGGAAGTATCTGAATGTTGGTCGACAAAGCCTTTGGGGGAGGCTAACGGACAAAGGAAACCCTGTAACCAGTTCCATCTCTTGGTGTCTTGTAGGGACTCAAACCATGATGTAACTCAGAGAAAAAGTCTCTCTCATTTTGGGAAATCTGCTATTTGACTTATATTTATTCACATTGAAAAACACCATATTTTAAAGAAAATATGAAATACAGAGGGGTTAAAGCAAATAATTTTAAATAAAAAGGTCAAATATTCATTTTAAATGATTTTAATTTGATAACTATTATGTTCCAATTCAAAAAAGAATATTGCACAAACACTTTTGCATCACAATCGTTATTTTTTCTCACCCTGGTGAGATTTTGACAAACATAGTTGGCTTTGGGAAATAACATAGAGAATGTCTTAATTGGTTTAGTAATTTCAATAGCCTGTGAAAAAATGAAAGCAGGATATTACATTCATAGAAAAGACAAGTATATATCCATAAATTCACCTGGGTGTAGTGAAAAATAATAAGCTTTTCATGGATTTAATAAAACTTAAAGGAGACAAAATTGAGAATGCTGTGAAAATAGAATGCAGCTCACAAACTTTTCAATGCAATCTTTTGCTTTCGAAAATCCATTCAACCTGCAAGATTTCTAAGAATATTTGATCACATTATAAATCTCTTATATTGGAACAGTTAACATCTGATATTTTTAAAGCAAAAATCTAAATAAATACAGACCTGAATTGTTCAAATAACAAAACCTGTGAATGGTGAGGCAAAATCACCAAAATAACATAAACAAACAAAAAGAAAACAACACCAGAAAAAAAAATGAATCTTGTCATGGCACCGATAAACATTTCTGTTGAAATTTATGAATATATGACATTTTCTCTAGGTAACAAACACAGTTTCCATCAGTTATGTAGTAAATGCTGAAAATTTAAGAAAATAAAAATTTTAGTGGTCAGCAAGCAAAAATAATTACACAAAACTCTCCCCATTTTTATGAATTCATTACAGCAATTTTTATTGTTCTTCTTTTTTGCCTTCAAATTAATATTTTTAGCAGAGGCATAGCACTGGAGTCCAGAGGCACATACATGCCTAAGGTGCCAGATGTTTCTTTAAAAAACTTCCATCTTGCATTTTTGGTGTTTTTAGAATTGTTGCTCATCACATTCATGAACACACCCTATTTTAGCTATACTTTTAATTATTTCCAGGAAAATTCAACCACAGTATATAGAAAAAAGTACAACCATATTAATTACCTTGTTTAACACACCATTTTATACTTCCTTTGTCACTGGTTTTTAGAAGCTGTGAGTTACTTCAATAGTGTTGGTGTTTCTGTTAATGTTTAAGCTACATATTCCACATCATGATTTTTTTTCAAATGGTTGTCCTAAGATACAATTAATTCTTCACATTTTGTGACCATTCCAGGCATCTGGTATCTGGAATATCTACAACTAACTTCATCAAACCTTAATGTTTTATGAAATACTTGAAAAAAAATCTTTGTAATCAATACTGTCAGAACACATTCTCCTATCAAAAAGAAAAGGGCAACACAATGAATTAGTTCAACTATGCACCTTAATCCGGAAACACTGATTATGACTCTGCTTCAGAAAACATAATTATTCCATTCAAAATGGATTCTCATTCATACTGATGATTGGAGATTTACTTAAAATAAAATATATATAAATTATGTGAGCCTGGGATGGTGCCAGGATTGAACATGGGGGCAGTTTTTTCAGTTGGATGTTGATAAGGGAATGGCAACCCACTCCAGTGTTCCTGCCTGGAGAACCCCATGGACATGGGAGCCAGGTGGGCTCCAGCCCACGGGGTCACAAAGGGTCAGACTCGACTGAGCAACTAACGCTTTCACACTTTCATTGGAGTATGACTATTTATGATCTTGTTTGTTTATTCACTAGATAAAGACTTCCATGTTTATTTTCTATTCATTTTTTAATATTTTATTATTTTTGTTAAGACAATATTTTTATTAATTTAGATTGATTTTACTCATCTGTCACTCACATTCCATTAGAGTTTAAAGAAAGGACTTAATCATAGCAGGGGCAGAAAAGAGCAACCGTCTGAGTTGCCCTGATCACACCATCATCCTCTACAAATTTCATTATAAATGCAGGAGAAAGAAAATCTTTAGATCCGAATATACATAAGTTACTTGTAATATTTTAAATTAACATCAAGTAGTATTTAAAGTTTTATCTTCTAGCCTTTTCACTCTTTGTGTAATAAAATTCTCACAAGTTAAGAAAGTTATTTGCTTCAAAATAAATTCTGTCGTATATCAGAATAGTTTTGCCATCAGAAGTATAAGCATTGGCAAATAGGGAATTTAACTGTGAGTCGAAAAATACAGCAATACTAAATAAAACCCCCTTCTCACTGAAATGGCCAGTTCAGAAACATTTTCAGAAATCAAAACCCATAACAACAATTTTTAAAATCTTCACACATACACACTCTAGTTTCCTTAATCAGTAATGAAAACCCTGCATGTCTGCGATGCGTTCACAATTATTCATGCTAAGACAAACCTACTGCAGCATTTCTCTTACTTACAAAACTCATAACTAATTTTACATAAAATACAGTTATTTAATTTTTAATACCTACTGAATGTGCTTTGCTAATTCCACAAGGTATACCTTAAAACCTAATGTTTCTGTTCCATCGATTCAGTGTGTATTCCCCTCATGGCCTCAGGAACCTGGGTAATGTGGACCAGAGAAACGGGCCAATAGTATTACCTGTGTGCTTTCTAGTTATCCTTGTGAGGCTAACAAGCATTCTTTCTTTAATCTCGATAAAGTGACATGATATATGATTTATGCTCCTAGAAACTGATGTGTCAACTCCTCATTTGTCATCAAAATGATCTTTTTAAAGACCTTATTGAAAACATATCCATATTAACAAAATCCTTTTTTAAAAAAGCTACACTATTAGAGTTTCAAGTAGTTTTCTGATGCATATTTTCACATAAACCTAAATTCAACAGCAGGTCTGACACTGAGATTTGATTAATGCATATTGTGCTTTGAATCTTTAAAGAATATATTATCTAACCTATAGGGGATTATGAAAACGTGTCCAAATTCTAGCTATCAAGAAAAAAGTTTACGTATCTTGGGATTTCTTTTACCACTTAAAAAAAAATGCTGATAGTATCTAGGTCAGTTTTTATTTTCAATTTTCCATTTGGATAGATTGTGAGAAATAATCTAATATCACAGTCCTTATTACACATCCTATACATGTAAGTACATAATGCAAACAGAAATACAATAGAACTGTCAGTAAAAGCTGTTCCTTTAAGGCTTACTGGTAAAACTCACACAGCTCCTTCTATTAATTTGTTCCATATGAAAACAAATTCATCCAGGGTTTTGGGCACAGAACACCAGAAAGAGCAACTTTAAAAAACTGGCTTAAGTATTTACAATTAAACTCTTAAATCACAGTGCTGTTTGTTAGTGGTGAACCGTGATCAGAACCAGAGAATTGTGCAGACCAATAATAACAGATCTTCCAGGACCTCCTGCTTTGGTTTCACCTCTTGAATTTACCCTATAGAGTACTGTACTTTCTTTTTCTTTTTTCTTTTTTTTCAGGAATAGCAAACTGATAGAAGAAAATAAGCAGAGCTTACGATTTTGAATATACCAATACCAATACTTTGGTGAACTGACAGTGTAGTCTACAAATATATGTGCCATAGACTATGAAGAAGGAAACACTTTAGGAAAAAGTAATCACATTACAGAGTGTATTATAAAAATAAATTACACAGCATGTGCCCGTGGACCTGAAAGCTTTGCCAAAGGAAGAGAAATTTGACACAAAGATTGAATTGCTCTTGCTACCTATTTTTATATTATCAGCAAAACCATTTTCAGCTTTTACGTTTATATCCTCAAAAAAAAAATTCACTGGAAGAAGGAAACTATTTCCAGTAGTGATCAGTAGCATGGAGGACCTTAGTGATGGTGGAGGGCTGGAGATACATTATCCATTCAACAGGGATTCAGAGGAAATACGCACACCCAGTATGTGCTTGGTTTACCATTTCATCTTGAGTTCATACGTAACTGGTGGATGATGATGCTTTCTATAAAGAGAAGAAAGATACAGCATTTTCAATTAGACTGAAACTAACATCAGTAGTTTACGTGAGGGTCAACACCATATCATTTCACTAACAGACCATAGGCATTAAACAACAAAACAAAAACAGGTGCATGCACCCAGTAGCTTCTCTGGAAGTTCTGTCCTATTCTTGTGTAACTTCTTTATATTGACATAGGAGATTTACCTCTAAAATTCTTAAAGCCTTTTAGAAACCATGTCTAATATTCTAACAATATTCGATCAGTTTTACCCAAGGAAAGCCCTGAACACAAAGACAGTAATTACTATAGACAAATCGCATAATGGAAACCAGACTATTTCCTAGAATTTCTGTTCTGAATAATATTCACATACTTCTATTTTTTTATGTCTGTGGACTTGAATTTTAATAAGGAAATATTTATTTTATTCCCAGGAATTCACTAGATAATATTTATCTTTATTCTCAGGAATAATAATAATATTTATATTATTATAAATAATACTTATTCCCAAGAAGTCACTAAATACAGATGACTCATTCTTGTCTCTGCTTCTTTTTGTATAATCCACCTGGGAAGATGCTTTATAATTCTTCATATGCTTTTCAATTGAAATTCATTTTATAAAAGTAAATAAAAATAGATTGAGATAGTAATTAGAACAGTACCAGCAACAACAAGTGTGTAATATTTATACTTATTTGATTTATTTCACTTTTATCTTAGCCTTATGCCTTTGTGAACATGTATCTTTTTTTTTTTTTTCCATTGTGTCATCACTGCTGGGCATGGGTTTCCCAGGTAGCCCTAGAGGTAAAGAACCTACCTGCCAATGTACAAGAGCTAAGAGATGCAGTTTGATCACAGGGTGGGGAAGATCCCCTGGAGGAAGGCATGGCAACCCACTCCAGTGTTCTGGCCTGGAGAAACCCTTGGACAAAGGAGCCCGGCAGGCTCCAGTCCACAGGGTGGCAAAGAGTCGGACATGACTGAAGCCACTTAGCACTCATGCACTGCTGGGCGTGGAACTACATTGGTGCGCAAAATGAAGCATGATCCTGCATTTGCTGAGATTATAAACAGCAGAGGAAAGAAATAACTAAGCTTCAAATGGTTTCTCTGCCTGAAAAATGTATTGCCTCCCTGTCAACTGTCAGGCTTCCCAGGTGGATCAGTGGTGAAGAATCTGCCTGCCAGTGAAGGAGATGCAGGAGACATAGGTTCAGTCTCTGGGTTGGGAAGATCCCCTAGAGAGGGAAATGACCCGCTCCAGTATTCTGGCCTGGGAAATCCCATGGACAGAGGAGCCTGGTGGCCTACAGTCCTCGGGATTGCAAAGAGTCCACACGATTTAGCGACTGAGCACGCGGTATGCTCACAAACGTAATGCACACTAGTTCACTTTCACTTTTCTGCATTGGAGAAGGAAATGGCAACCCACTCTAGTGTTCTCGCCTGGAGAATCTCGGACGGGGGAGCCTGGTGGGCTGCCGTCTATGGGGTTGCCCAGAGTCGGACACGACTGAAGCGACTTAGCGGCAGCAGCATGTTGCGGACCTAGAGGTTTACTTCACACTGACCACTAGGTGGAGATATTTCCACTCCGTCTCGACCTTTCTGAATTGAACTTGGGATAAACAGATAAGCAAAGTAAAATGAAATACATAAATGTTTTATATACTTAATAGTAACTAGTTATGAATGTTTTGCAAAACTTTTAAGACATATATGTTATTTTTCACTGTACCAGAAACTCGGAAAAATCATTAGCTCATTTTGTCTTTTCAAAGTTGTTCTAGCCTCAATTTTTTTCAACACTTAAAAATGAATTAAAATCTTCAGGTAAAGACTAAAAACACTAAATAAAATATTATGTAGTTAAAAATCAGAGTCTCTTTTTTACTTTAAAGATTAAAATGCTATTTCCTACTCAACACTGTTTCTTTTTTTAATTTTTCAAAGTAGTTTTCAAAGAGTAAAAACACATAGGTCTCAGACCTCCCTAACAAAATTCAAGTATCGTCCCCATTTTCCTCCCCTAAGAGACTACAGGAAACATATGTTTAAAAGAGTGAAATCTAGAATTGTTCTTATTGCAGATGTAATTCAGAATGTGTTTGCCTTGTTTCTTCACTAAATTCTCTCTCAAGTCCCTGGCAGGACTAATATTTTGTTTCACTGTGATACCTTCTTCTCTCCCCTTGCGTGTACAAACCTCTGAATTCCTGGAGTTGTCTTCTCCTAATCCTAAAGTTTTATAGTCTCTGTAATAATAATAGCTTTTCAAGATACACGCACCCCAGTATTCATTGCAGCACTATTTACAATGGCTGGGACATGGGAGCAACCTAAATGTTCACTGACAGAGGCATGGATAAAGAAAAAGTGGCCCATATAACAGTGGAATACTACTCAGCCATGAAAAGCACAAAATAATGCCAGATGCAGCAACGTGGATAGATGGAGGGATTGTCATACTGAGTGAAGTAAGTCAGACAGAAAGGTAAATAACAAATTATATCACTTATATGTGGCATCTTTAAAAAAATGATACAAATGAGCTTATTTACAAAATGAAAATAGTCACAGATATAGAAAACAATTTTATGGTTACCAATGGGCAAATGGGGAGGGGGGATAAATTGGAAGATTGGGATTAACATATGCCCACTACTATATATACAATAAATAATAAAGGCCTCCTGTATAGCACAGGGGACTCTACTCAACTCTTTAATGGCCTATATGGGAAAAGAATCAAGGAAATATATATATATATAAAGCAGATTCATTTTGCTGTACACTTGAAACTAACACAACATTTTAAATCAACTGTACTCCAATAAAATAATAGATTTTCAGATTAGTATTTGGTAAAAAATACACATGGCAAAGAGTCCCTATATAGAAACAATGTCTTGGTTGAACCACTATATTTTATTATGTATTTTAAGGTAACAAACTGGTAATACACGCATGGTATTATATATTAATGCTATTCATCAGATTGTGTTACTAAAAAAGACTATCTCAAAAATACTTGATAACGCCAAATAAGAGAGCTTATTTTATTTAATTCAACTTAATAATAAAAGATGGCATTTAATATTTATATACATACAATTTACTTAAAGGAATACAATTAAACCCAAGTTATTTTATTTTATATAAATAGGGACATATTCCACTTTGCTTCTAAATATAGTGAGACAAGATCTATATGACAGTGACTTTGTCATTTGAAACTTATTAAGGATATTTATTAAAACTATGTTTGCTTGTTATCTACATTTTCTCCAAATCTATAAGCTGACTCAGATAAGAATATCCCAGCCAATGCACAAACTTGTGAGAAATTTTTTAAAAGGTTGTTTTAATGCATTAAATTTTGAGGTGACTCATTACACAGCAAAGCTGTTTGATTCAGAAGGAGTCCAAGGTTGCCAGCAAAAAAAAAAATAATAATAATAATAAAATAAAACTGCTTTAGGGATTCAGTTCAGTTCAGTTCAGTCACTCAGTCGTGTACAACTCTTTGCGGCCCCATGAATCGCAGCACACCAGGCCTCCCTGTTGATCACCATCTCCTGGAGTTCACTCAAACTCACGTCCATCGAGTCAGTGATGCCATCCAGCCATCTCATCCTCGGT
>SJYQ01092608.1:464160-512072 GCA_006410935.1 Redunca redunca | reverse complement strand
TGTCACCCTGCTTATTTAACTTATATGCAGAGTACATCATGAGAAATGCTGGGCTGGAAGATGCACAAGCTGGAATCAAGATTGCCAAGAGAAATATCAATAACCTCAGATATGTAGATGACACCACCCTTATGGCAGAAATCAAAGAACTAAAGAGCCCCTTGATGAAAGTGAAGGAGGAGAGTGAAAAAGTTGGCTTCAAGCCCAGCATTCAGAAAACTAAGATCATGGCATCTGGTCCCATCATTTCATGGAAAAGAGATGGGGAAACAGTGGAAACAGTGACAGGCTTTATTTTTTGGAGATCAAAAATCCCTGTAGATTGTGACTACAGCCTTGAAATTAAAAGATGCTTACTCCTTGGAAGAAAAGCTAGATAGCATATTAAAAAGCAGAGACATTACTTTGCCAACTAAGGTCCATCTAGTCAAGGCTGTGGTTTTTCCAGTGGTCATGTATGGATGTGACAGTTGGACTATAAAGAAAGCTGAGTGCCAAAGAGTTGATGCTTTTGAACTGTGGTGTTGGAGAAGACTCTTGAGAGTCCCTTGGACTGCAAGGAGATCCAACCAGTCCATCCTAAAGGAAATCAGTCCTGAATATTCATTGGAAGGACTGATGCTGAAGCTGAAACTCCAATACTTGGGCTACCTGATGGGAAGAGCTGACTCATTTGATAAGACCCTGATACTGGGAAAGATTGAAGGCAGGAGGAGACTGGGATGACAGAGGATGAGATGGTTGGATGGCATCACCGACTCAATGGACATGAGTTTGGATAAACTCCAGGAGTTGGTGATGGATAGGGAGGCCTGGCATGCTGCAGTTCATGGGGTCACAAAGAGTGGACACAACTGAGCAACTGAACTGAAGACTCATAGAGATAAAGGAAAGTTGCTCTCAGGATAGGGAGGAAAGTACAAGCTGAGGTTGGTGAGAATGTGATTCCTATTCAGTTTAGATGACTACTGGACTACATGACTACTGGAAAAACCATAGCTTTGACTAGATGGACCTTTGTTGTCAAAGTAATGTCTCTGCTTTTTAATATTCTCTCTAGGTTAGTCATAGCTTTTCTTCCAAGGAGCAAGCATCTTTTAATTCCATGGCTGCAGTCACCATCTGCAGGGATTTTGAAGCCCTCCCCAAAGTAAAGTCTCTCACTGTTTCCATTGTTTCCCCATCTATTTGTCATGAAGTGATGGGACCAGATGCCATGATCTTAGTTTTCTCAATCTTGAGCTTTAAGCCAACTTTTTCACTCTCCTATTTCACATTCATCAAGAGGCTTTTTAGTTCTTTGATTTCTGCCATAAGGGTGGTGCCATCTGTGTATCTGAGGTTATTGATATTTCTCCTGGCAATCTTGATTCCAGCTTGTGCATCTTCCAGCCCAGCATTTCTCATGATGTACTCTGCATATAAGTTAAATAAGCAGGGTGACAGTACACGACCATGACGTACTCCTTTCCCTATTTGGAACCAGTCTGTTGTTCCATTTCCAGTCTTAATGATTGCTTCCTGACCTGCACACAAATTTCTCAGGAGGCAGGTAAGGCGGTCTGGTATTGCCATCTCTTTAAGAGTTTTTCACAGTTTGTTGTGATCCACACACTCAAAGGCTTTGGCATAGTCGATAAAGCAGAAGTAGATGTTTTTCTGGAACTCTCTAGCTTTTTTGATGATCTCTGGTTCCTCTGCTTTTTGTTAATCCAGCTCGAACATCCGGTAGTTCATGATTTCCCTACTGTTGAAGCCTGGCTTGGTGAATTTTGAGCATTACTTTATTGGAGTGTGAAATGAGTACAGTTGTGCAGTAGTTTGAGCAATCTTTTGCATTGCCTTTCTTTGGGATTGGAATGAAAACTGACCTTTTCCAGTCCTGTGGCCACTGCTGAGTTTTCCAAATTTGCTGGCATAGGCAATGGCAACCCACTCCAGTGCTCTTGCCTGAAGAATCCCATGGGCAAAGGAGCCTGGTAGGCTGCAGTCCATGGGGTTGCAAAGAGTCAGGCACGACTGAGCGACTTCACTTTCGCTTTTCACTTTCATGCATTAGAGAAGGAAATGGCAACCCACTCCAGTATTCTTGCTTGGAGAATCCCAGGGATGGGGGAGCCTGGTGAGCTGCCGTCTATGGGGTCTAGAGTCGGACACGACTGAAGTGCCTTAGCAGCAGCAGCAGCTGGCATAGGGACTGTAGCACTCTCACAGCCTCACCTTTAGGATTTGAAATAGTTCTGCTGGAATTCTATCACCTCCACTAACTTTATTCTTAGTGATGCTTCCTAAGGCCCTCTTGGCTTCGCATTCCAGGATATCTGGCTCTAGGTGAGTGATCACACAATCGTGGTTATGTGAATCATGAAGATCTTTTTTGCATAGTTCTTCTGTGTATTCTTGCCACCTCTTCTTAATATCTTCTGCTTCTGTTAGGTCCATACCATTTCTTTCCTTTATTGAGCCCATCTTTGCATGAAATATTCCCTTGGTATCTCCAATTTTCTTGAAGAGATCTGTAGGCTTTCCCATTCTATTGTTTTCCTCTATTTCTTTGCATAGGACTTTTCTGGTGGCTCAGACGGTAAAGCATCTTGCTTACAATGTGGGAGACCTGAGTTCGATCCCTGGGTCGGGAAGATCCTCTGGAGAAGGAAATGGCAACCCACTCCAGTACTCTTGCCTGGAAAATCCCATGGACAGAGGAGGATGGTGGGCTACAGTCCATGGGGTTGCAAAGAGTCGGACACGACTGAGTGACTTCATTTTCACTTTCACTTTGCATGAAATGTTCCTTTGGTATCTCCAATTTTCTTGAAGAGATCTGTAGGCTTTCCCATTCTATTGTTTTTCTCTATTTCTTTGCATTGTTCACTGAGAAAGGCTTTTTTTTATCTTTTTTAACCTTGCTATTCTTTGGAACTCTGCATTCAGATGGGTAAATCTCTCCTTTCTCCTTTGCCTTTAGCTTCTCTTCTTTTCTCAGCTATTTGTAACGCCTCCTCAGATAACCATTTTGCCTTTTTGCATTTCTTTTTCTTGGGGATGATTGATCACTGCCTCCTGTACCATGACATGTATCTCCGTCCATAGTTATTCATGTACTGTGTCTATCAGATCTAATCCCTTCAATCTATTTCTCACTTCCACTGTATAATCATAATGGATTTGATTTAGGTCATACCTGAATGGTCTAATGGTTTTCCCTACTTTCTTCAATTTAAGTCTGAATTTTACAATAAGAAGTTCATCATCTGAGCCACAGTCAGCTCCTAGTCTTGTTTTTGCTAACTGTATAGTGCTTCTCCATCTTTGGCTGCAAAGAATATAATCAGTCTGATTTTGATATTGACCATCTGGCGATGTCCACGTGTAGAGTCTTCTCTTGTGTTGTTCAAAGAGGGTGTTTGCTATGACCAGTGCATCTCTTGGCAAAACTTTTGTACTCCAAGGCCAACTTTGCCTGTTATTCCAGGTATCTCTTGACTTCCTACTTTTGCATTCCAGTCCCCTATAATGAAAAGAACATCTTTTGGGGGTGTTAGTTCTAGAAGGCCTTATAGATCTTCATAGAACCATTCAACTTCAGCTTCTTCATTCAGCCTTACTGCTTGGGGCATAGACTTGGATTACTGTGATACTGAACGATTTGCCTTGGTAACCAGCAGAGATCGTTCTGTCGTTTTTGAGATTGCACCCAAGTACTGCATTTCAGACTCTTTTGTTGACTATGAGGTCTACTCCATTTCTTCTAAGAGATTCTTGCCCGCAGTCGTAGATATAATGGTCATCTGAATTTAATTCGCCCATTCCGGTCCATTTTAGTTCACCGATTCTCAAAATGTCAGTGTTCACTCTTGCCATCTCCTGTTTGACCAGTTCCAATTTACCTTGATTCATGGACCTAACATTCCAGGTTCCTATGCAATATTGTTGTTTACAGCATTGGACTTAACTTCTATCACCAGTCACATCCACAACTGAGCGTTATTTTCACTTTGGCTCTGTCTCTTCATTCTTTCAGGAGTTATTTCTCCACTCTTCTCCAGTAGCATATCGGGCACCTACCGACCTGGGGAGTTCATCTTTCAGTGTCATATCTTTTTGACTTTTCTTACTGTTCGTGGGTTTCTCATGGCAAGAATACTGATGTGGTTTGCCATTCCCTTCTCTGGTGGACCACGTTTTGTCAGAACCTCCCACCATGACTTGTCTGTTTTGGGTGGCCCTTCACAGCATATCTTAGTTCGACTGAGTTAAACAAGGCTGTGGTCCATATGGGGCTTCCCTGGTGGCTCAGAGATTAAAGTGTCTGCCTGGAATGCGGGAGACCAGGGTTCGATCCCTGGGTTGGGATGTGATTAGCTTGATTAGTTTTCTGTGATTCTGGTTTTCATTCTGTCTGCCCTCTGAAGGATAAGGATAAGAGGCTTATGGAAACTTCCTGATGGGAGAGACTGCCTGTGGGGCAAACTGGGTCTTGTTCTGATGGGTTAGGCCATGCTCAGTAAATCTTTAACCCAATTTTCTGTTGATGGGCAGGACTGTGCCCCCTCCCTGTTGTCTGATCTGAGACCAAACCTTGGTGGAGGTAATGAAGATAATGGTGACCTCCTTCAAAGGTCCCATGCTTGCACTGCTGCACTCAGTGCCCCAGAACCTGCCACAGGCCACTGCTGACCCCAGCCTCTGCCAGAGACTCCTGGACCCTCACAGGCAAGTCTGGGTCAGTCTCTTGTGGGGTCACTGCTCCTTTCTCCTGAGTCCTGGTGTGCACAAGGTTTTGTTTGTGCCCTCCAAGAGTGTTTCCCTAGTCCTGTGTAACTTCTGTAATCAAATCCCCCTGGCCTCCAAAGACAAATTCCCTGGGGATTCTCAGTCCCTTTGCCAGATCCCGAGGTTGGGAAGTCTGTTGTGGGTCCTAGAACTTTCTTAACAGTTCGAGAATTTATTTAGTATAATTGCTCTTCAGTTTGTGGGTTGTCAGCTTGGCAGCTCTGTGGTGGGGTTAATGGTGACCTCCTCCAAGGCGGCTTATGCCACAGGCTGTGTGACCCAGGTAATTCTTCTAGGGAATGCAAGCTTGTGATTTGTGGTGTGCTGAAGTGGTTCTGGAGAGGTTGGAGGAAGTAAGTCATGTGTTAGGTTAGGCAAGATTAAGAAATTTGACCTCTACCTGAAGGTCCCAGGAAGGTATTTAATAAATAATCTTGTGAATTTAATTTGCTTCCCTAAAAAATGAATAGGTATTGGGTGAGATTTACATTAGTTTATTAACAAATTTAGTTTTCTTTTGTGCTTTGATGTGCTTTGCCCATTTTCAAGCTGAATTTTAAGATTTTAGTGAAGTCGCCAATGACCCGTCTTTCAATATTCTTGTTTAGCTTGTAATGTTTTTGAATAAAAACTTGATTGTTATGTATTCAGTTCTGTTTCCCATTGTAGATTTTCTAAGAAGGAATTCCTTATCCCAAAATCATGTGTTATTTACCACAGTTTCTTCTGCTGCATAAACCATAGTAATGATTTTGCTTTGTTAAGTTTTTAGTAAAGTCTTCAATATATTTTGATGCATAGATTTCTTTCTCCATGTACTTGAACAGCTGATTAATAGCTTTCTTTTGCAACTAAATTTTGATGGTATCTTTATCATCTGTAGATATTTTTTGGTTTATGCAAGTTTTTCCTTGCAGAAAAGCTTAGGGAAGTACAGGCCACACAGTGGCTTGTCTGTAATGAGTTTTCCTTGACCATCAGTATGCTTATTATTGATTTAATTGAACTAATGCTTAATATTTGAGAAATTTGGTATTAGAGTCCATGTTTCTGGCTTCTACTGATGAATAATCTTGTGACCTCTATTTCCACACATTTGACCCTGGAAGACTGGGCACACATCTCTCATTTACAAGTTTTTCCTTGTCTCCTGACACTGATTGTCAGTTGCTTACAGTGATTTTCCTTCAGCTTTTCTCATTATCACATATACCTGGGGAATAAGACTTGAGAGAGCCATTGTTTAAAAAAAGTGGAAGATGATGGATATCTTTGTGGAAAGGTAGGGTTCCCCCCCTCCAATATTTGAAACCAGTCAAAACATAATTTCAAAGTTCTTCAGCCCACATAAGTTTAAATTGTATGCATGCATGCTTTCAAAATGCAATGAAACATTTTAATGTGTAAACAGAAATATGTGCCTTCCAATTAGGTTTAGTTTCTTCTTTCATATTGTTATGCCCAAGTTGCAAAATCTCCCCATGACCACCAGGGAGCCAGTATCTGATGCAAAAGCAAGAGAGCTTTTATTACCAAGCTCAAGCTAGGGCTCCCACCGTTACTGGTGCAGCGGCTAAGGAGAGGAGCCCCGAGCTCTGGGTAGTAATCTTGGCATGTCTAGTCAGGTCTTGGATCTTGCGGGTTCCCAGGTGAGTGGCACGATGCATTTTTAGTAATACTTGTTTTCCTAGTTCTTCTGGAGGATTAGAGAGCTGTTTGCTGCTCTCTACCACCCGGCCAGCTGTTGGGCCATAGGCAGACTTTTTATCCAGTTGGGCAATTGGGCAAAGCTGGCAGAATAGGGCTCCCAGGGTCAGGCAGCTGAAGAGTGGCCTCTGTCACGGTATTCTGGGCCGCATCGCTGGCTGCTCTGTCTGCTAAGTAGTTTCCCCTTGAGATTGGCGTGTCTGGCTTTTGGTGCCCCGGGCAGTGTATTATGGCTAGTTTTTTAGGTAGCCATAATGCCGAGGAGAGCTTTTATTTCTTCATCCACATACAGGAGAAAGGGTTTTGTGACGTCAGGCAACCCTAGGGCGGGGGCTGACAGCAGAGCCATGTTAGTAGTTTTGAAGGTGGCCTCCATCTGTTCTGTCCAGCTGAAAGGGGTGGTACTTTTGGTGGTTTCATATAAGGGTTTAGCCAGTTCCTCATAGTTTGGAATCCAAAGATGGCAGAAGCCAGCAGACCCCAAGAATTCTCTCACCCTTTGAGGTGAGTCTGGGGTCGGTATTTTGAGTACTGTCTCCTTTCGTGCCTCTGACAGCCACCTCTGCCCTTCTTTTAACACATACCCTAAGTAGGTGACCTCTGGTTGGCATATCTGAGCCTTTTTGGCTGAGGCTCGGTACCCTAATTTTCCAAGGGTCCGCAATAGTTCTCGGGTGCCCATGAGGCAAGTCTGTTGGTCTTTTGCTGCAATTAAGAGGTCATCTACATATTGCAACAAGGTTACTAAACTCACCCAGGTCCTTATGGAGGGTCTCATCGAAGATAGTGGGAGAGTTTTTAAATCCCTGTGGCAGCCACGTCCAGGTCAGCTGGCCGTTGATCCCCTCTTCCAGGTCGGACCACTCAAAGGCGAAAAGCTCCAGGCTCTTGGGCGCCAGGGATAGACTAAAGAAAGCGTCTTTTAGATCTAGGACCGTATACCAGTGATGATCTGGTGGGAGCGAGCTCAAGAGGTTGTATGGGTTTGGCACCGTAGGATGAATATCTAGAACTCGGCGGTTAACTTCCCGCAGGTCCTGTACTGGCCGACAGTCATGAGAATTTGGTTTTTTAACAGGGAGCAGGGGAGTGTTCCACGCTGACTGACAGGGTCTCAAGATTTTCTGGGCTAGGAGCCTGCGGATATGGGGGGCAATTCCCTGTTGGGCCTCTAAGGTCATAGGATATTGTCTGACTCGGATGGGATCGGCCCCTGGCTTGAGATCTATATATATATAGGAGGGCGGTGCCTAGCCAAGCCGGTTCCCCGTCTCAGCCCACGCTTCAGGGAATTCATCTAGCCACTCCTGGATGTCCGTTTGGGGAAGGATCGAACAAGTCTCTTCCCAGCAGTGGGAAGGGGCATTCTGGGATGACCATATTGTTTCATCCCAGTGGCCCCCTGCACCCAAGAGGTTTTTCCGGCCAGTTTCCCTTGGGGCTCCAGCAGAACCGAATATTGAGCCCTTGTGTTGACAAGGAAGTCAATTGGGCTCCCCTCCACTCTTAGGGTTACCCTGGGTTCAGGGAGGGGCGCCGAACCCCGTCTCCCCTAGTCACTTAGTTCATCGACGGCCAGGATAGGGGTCTTTCGTGGTCCCTTCTTTTTGTTAGGGCATTCTGTGGCCCAGTGTCCTTCCTCCTCAAAATAGGCGCATTGGTTTTTTCCTAATGCTGGTCGCCTACGGGGATGGCTATCTTCAGCCGCTAGGTGGCGCAGCTGGCGCTCCCTTTCTCCCGAAATCAGGAACCTTTGCCGCTAGAAGGATGCGCGCCATATTGCGGGTCTGGTGGTCTGCTGCCTTAGCTTGTTTTTCTTCCGGGGTCTCTGAGTACTGTAGGCCCTTTCTGCTACTGTTATTAAATCCTGGATACTCTTTTCACCCAGGCATTCTAGTTTTTGTAACTTTTTCCTGATGTCTGGAGCCGCCTGGTTGACAAAATGCATTATCAAAGCAGCCTGAGTGCTTTCTGCTTCTGGGTCCATGGGGGTGTATTGTCTAAAGGCCTCCATCAGCCTTTCCAGATAAGCGGCTGGATTCTCAGTGGGGCCTTGTTGAACATCTCCTACTCTAGCTAGGTTAGTGGGTTTCTGTGCAGCTACCTTAAGCCCCCCTAACAGAGTCTGGTGGTAGACCTGGAGCCTCTCCTTACCTTGTGCTGTATTGTAATCCCAGTCAGGTCGCGATAAAGGAAAAGAGGTGTTAATTTCATCTGTATTAGTGGTGGGTTCTCCATTTGCCCCTGGGACCCTTTTACGGGCCTCATTCTATATTCTCTCTCTCTCTCTTCCGTGGTGAAGAGAATCTGGAGCAGCTGTTGGCAGTCGTCCCAGGTGGGCTGATGAGTGAAAAGCACAGCTTCTAGAAGGTTAGTTAGATCTCTAGGGTTATCTGAGAACTTAGCATCCTGTGACCTCCAGTTATATAGGTTACTGGTGGAGAAGGGCCAGTATTGATGAAGTTGGTTCCCTCCCTCATCGGGGGGACCGGCCACTCGTAAAGGGAGGGCAACAGTTGAGACTGCCGGCCCCTCCGGGGACATGGCTCTCCTATGGCGAGTATTTTGTGCGGGCCCCCCTTGTGATGCGGCAGCCCTAGGTGGAGGGACAGCAGCGGCCCGCAGTGGCTCGAGGGGTTGGTAAGGGGGTGGGAAGGGAAGTTCTTCCTCTGTTCCCCCTTGTAAAATGGGGTACAGCGGCGCCGTTGGTTCAGGTTCCTTGGGATCTTTCAGGTTCTTTCCTACACGTGTCACCAGCACCTGCGTGGTGGAGAATCCCTGTTGAGGCAAGAGAGGTTTTACCCATGGAGGGGGGCGCAATATGAGATCTTCCCACACTATGACATAGGGAACTTGGTCAGGGTGTCTGCTCCGTGGTCGAAAGATGATGTCTCGGACTCCGTGCACGGTTTCCAAGTCTAAGGTGCCCTCTGGGGGCCATCCCATGTGGAAGGTTGGCCATTCCGAGCTGCAAAAAGTGATTAATTTATCTTTCTTAATTTCCACACTGAAGTCACGTGCGCACATCTTGACCTCCTTAAAATGGTCAGGGATAGAGGGGTAGGGTTAGATTGACTTCACCCCATTGTTCCTAGATCAGTCAGATGTTGGTAAATTAACACAGACAGTACAGATAGCCACACAGACAGACAGACAAGATACAGACCTCTGGGAGTCTGGAGGCAAAACTGAAAGTAAGACAGCGGCCTCTGGCCCGTCAGCGGGAGCGACCCGCTATCATCTACAGAGAACAAGGGCACTCCGTCCCCTCCTAGGGGGTCGGGGACATCTCCCAACAACCCGCACCGGTGACCGGTCGGCGCGTCCGCCTGAGTCATATAGTGGTCTCAGAAAATAGGCCTTATCAAAGACTAACAAGAAAACAGAAAAAAAAAAAAAATACTTACTGGTTACAGATAACTCTTTGGATCGGTCTTCCCATGGAGCGGATGGGAGATCCGGACGAGCCCCCAAATGCTATGCCCAAGTCTCGAAATCTCCCAATGACCACCAGGGAGCTGGTATCCGATGCAAAAGCAAGAGAGCTTTTATTACCAAGCTCAAGCTGGGGCTCCCACCGTTACTGAGCAGCGGCTAAGGAGAGGAGCCCCGAGCTCTGGGTTACATTGGTTATATAGGGTGTTCTTAATTGGTTACCTTCTGTGGAAGGGTTAGGTGTTGGGTTCTGATTGGTTTTCATTTCCCGGGCTTAATTTGAATTTCCCGGGCAGGTCATAAGTCCTGAACGTAAAGTCAGGAGATCCTGATCTGGGATCTGATTGGCTCGAAGGTGGTGGGGTGAGGTCAGGGGATTTCCAAAGACTCTTTGCTCCGAACTCTAAAATGGAGTTCTTTTTAACAAAATGGGGTGGCTTAGGTTCTTCAATATGAATTTTGACTTATTTTTGTGATGTTTCAGGAATACATTCTAATACGTGGGACCTACTTGTGGGAGCTATTGTGAAACTTAAATGCCATAATGTGTGTTAAGTACTCAGAATCCTGCCTGAGGGAAGGATTTTATTATGTTAATATAAGGCATCCACTGTTACATAATATAATGATAATTAATAGGTGGGATAGGTATATACTTGTGTTCTTTTGTTCTTGTGTGGTGTTGGTCAGATTATGTTAGGATTGTGCTAACTTTGTTTAATGATGGGACAGCTTTTCTTTCTTTTTAATGTTTATCTTTATTTCAAATTTTGAAACTTCTGTCATACTCTGACTCTAGGTGATTCTGTGTCAACTTTTTCACGAAGATTCATTCTATCCAAGCCATCTATGTCTTCTTGATGCATCATATATATTTCTTTTGTATTGACTTATTTATGATTTTTAAATGTGATGCATATAAAGTATCACTTACACTTTGAAAAATAGCCCTCCTATTTATATTATGATCCATGTATTCCTTTCTTAATCTCCTTTCCCCAAACTAGGTTTTGATTTGGGGGGTGGGCAATTATGTATGTAATTTAAATTTGTGGAAATATTCATTCGTGTACAAAAGTAGGGGGTTTAATATAATGAATTACATTGTAGCAGTCAGTCAGATTGGAACAATTATCATTCTTGGTTTGAATTTATTTGTTAATTGTACCATTGTTTTTCATTTTTTAATTTTTCCCCCATGGGATACTTAGAGCTTTTATAACTTTATTGTTTAAATGCCTAATTCTTTAATCTTATGCTATATTGGAAAAGTAATTAGAGCACTTTCAGATCAGTTCAGTTCAGTTCAGTCACTCAGTCGTGTCCGACTTTGTGACCCCATGAATCACAGCACACCAGGCCTCCCTGTCCATCACCAACTCCCGGAGTTTACTCAAACTCATGTGCATTGAGTTGGTGATGCCATCCAGCCATCTCATCCTCTGTCGTCCCCTTCTCCTCCTGCCCCCAATCCCTCCCAGCATCAGGGTCTTTTCCAAGGAGTCAGCTCTTTGCATGAGGTGGCCAAAGTATTGGAGTTTCAGCTTCAGCATCAGTCCTTCCAGTGAACACCCAGGAATGATCTCCTTTAGGGTGGACTGGTTGGATCTCCTTGCAGTCCAAGGGACTCTCAAGAGTCTTCTCCAACATCACAGTTCAAAAGCATCAATTCTTCGGCGCTCAGCTTTCTTCACAGTCCAACTCTCACATCCATACATGACTACTGGAAAAACCATAGCCTTGACTTGATGGACCTTTGTTAACAAAGTAATGTCTCTGCTTTTTAATATGCTATCTAAGTTGGTCATAACTTTCCTTCCAAGGAGTAAGCATCTTTTAATTTCATGAGCACTTTAAAGAAGTGAATTTGATAATAAGCCTAATTTTGACAGCATTCCACTGTATTTTCTAAATAGTCTTTTAATTTTTAACTATTTTTATCTCAGTTATTTTAGAAAACTTATTTATTTATTATTTATTCTGTATTTTGCACCTAATTGAAAGGCTTGCCAAATTATATATTTTTAATAGTCTAGCTTTATGATCAATATTTTGAACATGGCATATTATATCCTTAAAATAGCATATATGTATGTAGGGTTGAAAAAATACTTACAGTGTTTAACAAACTTACAGTGTTAAAACTTACAGTGTTTGAATAATCTATATCCATTTGTGTCTTTAACATACTAAATAGATAAATAACTAAAGCTTCCCATTATGATTATAATCTATCACTAAGTAAGCTTTTGCATTTTGTTAGTTTTTAATGATGCATTTTGTGTTTCTGTTCTTTCTCATAAGGAGTACATGGATATTGATTGGTAAATCTTAAACCTGATTTCAGTTATATTGTGTGTGGGAGCATGTGTGCTAAGTCGCTTCAGTCATGTCTGGCTCTTTGAGACTCTAAGGATCATAGCCCCTCAGGCTCCTCTGTCCATGGAATTCTCCAGGCAAGAATACTAGAGTAGGTTGCCATGCCCTCTTCCAGGGGATCTTCCTGACCCAAGGATCAAGCTCATGTCTCCTGCATTGGCAGGCAGATACTTTACCACTGGCACCATCTGGGAAGCCCTTCAGATATATTAGACTACTACCAGATTGTAGCTATAGTTGCTTAGGTTAAGAGTATGTAACTTCAGAGTATCTTCAGAACTTTATGCATCTTGAGCTTTTAAGTTTTTGTGTACTTATTAAAAAATCTCTAACTGAACTATGTACCTTCCCTGGCTTTTTATTGAGTATGAATTTGTAATCATACCTAAATGCTTGCAAGTCAGATTGAGAATAAGCAAATATTGTATCACCATCACATAGTCAAGTTCAGTTATTATAGCTTTGGGTTGAGCTTGGTAACTGTCATTCACTTAATAAGTCTACTTAACAAAAATGATTATTACATGTAAGCTGATGAAGAGATATTAAAAGAATACTGGAGTGATGATACAACCTTTCTATAATTCTCTTTTGCAGTATTCCCACTTGCATACTATACATAGGATATGCTAATTGTTACGATGGCTAACCATCACTAATGTGGTCTCTGGGTGACACCTCTAGGAGCCACTCAAGAGCAATTTTGTATGATAATACCACTGAGGGCCATCAGGAGGCATCTCAACATTCACCTCCCCAGAAAAGCTTTTCAGTGGTATCACATTCGTGACTCTGTTAGCTTTGAGTCCAGCCATCTTTCTTGTTGACTGAAAAACTTGATTTTGTCAGCCTCTGTGTCCAGAGCCCTGTGAGAAGGGTCACTTCCTCACACAGGTAAAGTCACATCTCAGAATCTGCAGTTAACCATGTAACTGCCATGTAGGCTGTTTAATCTCAGGCTAACTGGTGTGCTGTTTCCCTGTTGCATCTTAAGAAGCACAGAATTATGACAGGTTGTAGGAGGTATGTCAGGAATTATCAAATTGTTCAATAACGAAAAGACACTGATGATGCCCTGATGCCATCACAGTAATTGTAGGAATCATCTAGCCAGTGTGTTGAAGACTTAAAATCCAATAGACAAGGTGCCCCTATTTGAATGGTGCCAGGCTGGGCACAGCTGCCATTTGTTCGTGACCCTGTTTTCCCTGTGTTTTGCATACTGACCACCACCCCCCTTTCTGGTGGGCATGTTCCCACCTTTGAACATATGTCCAGTCACCTTGTTCTTGTTTCTTGAGCCATTTTGTGTCTTTAAGGACAGAGCATATCTACTCTGATTCACTATGTGTTGATTTTATGGTTTAACTTTCAGAGGACAGACAGTATTATCTTAATTTACTGTTATAGTCCTGGTGATATAGGCAAATCTATAAAACGCCCAGTAGAGTTTTATACATGAACATAGATTTTTTTTTTCTTCTAAGTATTTCACTCATTTTCAGTTGGAAATTTTAATAGGGATCTGCTGGAAAAATTTGACTTCTTGATTCAGGAAAGATTTTAAAATATATATTGAACAGTTGGTGAGTTATTTTATTTAGATGCTTTAAATTTTTTTTTTTTTTACTTATTAACTTAAAATAACTTTATTTTTCAGACTTCTCTATACAGTAATTTCCTATTGGTACAGCTGCTAATTTGGAAGTGATGTGAAGGTGTTTTAAATTTCAATCCAATTGTCTAGATTTTAGAACTGCTTTTCTAAACATTGTATTTAACTTGGAGTATATAAGACATAAAGTAAGCCAGGGCTGTTTTGAAATGTGAGCATAATGGTAGTGGACATTTGCCAAAAACAGGTTTGTTTGATCTTGATTTTGTTAAACTTCCTGTAGTTCTTCATCATGATAATCCTCTAGCCCAGAAAGCTGGAGTGTAATACAAATTCATTAGCTTCCTAACCTGGGCCACCGCCAGACTTTCTACTAAAGCCACTGTCATCAGAGTTCTACCAGGTCTTTCTTTACCTTCCAGGGTAGAATGGACACACTAGAGCATTAGAATCAGGAAGCGCAGGACAATGAATCATTTGTTGTTGTTGTTGCTTAGAATATCTTTACTGCAAAGCAACTTTGGGATACTCTAAAAATATAAGCAGCTCATCTAAACAGACACTAAATAGAAGTTTTTATTTCTTGAAAGTTTGAATAGTTAGTTGAATTCTGACACATAGAATCCCCAGGTCTTCTTAGGCATGCAGAACTTTCCTCATCTCACAGTGATACCTTTAGAATAGGAAGGTTGTCTGTTAGGTTTTTCTGATACTCTGGATGAGCTTCCTTTCCACATCACTGTCTCTCTGTGCATGCTTACTCTGAAAGCATCTGTGTTTTTTAGCTATCATGCCTTTTCTCATACTGGCACATTATGCTTGTAAATGTCAGGTTACTCCCATGTTATTCCCGTTCTCCACTTCTAGCTGTTTTCATTTTGGAAACTGTCAGCTCTAAGCAGGACTTTAAAAAAACCGTCATGTACCGGGTCTCATAACACATGGTGGGCCTTGCAAGAGGAGAGCCAACCCGAGGGGCTTCCTGCCCCCTGAGAAACCCAGTCCTGGGACAGAGTGGGCACCCCTGAGGCAGCTCTGGTCTTTAGGGACAAGCCCAGTCACTGTATCCCAAGGGCCATTTGAACACCTGCTTATGTCCGTCCTGTTTCCTTCCAGGAATCCAACAGAGAGGGAGGAGGTGGAAGACCCAAGTCTTAATCCCCAAATACGTCTTGAAATATTTTTCAGATGGGTGCACCCTCATAATCCACGTAGGCCTCAGCTGCTACTTTTTTGTTTTCTCCATCTGTAAGCAAACCTTTCTAGGCAAGAATAATTTCAATAACAAGCATGAGAAAGCTGTGAAATAGCACCTTGAGACACAACCTTCAGTTGCAGGACTCTCTGCCTGTCAAGCAAGGGAGGGGGAGTAGATCAGAGGGGTGGACTTGGATGGCCCCAGGCAAGGTCGAGGCTGAGGCCAAGTGGAGAGTGTGGGCTCCATCTGAAGAGCTCAGCAGTTTCTTGGCTTTGTTCTCATGGTAAGGGAATGCAGGCCTGGCCATTCTGTGTCTTTTAACTTTTCCAGAGAAGCTAGACATCTGGAATTTTACTTGAAAGATCATTATTTAAAATGTTAGCAATTAGTTCAAAATCTTTAGAAATCCTGTACAAGACCAAGCAAAACATTTCTGTAAGCCAAATCTGCTCCCCAGGCCTCTGGATAAGTTGATGACTAAGGTCTTGCTGAGTTAAGTGTTTTTAGTGTCTGTTATTCTCACATTCTCTCTCGGGGTAGAACATACGGTGTCTTGCTGTGGCCAGAAGTAATTCAGAGAAGAAGGCTGGGACCCTGGGTTGAGAGACTTGATTTGACTGCCACCAGTAGGGTTTCCTGGAGAAGGAAATGGCAATCCACTCCAGTACTATTGCCTGGAAAATCCCATGGACAGAGGAGCCTGCTATAGTCCATGGGGTCGCAAAGAGTCGGACACAACTGAGTGACTTCACTTCACTTCTTCACTTCAATAGGTGCCCAGAGGCCCTTTTCTCTTCTCCCAGGAGACTGTTGGACTTGTGTAAAATGCTTGCTGTGGTGGCTACTGTCCCAGAGCAGCTGCTGTTTACCATCTGGGTAGTATATCAATTCTGAGTCGAGCAGATGGAGCTGAAGTTTTGGCCAACCAATTTTACAGCCAGCCTGGGGACATCTCAAAGATATAGCTGCTCGAAGATGTAAGCTCTTCTCTCTGGAAGCAAAAGGATCTCAGATTTTTGTTTTCCTCCAAGTGTGAAGGGTATTATAGTTTAGGAAGCTGCCAGTATAGATCGGACAGCGTTTTTCTCCAGCTCTAGTGGTGTGGGATTAAGGGAATAGAATAAGGCAGAGACCCGTGTATTGGGCTAAAAGTACTGCTGAAGTGGCCCTCAGGTAAGCCAGCATGAGATAAGACCACCTGTGCCTGAGCTGTGCGGTGTCATGAGGGCCACCTATGGAAAAATAAAGAGAAGAAGGAATTATAAGTTTTTCCTCATTGAAGAATCAGAGCATGCATTGGAAAAATTAATATTCATCAATTAGCCTACTTTTTGCTGATTACAACACAGTAACTCTAAATTTCAGCTAGCTCCTTTCTGAGAAGGTGATGGAAGCAGCAGTCCCCCTTTTTAGAAAATTACAAATAATGAAGGAAGTATTTTAGGCTTTGTGAACCATATAATCTCGGTTGTGACTATTGCCTTCCGCTCTCTTCATGTGAAAGTATCCATAGCGATCGAAACCAACCACAGGAATGGGTGTGGTGGTATTCTAATAAAACCTCTGCATTCAGAAACAAGTAGCCTGCTGCATTTGACCTACAGGCTACAGTTTGTTGACTCCTACTTTAGAACATTGACAGCTGTGATAGATTGGAATATTTGTCAGCAAATACTCACTTACCTTCTTCTCCTCTTTGGATGGAGTGTATACATCTCAGCTCCATGCCCTTTGGGCTTTAACCAATAGAATATGAGCAAACATAATGTGTACAGAGATTACACTGTGCTTACATGGTTGAGCTTGTCTCCTGTGCTCTTGCCATTTGCCATGAAGAGAACATGCCCTAGGTCGGTCGTCTTGGACCAAGGGGAAAGACAGACAGGACAGTCTAAGACAGACTTAGACCCAACACACAGTTTGAAGCCAAGCTGTTCTACGCATCGCCTGAAGCAGAATCATCAGCTGGGCTCAGACTAGATCAGCTGAACTGAACTAGACCCATGAACCTGGGAATAAATTGTAGATTGTTTTAAGCCTCAGAATTTGGGAGTGGCTTGTGAACACAGCTTGACTGTCAAAATAGCCAACACAGAGGAGGAGCCTTAGCCATCCAGATAAAACAATTAAGATATGAATCTCTTTTTCAAAAACCGGAACAACAAAAGAGGATTCTCATCTCCTCACACAAATTCTAGAGAAAAATAAGATAATCTTTTTCTTTATTTTATAACCCTCCACTCAACTCTTCCTCACTTGCCCCCTTTCCCATGCTCCTTCCATCGTTGGAATAAACCCTGCTTTGTAGATTCAGGCCCCCATATGTACAGCTGATCAGTACTTAACACGTTAGAGAGGCCTAGCTTTCCTCAAGCCAACTCCAGAGAGGACTCAGTACAAGAACTGGGTGTTTAATACTTTCTGCATTGCATCTGGGAAAATATCCAAGCTCTTCCTCAAAAATGAGAAGTAGAGGTTTCCAAGAGCCCACTCTGCCTTATTGTGTGGGCTAGATGCTAGGCAGGATTTATCCAGTCAATATCTGTTTTGTTTCTGCTGTATATGTGCTGAGGTGGTCCCTAGGGACACAAGGGTGTGCAAATCAAATTGAAGGGCTTTAAGGAACACTTCAGCTAGTAGGAGAGATGGACGAGTTAAGTGGGTAATTAAGGTGCCGTGTGGTAAGCATTATCGTAAGTGGCATATCCACAAGCTTGAGGGAGCTTGGAAGAGATGTACTTGCCCTTGCCTGGGGATAGGAATGTGGGGAGTATTTCAGGGAAGTCTTCCTGAAGGCATTGACAGTTGAACCGAATCTTTCTGAAGGACATGGTTAAGGTGGAGTCCTGCAGTTGTAGAGCAGAAAAGAAGCTTGTAGAAGTATCTTCCACTTTACTCATTAAAAGGAAGCTTTCTCTCCCTTTTATTTTTTTTCTTTTAAAAAGCTCTGAATTTATTTAAAAAATAAGCAACAAACTTAAAAAGATAACTTTCAATATGTATGATGAATTAGCATGTTTCATACATTTTTTTTTTAATTTTTGTTTTAACTTTAGTTTACTTTACAATACTGTATTGGTTTTGCCAAACATTGACATGAATTCACCACGAGTGTACATGCGTTCCCAAACATGAATCCCCTCCCATTTCAGTCTGTCCCAGACAGAGGTCCATCTGATAAGAGTCAGGCTTCTCAGAGCAGTCTGTGCCATGGGTAACTTTACTATTAAAGCCATTGCAAATAGCATCTAAACATTCTAGCTAATTAGCAGTTATATAAACACATGTATGAAAAATAAGGTAATGATTTTCATTTCCCAAGTCAAATGTACAACATTGCATGATGTCAGTTTTTAGTTGGACATAGCCTCAGATTTCTTGGCTATTGGTGTTTGGTGTCCTTTTTCATTGATGAGGGGAAAGGAGAATGAGTAAGGCTAAGAAAATGATCTAATTACCTTGCAAATGGTTTTCTTCCAAAAAAACAGTCCTCTATTTGATTTGTGACTTCTTTAGATTTTCTGTACAGTTTAGTGGATTTGAGCCATTGATATGACAATAAATTATTTAAAAAACAAGTACAGCCCTATTAGCACTACTCAGGCCAAGACCACGCTTGTGCCTTCTAGTCACTTTTTCCTTTTTTTTGCTTGGGACTGATCACTGGCCCAGCCTCTAATGACACAGATCAACTTTTGCCTTGAAGGTCTAGAGTTAAGTTCCTTTAGATTACCAGAAGTAGGGTTACAGGATCAAGAAATACAAATATTTTAAAGTATCATAGGTCATATAACCAAATTGCTTTCAAAAATGTTATGTCATTAAATCACTACACTGTATGAACATGTGGGAAGCACTTTTGTTCCTGAGTGTGGGGAAGGAGAGAAATGAAAAGCCAAGTGTAAAGACAGAGAGACTTTAGGGAAATTCCAGCAATGTTTTGAAGTGGCATTTTGCCCACCTGAAAAATGTTCTTCTTTCTCTGGACTTTGCCAGTCACCCCATTGTGGCAGAGAGGAGAGCATGGAAGCCTTGCGCTGGTTAAGGTTTGGACGTAAGTGACATGCATTACACTGGCCAAAGAAAGGCACCAGGTTCAGCAGAACTGGGGGTGTATAATCCTCCCTCAGGGAGAGCTAATGTAGGAAAGGAAACCAGAATAGTTAGCAAAGAAAAATACCATCCAGCGTAATACTCCCTATTTGCTGACTTTGCCCCATCCTTGGGGAGATCAGATCATTCAGATTCCCAATCTTTTATTTAGTTTAGAAGCACGTGCTGGCCTTGAGGGGAAGGATCCTGTGTCTCCGTATGGGACAGTGATTGTTGCAGTTATCAGTGGGGTGTTTGCATATGGTAAACTTCTTAGGGTGGGCATAGTTCTTTTCTAAGGAGAGGTGCGAAAACGTACTTATTCACAGGTAATGGAAATGCAAATTTGGTTTATTAGATACTTGGCGGTGGAAAGCAGTTCCACTATAAGAAGTACATTTTTTCACAGATTTACGTGTTTTTGTTACATGCTGTCAGTGAAGTTGTTCCGTAATGTATCCTGGTCCACAGGGAATGACACTGACAGAATTGTAGAAGTTTTCTGCCTGGTGCAGCAAGGGAGCTGCTTTGGCTTGTTCACCCAGAGGCATGCTCCAGGTTCCAGGCACACATTTTTGTTGTGGTTAACAACCTGTCTTTACCATTTACTGTAAATGTGTTTTCTTCTTTATTGACAGTCTTTTCCATAACAGTTTTTTTTGGAGTAGTATCGATGGATAACATCAAGAATTGCTTCTCATTTCACTTTCTCACTGTGTCTTCATCAGGACAGAAATGTCTTCAGTTCAGACACCCTGATGCTCAGAGAGATGGACTGTTGCATGGGGATGGGGGTCACACTGCAGTATCAGGTGGGCTCTGATTTAATGTGGTGTCTCTCTTCTGTTCCCCAAAGATCTCTTCCCTCGAGGGATGGTGAAGTTGGAGAGAGGCTCCTTTAACCCTCCTGCAGGATGAACCCCCTGCCAGAAGACATGGAGAATACTCTCACGGGGAGTCAGAGCTCACACGCTTCTGTGCGCGACGTCCACTCCATCAACCCCACGCAGCTCATGGCCAGGATCGAGTCCTATGAAGGAAGGGAGAAGAAGGGCATATCTGATGTCAGGAGGACTTTCTGTTTGTTTGTCACCTTTGACCTCTTATTTGTAACATTACTGTGGATAATAGAGTTAAATGTAAGTGGGTTTTGTTTTTGTATTCTGTGACATTATGTGAATTGTTTCCAGAGACAAAGTTGTTTCTTATTTTTCTCATCATTTCTGTCTCACTTTCATGAATTCCATCTTCCTTTCACATGAGGCATTCTTGATCTTCTCCAGTTGATTTGAACTTTCCTTGTTTTTTACTGTTATTGTTTAAAACAAACCTGGTTAGTTTAAAATGTATTTTGTTGTTATGAAAGTTGAATTCATGGGGTTTTATTTTATAATAGGAGTTGGCAAACTGCAGTCTGAGAACCGAATTCAGGTGGCCTGGTTTTATAAATAAAGTTTTATTGCAACATAGCCCTGCCCATCTGTTTACATATTGTCTGTGGCTGACTTCGTACTGAGTGGTTGAGTTGAGTAGTTTTGACAAAGTCCATTTGGCCACAATGGGAAAATTTTTTATCCCCTGGCCTTCTAAAGAAAAAAAAAAAAGTGCTGTTCCTTGCTTCAAAAAAATGTAGCATGCTTCTGGAATATGTTTTAATGTTACATCTGCTCTGTAGTTCCTACATTTAAGATTTTTGCATGCACTTTTTATCTTTTTTCAAAGAGACTATTTATTCATATTTTATCTAGAAGAAATCCTAGAGACATGTGGAGGTTTGTTTTGTCAGCTTTCTGTGGTTATATTGCCAAATAATTGTCTAGACCAGTACTGTCCTTGTTCAGGCGCTCAGTCATGTCTGACTCTTTGTGACCCCGTGAACTGCAGCACACCAGGCTTCCCTGTCTCTCACTTTCTCCTTGAGTTTGTTCAGACTCACGTGCACTGTCATTGATACCATCCAACCATCTCATCCTCTGTCGCCCCCTTCTCCTCTTGCCCTCAATCTTAACCAGCATCAGGGTCTTTTCCAATGTCCTAGCGAAATACAATGCAAGCCTTATATGTAATTTTAAGTTCTCTAGTTGCTACACTTCATAAAAGTAAACAGGTGATACTCACTTTAGTAATATATTTTATTTACCGAATATATCTGTTTTCTTGAAAACCGTGCCTTTGACTGTTTATATTTCTTATAAGCACATGGGTGAACTCTTTCAGAATGCTTTCTTCTCAGGCAAAAATTGTCCGTTTCCTTTACTTTCAGCAATTGATTTATTTCAAAGAAATATTTGCTAAAGCCTGGGTAGCAATAGTTATTAGCCATTGTTTATTATTAAGAGGTTGCTCTTTGCAGGCATGGTGCTAGGTGCTTTACAAGAAATTTATGAAAATATAGAAAATATGAAAGGATGCTGAGATTCCTGTTAGAAAATTATTTTTAATTTTGCCTCATAATAGAGTGAGTGTCTTAATCTAAAGTGATTAGCATTCTGATTCATACCAAGAATTTGTTTTAGATTTTAGACTCTTAATGATTAGCATCATTGGAGTCATTTAATTTCATCACAAATCCTAATAGAGGAATAAAGCTCTTTTTGAAAGCAGATATATACTTATATTAGAAAATAAAAAGCACTTTTTTTTTAAGAAGAGAAGATTGGTTCTAGAATCAAGGTCATGTGCAATATGAATCTACTGTTAGGCTTCTGTTCACAGATTTTCCTTCTTTTAGTCTAACTCTGTGGGTGTGCCCTGTTACTATTTAAAGCCAGAGAAGCCAGTGATATGACAACAGTAATTTCAAGTGTCTCTTTTTACTATGTGTTGCATCAAAGAACATATTTCAATTGATATAATTAAAAGAATAATATATTTTCAAAACAATCAGCTGTGGAATGAGAGATGAAAAAGAAATACACCTTTTAATAGGAAAGCTTAACTGTTTTAAGGAAGCAAGCTTAACATTATTATAGTGATAGCACAAAATCAAGGCGTTTGTTGGTTTGCCACTGATATGATCACACTGAGTGCGTTTTAAGAGAAGCTGTGGTTTGGGGCTGTGGTGGGTCATGGGGTTACACTTCTCACTTCCTTCCTTCCTTACTGCTTTGAGGAAATTAGAAAGGAAGTGAAGTAAGCAGAATGCACCCTGTTTCATTCATCATAAGGGACCTGTTTCCATCTTCATGCAGCTTGTTATAAATGAAAAATCACCAGGCCTAGCAATTGAGAAATGTGTTTTTATCCTCACTTTTCCTCTGACTGCCAGTTTCCCGATTTGTAAAAAGATCAAAAAAGAGTATATGATCTTTAAGATAGTATCTCTTGACTTTCTTAGGCTATTTTTTTTTTCTCTAAAGGCACATTTAATTTTCTAGTTCTATTTGTTTAGAATTGTCAGTCCTGACCTGGGTTTTTCATTACACACTGTACCATCCCTTTTCTTTTGTTGTCTGTTTCTGTAAACCTCTCTAATCACTCAGGTCCCTTGTTATTTTTATATGCTTATACATTTACTGAGTGCCAAGACACAGGATTCTGATTGAGGTGTTACAGGCTTCACAGAAAGCTACAGATTTAAAGTTTAGCTGAAGAGATATAACAGATATCTTATATTGCCTCCTGGTGTTAATCTTTAAAAGAGGAAAGAAACAGCATAAAGGGAACTTAGGCCTTCAAAGGAATATGAGGGCCCAGATATTCTAAGCAATCATAGCAATAACCAAAATACTTTGCCTTTACATACAATTTCCAAGTTGGCCACTTTCCTCCTGGCTCCAGGGAGCTGACCGGTGCCAACCGAGCCTGGAGCACATGGCCTGGGCGAGCTGGAGCAGCCTAAGAGCACCGTGGTTAATTTTCCTGCTCAAAGACCTTGGGGTGGCTGATTTCTTTGGGTCCAGTTGAACGGATGGTTCTGGTTCTGTGTCAGACCTTTTGGTACATGCCTGAGTAGACTGATTTCTCAAATTAGATCTAGAATTCACCATTGGCTTGGTGTGCCTGAAAATTCTATTTCTCTTTTCCGCTAGACTCTTAGACTGACAGGGACAGGGATCAAAATGGCAGCAGAAGAGAAATCATTTTTCTTTCTCAGCTTTTGATACCTGGGTTAAGATTATAGATCAAGAAAGGCCATTATCAGTGCTTATTGCCCGTCTTTATTTTCCACCTGGTGTATTTGAAAGGGCCAGGATGCTTCTGGTTTGCCTTGGAGCCATCATGACCAGCTCTGTGGCCTCAGGCAAGCCATTTAAGTTCTCTGAACCTTGGTTTCTCAGTCAGGTAACTGAGCTGATACCTGTCTTGCCTTCCTTGTGACTTCTTGTGAGGATCAAATAATAAGATATATACCACGGCCCCTTGGCAGCTATGAAGCTCTATATAACTATAGATTATGTAATTTACTGTTAGCTAAAGTAAATTCTAGGGCTTCCCAGGTTGTACAGTGGTAAAGAATCTGCCTCCCAGTGCAGGCGATGCAAGAGACGTGGGTTTGATCCTCGTCAGGAAGAGCCCCTGCAGTAGTAAATGGCAATCCACTCCAGTACTCTTGCCTGGAAAATTCCATGAACAGAGGAGGCTATCAGGCCATAGTGTCCATAGGGTCGCAGAGTCGGGACACGACAGCCCACACACACTAAAAGTAAGTTGTACCCAGAAACAGAAATAAACAAGTTGTTTACTATTCTCTGATTACTGTTACACTTAGGTTTCAGGTGTTTATTATCCTACTGATTCTGATTTTATTGTTTCACTGTCACTATGTTCTGTGGTTAAACTGTGATCACCAATGATAACAGAAATTCGCTGGAAGAGTTCAGTGGATTGGAATTATCTGAGGAGTGAGTAGAGGAGATGAACTGAATTGTGTATGGAAGGAATTGTGTGTGGGTAGAAGGAATTGGGGATAGAAGGATGATGCAGGATCAGATGGTGGGGCCAGTGGGGAGACAGTTTGGTGAAGGAGGTGAACAGAAGCACTGAGGCAAGAGTGTGCTTGTGTGTGTGTGTGTGTGTGTGTGTGTGTGTGTGTGTGTTTGGTTTGCCGGGGGGGACAGGGGCAGACACAGAGAAAATATTAGCCTGGTTAGAAATAAGGTTCCCATAGGAAACAAAATTGCCTAGGTAAGTTGGTTCCAGACTATTGAAAAATCTTAAAACATCTACAGAGAAGTATTGGACTTACTGCAGTTGTGAGCTGAAATAGATTCTAGAGCAGACTGGAAAACACAGTTTTGAGATCTTCCAGAAGTTAATGACTCATACTCTACATCACATCATGGCCTACCTGCTGTATCTGTTTGGATGCTTAATGTGACGTGCTCCCCAGTGATGCACACATGCCTGCTTTCCTTCGCTTTGTTCTTTAACAGGAAATGATACCCAGATGCTCAGGCCAATGGTTAAGACTCATCCTTGATTGATTTTCTTGGTTTATTTTGTCTTTCTCATGCCTCCTATCCTTAAAAGTAAGGCCTGTCAAATCCGCCTGCAAAACACACTCACAACATGACCTCTTCTTTCCATTTCTACCATTACCACCCTTGACCAAGCCACTCACCCACGGCGCCCTGTCCGAGCCTGACCAGTTTACCTGCTTCCATGCTTGTGTGTGTGTGTGTGTGTTAGTGGCTCAGTCGTGTCCAACTCTTTGTGACCCCATGGACTGTAGCTCACCAAGCTCCTCTGTCCATAGGATTCTCCAGGCAAGAATACTGGAGTGGATAGCTATTCCCCTATCCAGGGGATCTTTCCAACCCAGGGATCAAACCCGGGTCTCCTGCTTTGCAAGCAGATTCTTTACCATTTGAGCCACCAGGGAAGTCCTGGATTCCACTCTTGCCCTCCCCAAATCCATTCTCCTGATAGAAGCCAGAGTGACTTTTAAAAGTAGAATAAGTAGAAATATAAATCAGATAACATTTTCTGTTTAAAACTTTTCACTGACCTATCAGAGCACTTAAAATCCAAAGCCCCCAAGAAGCCAACCCCAATTTCCTTTCCCACCCTTTGTTCCTGGCCCACCCAGGTCAGCCAGACTTCTATTCACAGAATGGAACAAGCTTTCTTCTGTCTTAGACCCATTCTTCTATATGAATTGGTTCATTTCCTTCATCTTGATGTAGATTTTGTCTTACTGTGCTAGTATCAGTCATTTCAACTGATGTAATTCATTTAAATCAGTCACCAAGGGAAGATTTCCATGACCACCCACCACAAAGGAGTCAACGGTTATTCCACCGCACTGTCCTGCTTTTGTCCTTTGTAGCACTGATTTTCTTTTTTCCTTTTTTTCTGATTTTCTTATGTGTCATCTGTCTGCACTTGCTAGAATGTTAGTTCCACAAAGACATAGATATTCATTTGTTTACTGAAGTATTTCCTGTGTGTAGAATAGTCCTTGGCAGTCACTAGGTGCTCAGCAAATACTTGGTGAATGGGTCAAGTTCATAGCAGTGGTTTGCGTATTAGTTTAAATTCCAGGCAGATTGATAGTAAGAACGTTAACTCAGAAGTTTTTGGAGGAACTCCATGGAAGGTTGTGGAAGTAGAAAAGAAACAGCTAACTTGAGAGACATACTAAAGGAAGAAATATAATGATTTGTTGATAAGCTGATTTTATCACCCCAGTATCCAAAGAGGACTCTTAGGATTTCTAAGGACAGAATCTAGAATAACAGTACCAGTTCTGACAGAACCATGATTGGGAAGGGGGGGTCCATGTGAAATTAAAGATGAATCTGTTTGGGACATCTTGTACTAGAGGCCAAGATTTTGAAAAAAATTTGAGTGTAAGTTGGGGTTAGATACAGATTTTACTCTATTTAAGTTCTTCTTTTGGGCTCATTCTCAGTTGTGTCTAACTCTTTGTGACCCCATGGACTGTAGCCCACCAGACTCTGTCCATGGAATATTCCAGGCAAGAATACTGGAGTGGGTTGCTATTTCCTACTCCAAGGGGTCTTCCCGATCCACGTCTCTTGTGTCTCCTGCATTGGCAGTTGGATTCTTTACCACTGAGCCACTGGGGAAGCCCTTTCTGTATCTAAAGGCAGCAGGAAATGACAGTTTATTTTAAAGTTTATGGATACTGAGGAGAACCTCTTTCTACTGGCTTCTTATTGCAGAACTGTATCAGCAGCTTCAATTCCTGTTCTGTCAGCCAGGAGGGTTGGTTTCTGTGTGGTAGAGAATGCCTCTTTGCCATAGTCTACTTGGAATAATCATTTTTTAGAATATTTTGGATATTACGTTTCCCTGGTCTGGAGAGACACAGCAGTGAAACTAGATGGTTGGTTGGCTTTCAATTATTTTTCCTTGCCCCCAGGTTTTTAATTCTATTCATTGGTAAAGGCTTATAGTCAGGTCTGTAGCTCTTCTGCACAAATTACACAGAAATCTAAGCCTCCTTAAGGATTTAAGGTACAAAATAGTGTTCGTTGTATATTCCATTTTTATAACAAGTACAGTTGACCTTGGACAGTGCAGGGGAGAGGGTATATTGTATAATCTATAGCCAGCCCTCCATATCCATGATTCCCCCTCACCCATGGATTCAATCAACTGTGGACTATGTAGGACTATAATATTTAAAGTTGAAAAACAGCCACCTGTAAGTGGACCCATGCAGTTCAAATCCCTGTTGCCCAAGGGTCAACTGTATTTGAAAAGGTATCTAAGCCAAGAGGATTCTTTCCTCGTGTCAACTTTTACTCTAATACGACCGATTAGTAAATCGTAGTAAATCCCTGGTAGCTCAGCTGGTAAAGAAATCACCTGCAGTGCAGGAGACCTTGGTTCAATTCCTGGGTTGAGAAGATCTGCTGGAGAAGGGATAGGCTACCACTCCAGTATTCTTGGGCTTCACTGGTGGCTCAGATGGTAAAGAATCCACCTGCAGTGCAGGAGACCTGGGTTTGATCCTTGGGTTGGAAAGATCCCCTGGAGGAGAGCATGGCAACCCATTCTAGCATTCTTGCCTGGAGAATCCCTATGGACAGAGGAGCCTGGTGGGCTACAGTCCATGGGGATGCAAAGAATCAGACACGACTGAGCAACTTCCACACACACGCACACACACTAGTAAATCGTACAAAGGTATTCCTTATTGACTTTTTCCCCTTTTTTCTTTTACCCAGATCTCTGGTTAATTGTCCTCCAATTTGTCCTCAGACAACTGCACTGGTTTGTCAAGACCAACAGTGTCTGTACTACAGATTGGAAACTTGAATTTGCTGTTGTACATCATGTTCCCTATTATCAGCTAATTTATGGGTCCTCACAGATATAGAGGGTCTGCTTGGGCCCTTTCTTAGCTGTCAGACATATGTTCCTTTCTGATTTTTGTTTTAAAAAAGAATACTACTTAGTATTTTTGTAGCTTGATATGCAGAATTTTAAACTTGATCATTTAATATTCATCTTGATATAACTGGGAGAGGACAGAAAATTTATTATAATAGGTTTACTTTACATCATCTACTATAACTATGTCACATATGATTGTAGGTCTAGCTTAGCCTTCATTCTGTTATCTATTCAAGAGTGCAGAATTTTAAAATGCTAGGAGCAAATAGGAACAACCAGGGAGATTTTTTACATTTCTCTTCTGTGTCATGATAACTGTTGTCATGGATGTTTGCTAAGCGATTAGGGGACAACTTGGCCTTCCAAGACTTAAAATAGTGAAGAGTAATCAGAAAGTGAGGGGAACCCTGGATAAATGTTAAATTGTCTTCCATAAAAATACATGTTTGTATGTTGAAGACATTCTCTTATAAGAGAAAAAAATCATGTTTAACATTTTAGTGTGCCAAAATATAAGCTATAACAAGGCATTATTTGCCATTATCTATTTGTTGAATTCAGAATGGAAGTGGGAAATGCCCCTCATCATTTTTCTGTTCGAAATATGAGGGTTCTGACATGTTTTAAAACTTCTGGTTGTTGTTCTCTGTCTTCTGAAGAAGATAGAAAAGTGTTTGTAAAACCTTACTTGTATGTTCTCCTGTTTTATTTTCACACATAACACTCTCGTTTTCATTTCTTCCTGCCCTTCCCAGGTGAATGGAGGTATTGAGAACACGTTAGAGAAGGAGGTGGTGCAGTATGACTACTACTCTTCTTATTTTGATATATTTGTAAGTATTCTCTGTTGTATTTCAGACATGATGAGACTAACCCAAAGGCAAAATTCCTCTCAGTAGACCTTTCTATGCAATTCTTTTTTCCTCTTTTAAACATTATCTTTCCTTTACCTTTATCCCTGGACCATTCAGTGCTGTCTCTGGTCATTTCAAGGAAAGGAAAGATTAATGAGAAATAAGGGAGCACAGCAGAAGAAGCCATTCAGATTTTCCTTTATTCTTTCAAAAGTAGCTGAGATAGAAGCCATCAGCAGATGCTAAAAAGGAAAATTTACTTGTTTATATAATAGCCCAGTGAAAATGCCATTCCTTTTCTGTCTTGCGGTAGATTTCTGAGTGTATTTTTAATAATAATTCTGTTTCATTTTTCCATAATAGGAGTTTTCGAGAAAACTTATATATTAACAATCTTGGGCAACATTAGTCAGTTGTAGAATTGTATAGATGGACTTATCTGTAGTTGAGGTGTTCATTTTGTTCAAAGGATTATTTGTAGTATCTTTCTTGGATACACTGTGACTTTGAATGGGTTTGATAGATCTCCATGGTATCTTTTTACAGGTGATGGTGTGAATAAGTCAGGTCTCAGCATTGTGTTACACAGTATAGGCAATTAAAATTCATTAAAAATTCCCCCAAATTCACTTTAACTACTTTATTCACTATCCTGAGAAGCTGTGTACACAATGGTTAAGACCCTTACAGTCAGCAAAACCTGGGTTTTATTCACAACATAGTCACTAATTGTGTGTCTTTGTATATATTAAGTCTAAACTTCAGTTTGCTCCTATGTGAAATGAAATCATCATAGTTCTGAAACATAAATAATACCCAGAAAACACTTAGCCCAGTGAAAGGTATGTCTCAGAAGCTCAGAGATTTACCTGCAGTCATTGTTATCATCATCATTAGTTTTGATTGAGAATATTAATGGTTATATCTTCTAGTGGCTTCTGAACTGCTCTAAAAAGTCTAGCTTCGTTTTGTTTTTCTGACTTACCCTGCTGAGGTGTATAGCAGGAAAGAGATGGGATTCCCAGTAAACAGAGATCCAGGTTCCTTACCACCACCCCCTTGCAATCTGAGTAGATTTCATTTTCATCTGTACAGTATGTTAGTATTCCAGTAAGATTGTTTTGAAAAAGTGTTTGGCTGCCACAGAGTATTTGGAAAACCACTGATATAATTTAATCTGCTTTTCCAGAGGAAGACATTGAGTCTCATGGGTCAGTGTCTTGACCTACCCCACGTCACTGAACTTGTGGCAGAGCATGTTAGATCCTAAATCTCTTGATAATTTTTTTTCTGTAAAGCTATTGACATGTAATAACAAAATTGACTTCTCTCTTTCCTTTTATTTCCTCTGATGAATTTGTCCTCAGTAGTCTAAGCCAGGAATTCTTAGGAAGCCAAGTTAATCCTCTGGCCAGGTCTCTGGCCAAGGGTTGTCTGAACTCTGCTTAGAGAGTTAATGAGATTGGACAATTAGGTGGGACCTATTAGCTCAGCTTGGAAAGACTGTCACCCCTGGCCTTAGAAATAGACATAGCTTCCAGGAAACCCTGGGATCTGGGAGACTTTGAGATAAAGGAATAAAGATTTATGCTTTTGCCAAGTCCAGAATGCAGAGATAGGAGTAGGATAAATAAAGAAACTAAATGGTGAGCACATTACTGGTAAACCCATTTTTAATGAAAGCTGCAAATTAAAACAGATATAGCTGCAAACTTCATTTACATGAAAGGGTCTTGAGTGAGGTCATACAGTCAGTGATAGCAATGAAGTTGTCAGCTTCCAGCCCTTCAGCAGTTTTGATTAGTAAGGAACAGTTGGCAGACCCCTAGCCTGAGGCATTACTCAAGAGCCACCTGACTTCTTACTACTCAGAATAAGCATATTTTTTCAAGTAAAATAGGTAAAATTTTATTCTATGTTTATTCCTTAGTAAATGAGAATTACTAAGACAATTGGACTAGTGGCTAAGAGCCTGATGTTTGAAATCAGGCTTCTGCTGCTGCTGCTAGGTCGCTTCAGTCATGTCCGACTCTGTGCAACCCCATGGATGGCAGCCCACCAGGCTCCCGCATCCCTGGGATTCTCCAGGCAAGAACACTGGAGTGGGTTGCCATTTCCTTCTCCAATGCATGAAAGTGAAAAGTGAAAGTGAAGTCACTGAGTCCTGTCCAACTCTCAGTGACCCCATGGACTGCAGCCTACCAGGCTCCTCTGCCCATGGGATTTTCCCGGCAAGAGTACTGGAGTGGGTTGCCATTGCCTTCTCCCCCAGCCCAGCAATCCTGGCTTCCTCCTAAGATTGTGTGGCCTTGGACAGTTTCTGTGTCCATCATAATAGTTGCTGACTCATGGAATTGCTGGGGTGGGGGATTATGTGGGACAGTGATGCGCATAAAGCCTTTCACAAAAGTCCCTGAACCATGGTGAACAATCAGAGGGCAGCTCCTGGGGCTGCAGAACTCTAGCAACACCCCAGTAACTCAGAGCTTTCCAGCGGACTTCACTAACAATCTGGTATCAAAAGTGAGTGGAAAGGTGCTTGGAGTGGAAAGTCGACTTTGAAAACATTGTCTCCAACCTTAAAAGGATATCAGAATCTATGTGGACTCAAATAGAAAGGTAAAAGAAACACCTCACTATATATTCTTTTGTTGATAATGGGAAGTTAATTTGAGTCCCTGTCTACGCGATATTCCACAAATTCTACAGCAGAGATCCCAAACTGGTCTATAGACCAGTACCCGTCTGTGACAGTTTTCAACTAAATCAGAATAATGAAAACACTTTGGTGGGTTCTTCATAAAACTTAATGTATACCTTTGTGTATATTCCTGAAAACTTGTCTTTTTTTTTTTTTTAATATAGCTTTTGGCAGTTTTTCGATTTAAAGTGTTAATACTTGCATATGC
The DNA here is from genome assembly GCA_006410935.1 of Redunca redunca. Classification (NCBI taxonomy): domain Eukaryota; kingdom Metazoa; phylum Chordata; class Mammalia; order Artiodactyla; family Bovidae; genus Redunca; species Redunca redunca. Next base: position 480,797 of record SJYQ01092608.1, on the reverse strand, counting down.
GGTGTGCAGACTGCGCCACTGGTGGGCCATAGCGGTGAGTATGCCTGGTGAGCGGCCACCCCTCTAGTGCTGGTGGCCAGTGCCTGCTCACAAGAGGGCTGAGCTCGGGGCATGTGTGGCTTCCATCTGAGTTGAATCCCCCTGGCTTCTCCTGAATCCCTGTCCTTCACACCTCAGTAGGTTTTGTTCTCCAGGGCTTCTCTCCAGAGGTGATGAGTAACTATCTTTATTGCTATGGAAACTGAGACAAATGAGGAATCCAGGGGCCTAGCAGTGATTGTGGTCCAAGCACCAGCCCACCCTCTACCTCATTTTGCAAATGAGAGATAAGTTCAGTCCCTCTGTCTCAAAGCAGTTTGGGCCATTTCCTCTTGGGTTGAAACTTCTTGGTGATTTTTTGCCATTTGGTCTCTGCTGATTTTGATCACTGCCTTCATGCCTGTGTTGCCCGCCTCCCTCCAGTCTTAAAGGTAAAGTTCCCTTTTATTGCTGCCTTCAGATTTCTAGAAGGCAGTGGCATTTTTTACTCACCTCCATTTCCTGGCATCCAGCCCAGAGCTTTGGCACAAGCTCTTCTCAATAAATATTCATTCGTTGAAAGAAGAATTATAAGCAATTCTGCCTGAATTATTTTCGCCGTTTCCATGGACCTCTGAACAGTCACCTTGTTGAGAGCTCTAAACAAAGCAGGTATATGGGGGAAGCTCCTCAGACTGGAAGACTTGGGCAGGACTAAACTGTGTGGGACCTTGGTCTGTGTGGGCCTGGCACAGGCTTGTCCAGCTGGGCATGGAGTTGTGCGCGGTCCTAAGAGGGCATCCACCATGTGCCTTGTCTGCCTGGACCATCTCTACTGAGCATCCACAGAACCCTGGGCTGCTGTCAAACCATCCATCGAACCCCAAGCTCACGTTTCATGGATGAGGCCATTAGTTTCAGTCAGACTCAGCTCCCTTTCCTGAATGTACGCTATTGCTGATCCCAAACAGCTGTGATGGTTGTCATTTGTCCATTTTCTCCAGCCATCCCAATTTGGGACATTCTGTTCAGTTTTCATGATGTGCACTGGTATCTTTCAGAAAATCTGTCTCAGTGTTTGTTTTAGAAAGTGGTTGACGTGCAGTGAGTTTTAAGAAACCTTCTTCAATCTCTAGCTTGAAATTATCAAAGGGTCACTTTAAGCACATCCATTTTATTGTTTCTGATTCTTGTTTCTAAAAACATTTACAGAGAGGGGGCCAGGCAGCTGGAAGGAGTCAGCTGGTTCCTGAAAAGTACTCAGTGTTAGCCAGAAAAATTAATTAGTATCAGAATGTAAGATGCCTCCTCTCCCAATGCTGGGGTATCTGTGTGTGTATGTATTAAACATGTGTGTGTGTGTGTGTGTGTGTGTGTGTGTTGTGTTTTGCTAACAAAACTGACTCTGCAACTTTGTTAATAGTGACCAAGCATGACACCTGGTATTTCTTGACCTCCATTTCGTCAGTCAAGACTCCTGTTGGCATTCACTTTGGTTAGGTTTCTTATTGCTGCATATATTAATTAGAGGATGAAGACACAAGGCCCAGATCCTGTGGGAATAATCTCTGGGCTTCCTGAGCCCTGGGGGAGCCCTGCCTCGCTTTCACTGGTCCCTTCTATGCAGATAGCATCTTTACATGTTGTACCCTCCAGTGGACAAAATTGAGTTTCCCAACATAGCAGCCTGTGGGTGAAGGGAAACCTCAAGCTGCCACGCAGGGCATCCGTGCCATGAGGAAGCTCTCTCTGCCCCCATCTGGTTTAGGGGACAGAGGAAGAGTGACATGGGAGGAAGCCAGGTGCGCCAGGGCCTTTTCAAGCGTTACCTGATCCTGGCTCAGATGGTTCTCGCGCATGAGAGAGATGCCTTTACAGTGCCACATATCTAATTTGATTGTTGCTGGATTATGTGTCTTTCAGTTGACAACAGCAGTGACCAGTGCCTTTTTATTAGCAAAAGTGATCCTCTCAAAGGTATGGCTTTCCGCTTTTTTGTGCCATGACTGTCTGTGCTGATGTCTGGTTCTCTAGAATGAGCTCATGGTAACTGTTTCTCTCTCCTGGGCATGTCTGTTCCAGCTTTTCTCACAAGGGGCTTTTGGCTATGTGCTGCCCATCATTTCCTTCATCCTTGCCTGGATCGAGACATGGTTCTTGGACTTCAAAGTGTTACCTCAAGAGGCAGAAGAAGAAAACAGTAAGTTTCTCTCTGAGTTTACCTCCCAAGACTAGCCAGGTTGGGGGGAGGGGCTGCAGAGTTCTGGCTTTGTTTTTTTTAGTTTTTTAACTTTTATTTTATATTGGCTTGTAGTTGATTTACAGTGTTTGTTAGTTTTCACATGTATAACAAAGTGATTTAGTTGTTCATATACATATATTTATTTCTTTCCAGATTCTTTTCCCATACAGGATATTACAGAATATTGAATAGAGTTCCCTATGCTATACAGTAGGTCCTATGTTGAATATAACTTATATATATTAGTGTATATATGTAATTGGGATTACCTCCTAATTCATCCCTTCCTCTCCCACCTTTCCCTTTTGGTAACCATAAATTTGTTTTCTAAGCCTATGAATCCATTTCTGTTTTGTTAATGAGTTCATTTGTATCGATTTTTAGATTCCATGTATAAGTAATTATCATATTTATCTTGGTCTAACTTGTTTCACTTAGTATGATGATCCCTAAGTCCAGCCATGTTGCAGCAAATGACATTATTTCATACTTCTTTTAAGGCTGAGTAATATTTCATTGTGTATATGTACCATTCTTCTTTATCCATTCATCTGTCAGTGGACACTTAGGTTGCTTCTATGTCCTGGCTATTGTAAATAGTGCTGCAGTGAACATCAGGGTGCGTGTATCTTTTTGAACTATGGTGTTCTCCAGATATATGCTCAGGAGTGGGATTGCTGGATCACATGGTAGCTTTATTTTTAGTTTTTTATACTCCATACTGTTCTTCATCGTGGCTGGGACGATTTACATTCCCACCAAAAGTGTAGGAGGGTTCTAAGATCTGGCTTTGCATGGAGCTGTGGGTAGAATTAGGCAGATCTAGGGTCTCCACTCTGCAGGCTGCAGGAGACATTGCGGGAAGAGGTGGATGAAGAGACAGGGGCAGGATGTAGCCCCTCACTCCAGCTGTTAGGGCAGACTTCCCTGGAAGGAAGTGTAAATACTGGTGGAAAAGACATTCCAGCAGCAACAACAGTAGCCAACGCCTCCTTCTCCTCAGACAGGGTGACCTTTCCTCCCTGTTGAGAAAAGGAGCCTTTGATGCCAAGGTAGCAGTTCTACATAGAAGTCCTTGATTCTCCAGAGTCTCCTATCACTGTCCATCCCACAGGTGGTGCCTGTGGGCTGCCATGTGAATAACTGAGTGCCTGCAGGGGGACTGTTGATGGGTTGCTGGTGGAGAGGGAAAGGAGAGGAGGAAGTTAGCCAGCCAGAGGAATGTTCACCCGTCTCAGGCTTTCCTTCCTCCTCTGAGTAGAGGGTGAGAGCTGGCACTGTGTGGTCATTAATCCTGTTAAAGTTGTTATCATCTCCTTGTGTGGTTTTGAGCATCACAGCATGTTCACTGGAAATCCAAATGATTGAACTTTAGACTGGAATTCTCTGTGTAATGGCCTTAGTGGAAGCACACACATTCCACCTGTCCCTTTAGACACATATAATCAAAGTTCAAAGCAGAGACTCAGACAGTTGTAAAACTTGCTGTTTTTATGTTCTCTCAGTCATCTGGCTGGATTTGCCCCACCTAATAGGCAAAAAAAAATTTTCTTATGTCTTACAGAAAGTTAAACATGATTATAACCTCAAGATATAGTAGAAGGAAAAATACCCTTGTAAGTGGTTTTATTTTTCAAAAGTTCATATACAAAGATGAAATCGATGAGAAAAGAATTATCATTCAAGAAGAGATTTTAAAACACATTAATCAGACCAAGATCCATCTTCTATCCTGTGCCCTCTCTTCTTTTATGAAACTGTGTTGTGGAAAAGGGACAAGTAAAGCTAAATGAAGCCACTTGTTAAAAAGAGGACTTCCGTGGTAGTTCAGTGGTTAGGACTCTGGGCTTCCACTACAGGGGGTGTGGGTTCAGATCCTGGTTAGGGAACTAAGATCCCTCGTGTTGTCAGGCCTGGACAAAAGTAAAAAAATAAAAATTGTTTAAGTTGTATATAAACATCCAACTGAATTTTAGTGAAAGTATGTCAACTGTTTATGTGACTGAGGCTTGCATGCCTATGTGATTAAACTAAAGTCACTAATAAAGCAAAACACATAATTAGTGAAAACATTGAAAACAGCATTTATTTTCACTGTAACCAATATCACAGGCACATCTGGCACCTGCTGTTGGGCCTGGTGCTTCCTCCAGCTTTATCTTGGTATAACAGCCTCAGCCAGAAGAATGCATTGTCGACAGCCTCTCTGCTAGTGTTTTTTCGCTTTTATGCTGGCATTTCTCTAACCAGATGTAGACTGGAGGCCATTTGTATAAACTCATGAGTTCTTTTTTTTGTTTGTTTGGCTTTGTGCTTTGGTTTTGATGTTGTTGATTTCTATAGGGAAGTAGGTATTTCCAGATGGGAAGATTCTGTTAACACTTAGGTTTTGGTTGAAAGATTTTGCAAAGTACCCTATCCTACTAAGAGTTTTAAAAATGTAATAATAACACTTTTATTTTGGTTAACCTGGCCACAAAGCTACCAGAACAGTGGCATCATTCCCAGCATCTGAATTTCTTCTCTTCCAGGACTCTTGATAGTTCAGGATGCCTCGGAGAGGGCGGCGCTGATTCCTGGGGGTCTTTCTGATGGTCAGTTTTATTCTCCTCCTGAATCTGAAGCAGGTAGAAAATTTGATTTATCATTTATGTTTTTGTCTATCATTCAAAAGCTTTCCCCCCTCACCTAACCCCCTGTACTTCTCAACACGCTTAGCAAACATTTAACATACCAGACATTTAGGATGTGAATATAAATAAGATGTGGTCTTGATGTGCAACCCATGATGAGATGCAGAGATACAAAAATAAACATGATAGAGGGCCTTACACACCGATCTGTGGACAGGGAAGAGTCTTGATGCTCTCTGTTACGTGTCACCCCCTGATTGACCTTCCTCCAGAATCCCCCATTTCTGAGAGCACCACCCACCCCGTTGCCCATGTTAGAAACCAGAGCCTCACTGGGGACTCCGCCCCTTTCCTATGACTCCCAGCCCATAGTTCACCATGCCATTTTGAACATCTTTGTTGCTTCCTCCTTGATTTCATTTAAATTGTCATCACTTCTGTTTCTGCAACAACCTCCTCCTCAGTTGCCTTCTCCCGACCAGCCACCATAATACCATGTTAGATAGAATGACTGCATTGTTCTAAGTGTTCCTCATAACCTCTCTAAGGAGGTTAAAATCTCCTTATCCCTGTTTTAGAGATCAGCAAGTTGAGGCCCAGAGAGGTGAGATAGTTCATCCAATATTACACAAAGAGTAAGAGGGTGGAGCTTGGACTTGAACCTCAGCTCCAGGGCTAGCATCTATGATCACAGCTAATATATGCAAATTTTATATATTTTTCAATATTAGCAAAATTGACCATGTTATTATTCCCTTGCCTAAAAGCCTTCAGTGACACAAAAGATTAAGAAAGTGATTGGATCCTAAGCCTGGCAGAAAGCACCTGTATGTCCACCCATCATGGTCCAAACTCTCCTCTCATTATGCTCCTGTGTGCCATTCTTAGATTTCTGAAAATACACCAGAGCCCCCAAGCCACTGTGCATCTTGCTTGTTCTACCCTTGACCTCCCTCTGTGGTCCCAGCGTCCACTCAGATGTTGAGAAGCCTTCTTCCTAACCCCTCCCCACCATGCCCCCTGACTCCATCAGTCGTAGGCAGGGCATCTTTTGCCTCATGTTCGTAAGATCCCTTCCACAACACTGTTGTCATCCTGTGTTGAGTGCACTGACTTTGGTGATGACTTGGCCTATGTCTGTTATTAGGATGTAAACTTAAGTTAGAGACTACATTATTTTATTCTCACACTACACATAGTAAATATTTTAAACACACACACACAGTACAGTAAAACAAACTCCAGGCAGAAAGAGCCATGCGAAGATCAAAGACATCCTATTGTGACATAGGGAGTCAGGGGAACTTGAAGTAACTTGATATCCTGGACTATTGGTGTTGAATTTAAAAGCAATATAAAAGAAAATCATAGGGCTTCCCTTGTGGTGCAGTGATTAAGAATCTGCCTTTCAATGCAAGGGACACTGGTTTGGTCCCTGGTCCAGGAAGATCCAACATGCCACAGAGCAACTAAGCCCATGTGCCGCAACTACTGAGCCTGAGCTCTAAAGCCCGGGAGCTGCAACTGCTGAGCCCATGCATTGCAACTACTGGAGCCCGTGACCTAGAGCCTGGACTCTGCATCAGGAGAAGCCACTGCGATGAGAAGCCCGTGCACCACAACAAACAGTAAAGCCTGCAGGTGGCAACAAAGACCCAGCCCAGCTGAAAAATAAATAAGTAAATCTTAACAACAGCAAAGTCATAGTCAGGTGAAATAAAGATATGATTGAGCAGAAAAGCTATTTCTCAGTCAACAGACACTAGGATGAGTATTGAACTTTTCATTACCTCATTGTAAGGATGATTTCCTTGAGATTTTTGTATGTCAGAGGACCCATTCTTTTTTTTTTTTTGAAGTTTACATTACAGTTCATGATTTTGTGTACCTTTTTCCTGAGACTAATAGAATTTCTCAGCACCTATGTGTACTTTTTTTAAATCAAAAGTTCAGAACAGCAGGACGATAATGTGAGGAATACCTCCTCAGGCATTTTTCATCAAGCAAGCCATGGGCTTCCTCCTTTGACTTTTACCACCCCCTAGTGGCAGTTGAAAGCATTACACGTCATGGAATTATGAATTAAACAACACTGTAAGCATTCCACTGGGTGGCTGCATTGTTTAAGACAAAGACCAGATGTGGGTAGAGGAGTGTTCAAGGTGACTTACTTTACTGTATATTTGCATTGTCTGTGTTCGATTTAGGAAAGAATTAAGATTAAAAACTATTCTTGGAATTAATGTGCCCAGAAAAGATTTTACTCTAAAACTTTCTTGTTAGGTCAGTGGACAAATATTGAATGGTTTTCAGCAGCAGAAGTTATAAGCTTTATATCCTAGTACCCTGCTGATTGACCCCTAGTCGTTAAGAGGACAGCTGGGGCCTGCCTTGCCTGTTGTCTGTCTTTCTCTCGTACCAAGTTGAGTACCTGGTACATAGTAAACTTAGAACTTTTGAAGGAATGAATAGAGGAAGAAAGAAATTGGAGACACCAGAAATTTAAATGTTAGCATTTTTCCTTGTAAAGGAATGGCTTGAATTTTAGAGTCACAGAGCCTTGGAAAATTAGCACATTTTAGTGGATGTATTTTAAAGGATATAAGGTGGTTTGTTTGCAGATTTCCTTGCTGCTTTAGCCGTATCCTGTTTGCCTGTGTGTTAAGTTGAAAGAATGAGGAAGCCCAGTTCTCTCTCAGATGATCGGGTAGAAGTTCTTGTGTGCTCAGATAATTTAAATGAACCACTTGTGATGTTGGATAAAAGGTAATTTATCACATCCTGAATCACTGAACGGTTGACTTAAAGAATAACTCAGTTGCATCCTGTTATCTGTGCTAAACAAGTCTAGATGGGGGCACTGAAAATTTAATTTGACACCATCCTTGCTGGTGAGGGCTGCCTGTGAGATTATGTCCCCTGTAGTGTGGCTGCAGATGTGCCTTCTCAGTTGTTGTTAATCCTTTCATTTTTAAGCCTGAGTTCTTGGGAGTTATCCTTGTGTCCATATAGTATAGTGCTAACCAGTGATTGGACAGGTTTTGTGATCAGTCACCTTGGTTAAGACTTGCATCCTCGGCCAGGTGGCCATTTGTATGTATTGGATAGCGCTTTTGAATTTCAGGTCTTTTTGAGTCTTCTTCCACTTGTGCTTTTTGCTGAATATTTTTGCATATCCTCTACACATGTTTACAGCCTCAAAGTCACCTGGTCTAGCATGGATTCTCTTGGGTTTCCATTGAGTTTGCACACAGCTTCAGGCAAGCATATGCTCGCTGCAGCCTTGACCATCACCTCAAACCAGCAGAGACTCTGGGCTTTAGGTTCACACACCAGTTGCCCCATTGCATTACTCCTCACCTCAAATGAAAGGCGCTCCTTCAACTGTGTAAATCTGCTGCCAGTCCTCACAGCCTGCCATACTCGGAAGAACCTCCTTCATACCATGAAGCTGAGTGATGGGAGGTGGAGGAACAATATTGTTCTCTCAGTTCTGCAGTTTTTCAAGCACTTCTCACAAAGTTTCAAGCCTTAGGTTGCCTCCCTAGCACTGAATTTGCTGTTTGGTTCATTAGTTTTTATAGTCACTTTTCAGAGAAGACTGGTTGAACTTGTTTGTTGACAATAGCCAGAACACCTTAGTAGCTTTCACTTTGAGGTTAGGGAAAGCATATGTATTATTGTGTTTTAAAAATTTGACTTTATTTAGGACTTCCCAGTAGTTCTAAAGCATGTCAGTTTATTGTGGCTTGAATGCCGTTACCCTCACAGGTGGAAAGTGAGTCCGGAAACAGGAAGACTCCATGTGACCACCTTCCTTAGACTCCTTGCAAGTGAGATGGCAGTTAAACTACCCTGGAGTCTCTAAGATTTCCGGCAGTGTAATAATAAGCTGGGAAGTGAAGCCTTCCTGCCACTGTATCTTTATGTATTTGCTTTACCACAAACCTAATCTGAACGACATGACATTTGTGAGGTTTAGGTGTGGGACACAGACTTTTCCTAAGCTTCTTCGGGGGTTCATCCTTCTGTGCCAGATTTGTTCTTGGCTATAATCCAGGCAGACGTTCTCCAAAAAGTGCCCTTTAAAAAAAAATAAAATTATTGGAATATAGTTGATTTACAATGTGGTGTTAGTTTCAGTTGTATAGCAAAATGCATCAATTATACACATATGTAATATCCACTCTTTTAAAGATTCTTTTCCTGTATAGGTCATTATAGAGTATTGAGTAGAGTTCTGTGTGCTATACAATAAGTCCTTATAAGTTATCTATTTTGTATATAGTATTGTGTCTGTGTCAGTCCCACTCTCCCCATTTATCCTGCCCCCCAGTTTCCCTCCTGGTGAAAGTGTCCTTTATGAACTGTATTATGCGATAAGAGTAAAGTGGCAGTGAAGCAGGCTGCTCTTGTAGGTGAGTAGGTAACATCCTAACCTGTCCCCTTGGTCTCCTCACCACTGTCTTTAGTTCCCTTCCCTAAGTATGAGAGGAGTGTGTAACTGCTATAAAAATGAAAAGAACAACAGTAGAAGATAACTGTCCTTCAAACTATTCAGCAACATTAGTATTGACAGTTTGTTTCTTCCTACTTTTGTGTTTGTAATTTACATAATGTGTGTTGGCTATACTGTCTATATTATTTATACCCTTTTTAAAAAGTTATAAAGTCACTTTAAGTTTATTGTAGAAATTTTGGAATATCCGAAATGTACATAAGTCACCTGGTCTTTTTTTTTCCTAGTCTTACTCATTCATGCTAGTATATAAAGTTATAAGTTTTTATCAAGTATGATCTTATACTATATTTCTTGTTATATATTTGCTTTTACTTTTATTGCATATACACTTCCTGTGTTGTTATGTACTATAGAATTATATTTCCATGAAATATAATAATATAATAATTTTCTACACTCAGACATTAGATTTTTCTTCTCATTTTTAGAGTGAAAATCTCATAATGGAAAAAAGTGTTATTTCCTCAAGGATATATCCTAAGGATATCATCCCAGAAAAATGACTGGGTCAAATTCAAGAACAGTAGAAGGTAGAGGCTCCCCTGGTGATCCAGTTGACTCCATGCTTCCAATGTAGAGGGCATGGATTCGGTCCCTGGTCAGGGAACTAAGATCCCACATCCTGCATGTTGTGGCCAAAAAATGAATAAAAATAAGAATTGAAAAATAAAGTATGTTCTTAAAAGAAACAATAATAGAAGGCTCATGCAACACTGACTCAGAATGGTTGTTAACTATGGTTGCTGAAATAGCACACAGTGGTCACTATCAGTTGCCCCCATACTTTAGACTCCCTCTCTCACTCACTGAATACAGCCATTTTTCAAATACGTATGTTAAATTATTTATACCAAAGAGATTTTCACTTGAAAACCAGGTAAGCTTTTCAGCAAAGAAGCAGACGAGGAGGATCAGTGGATAATAGTTCTTGGTCTATATGAATATTTTTAGAAGAACATACATGAAATCCATTGGACAGATTAGTGTGAATGATATTTAAAGGTTTTCCTTCTATAAGATATAATGTAAAACTATTTTACAGTTTCGTTAATTTAAATCTCTTGTGGATTAAACACACGTAGCCCTCATTTAAAATTTTATGCACATATATTATAATGTTAAAGAAATCATTTGTTACTGTAATTGAAAGTGGTACTTTTTCTCCTTCCCTTTCTCTACCATCTAGGATCTGAAAATGAAGCTGAAGAAAAGCAGGACAGTGAAAAACCACTTTTAGAACTATGAGTAAGACTTTTGTTAAAGTAAGTCTTTGAAAATGAAACTGTAATAGTGAAGTAGTTAAATATGAAGCCTTCCTTCAAGTAGATTCAAAGTTAAATTCAGAAAATATGAGAGTGATTATAGTTATATTTCTTCTAATTATGTGAATTTGTCAGGCACATTTTATTATGTAAAATCTCAACATTTTTTAGGTATAAATTGGTGGAGGATGAAAACTGCGTCAGAGTCCCACATTTCTGAATAAGAATGACTTAGTTCATTTTTTTTTATTGTAGCCAGAATGTCTCCATGTCAGACCTGATTTAATTACAAACTCTAACTTCTGAGGGCAGCAAGGGCAGCAGTTGCGGAAGGTGGTACTGTCCTTGTCTCCACTGGCAGGGAAGACTGAGGGGGAGTGACTGGTGCAGGGTCCCACAGCTGGCAGGGACAGAGCCAGGACTCAGGTGCCCCATCTGTACCGGCATCCACTCTGGTCCGCAGAGGATGGTCATCTCTGGAGTGTGTTGGAGCTTCTGAGATGACAGGTGTGGTCCAGTCACAGCAGTCGGGCTCCATGTGGCTCCAGGTCAGGGCACATTGTTCAGTCCCTTCAGATCATCAAAGGAAACATTTCAACCTCACAAATGTGAGCAAATAAACAGTCAATTGCAAAAGCCGTAACTCTGCTTAATTATTTAACCACAGAATGGAAAGAATAGATCTTAAAACTTCATCTGATAAGAAAAAAATAATCTGTAACTATGTATAGTGAAGGGTGTTAACTTATGTAGACTTATTGTGATGATCATTTCAAAATATATACAAATATAGAGTCATTATGTGATATAACTTAAACTAATGAAGTGTTATTTATCAATTATATCTCAATGAAAAATAATGAAATAAAATTCCAAAGCAGGAAAAAGTAGTGCACTGTTTCATAGAAGGTGGGCAGTTGGCATAGAGTCAGATAGGCCAGCAGAGGCAGCCCGAGTCCTGGTATTGGAGGCCCTGCGCCAGTGGTGTCCACTGTGCTCTGGGCCCTTTTCCTACAACAGTGTTCAGACGTAAGGCAAAATCGTGGGCGTGTGAATAGTAGATCCTTTTCTAAAAGGCTTTAAGTTCTTGTGTTGCCTCACCCATGGTTTTTCAAGTGTAGCATTTTGCCTTTTTACGCTGCATCTCAAACATTGTTGTGTTCTCTCTTCTTCTAAGTGTGAAAAACCTTCATTGAAAGTCACCAGAAAGAAAAAGGAACTGGAGATGGGGTCTCCCTATTGAAGGTTGAAATGGTGACATCCACTGCTGACATTATTGAGCGGCTAATAAAGAATTTATTTATTGTAATACCTCACAGACATGGTACCACACCCACACCCATTTATGTTACCTGCCTGTGGCTGGAAAGATAATGTCATGGTCCACCCTATATTCAGTGAGACTGGATCTGACCTGTCAATGAATAGTTGCAGAAAGTCTTGTGCTGTGTTCCTAATCAAAGAGACTTCTTAATATATTGGAATAACACTTTTCTAGTGTGTAAAATATCTTTTTATTTTGATTTGCAGAATGGAATTTTTTTCTCATGTTTTGAATTTCTTTTGTATTTTTTTTTTAACTCCCTTCATTTCCCTTATGTTTTTTAACTCATGCTCATGCGCTAATTGTACAATTTTAAAAGGTAATAAACTCCAACATATCGAAATGGTTAGTTTTATTTTTCCTGTTTGCATTATGTATTTGGCCTAAAGTGTTAAAATTACAAAAGGGGAACCTGAGGGATTGTGAATACATATAGAAGGTCACCAGAGATAGAATCTTTCTCTTAGAAGTATGATCTAAAATAGTCTGAATACCCTTCTTTAAACCCTTTCTATGAAATTATTTCCCCTTGTGTTTAGTTAGCTTGAATCAAAATGAACTCAATTCTGTTGTGAGCTGTTTTTGTTAAAAAGAAATATTCAACTCAGTGCTTCATGGAAGCAGCATGTCTGTCAGTTTCCTGTCATTATTCATTATGTCATTTAAGAACAGAAGTGCAGCTGAAGCTCCCTGGGAGCCTGGGGCCTCACCAGAAGGAGCACCTTATGTGGAGAAAGGCGGAGCTCCAGGGTCAGGCTGTGGACTAAAACCTCCAGACTTCAATGGTGTCATCACAGTGAGAACGTCCTGTCCCAGGAGTGGACCCGCGTCTACACCACGACCACAAGAGGGCCTGGGCCGGACATCAGTGTGTGACTAACCTAGGAAGGCGCTCTCCCCCTACACTCAGGCTGGACTAGTAGGACGTGGCCGGTCCTGGGGGGGCAGGGACCCCAGATGTTGGCTCTCAGAGAAAAGATAAGAGGAAGGAAGGATGTGACTTGATTGTACTGCAGGTTCAGACTGTGACAGTTGAAGCCTTGACCTCAGCCATAGAGCCCTGCTTCTCTCTGGGGCTGGACGGACCGAGTGCAGGGCCTGGACCCCTGCTCTGGACCTGCTGGGTGGGGAGGGGGGCCACCTGCTCTTCATGCTCATGTTGCTGAGCAGCCCTCTGCTATTCAGCTTTAACAGTGTCATCTGATTTACCATCTGGAAAGCCTTGCTCAGATTGACTCTGAAGTCATTTTGTCCCTTTAGGGGGCTTGGGTTACTAGTATATATGATACTCAATTGCACAGCTAGGTGACCCCAGGGCCTTCTGTATCTTGTTTCTCATGAGGGAGAAAGCACATCCCTGTTGCACACATCTGCAGTCTTTCTATGTCACTGGATTCAGGGATCGGGTCTCATGTTACCTGGTCTACACTGAGAAAATAACACCAAGACATATCAGCCTCACAGATCATGGAAGAGCACAGGTGGTTGGTGGAAGGAGTCCTGTGTTCCAAGGAGTCCTGTCTGCCCTTTCCTTCAGGGTCTTGAGGTGCAGCATTTGGACATCTGAGCATAAGGTTTCCAACTCACAGAGGAGCTCATTGGATGAACTCTGTCTATAAAAGTGGGGAACCTGAACCCCCAGCCCAGAGTATGTGTGATAACAATTGCAAGACTATGCAGAAGGACCTTTTATTCCGTTAGTTGTGACCCTTTGAAAGTGAGCAAAGTTGATTGTGGTTTAACTGTTCTTAATTTTTTGTGACACCCCAGCTACACTTTGCAGAGATCCAGCCAGTCAAGGCCAGTTTGACTTTGAGCCTTTTCCAGGAATCAACCACATTTGACAGAGCACGTGAACAAAATTGAAACCTGAGAGGGTGAAACCCCACCAACCACACCAGCACCCTCCTGCTGCCATTCAGGCTGTCTCCCCACCCCCACTGCCCTCCCTCTCTGCACCTCGCAGGCCAGGGCTGCCCAGGGTGAGAGAGGCAGGAAGTTGCTGAGAAGCTGGAAACTACCCAGCATTGCCCTCGGGCCCCAGCAGGGAAATTAGCTGCACAAAACTGCACAAAACTTTCGGTGATTTGTTTTTCCATCTTGCCTTCTATGCTCTCCCAACACAGAAATAGTTTCAGATTGCTAAGAGGAGGGCCAGGTATTTGGGCTAAAGATGCCTGATCACATTCTTCAGAAGCAAGAAGACTAAATTAGATTTCTTCTTTTTTGTAGCTGGTTGCTCTTCTTTTGTTTCCAGATCTGAACTTCTACTTGGTTTTCAAAAAAACTGGTTTCACGGAAGCTGAAGCAAATTGTAAGCAAACAAACAAAAAACACCTTCCCAATTTTAAAGGAAACAATGTTTTTTCTAATACACAAAAAGGATTTCGAATCACGTATTTTTTTCACCCACGCACCATGCAGTGAACTTTTTGTTTTGTCTGTACCTATAAAAATAGACACTTGTATAAATGAGCATTGTTATAATATGTGTTACTATTATTACTCTATAGAAAAAGTGATCTAAGGACATGAATAAATACTGCAGAGGAGAGGAAATCTGAATTGACTTTAAATATATGAAGAGATGCTTATCCTCACTCACAGAAAGAGAAAAGCAAATTAAAACCACAATGAGATAAACGGGATATTACTTTTCACCTGACAAATCAGCAAAATCCTGTCCTATGACATCCCTCTCCCAGCATTAACCTACATTGTGGTATAGGTGCAGGCTGGTGCTGTGTCCATCACAGGCAATCCGAAAGGAAATCAACCCTGAATATTCATTGGAAGGATTGATGTTGAAGCTGAAACTCCAATACTTTGGCCACCTGATGCAAAGAACTGACCCACTGGAAAAAAACCCTGATGCTGGGGAAGATTAAGGGCAAGAGGTGAAGGGGGCGACAGAGGATGAGATGGTTGGATGGCATCACTGACTCAGTGGACATGAGTTTGAGCAAGCTCAGGGATATAGTGATGGGCAGAGAAGCCTGGGGTGCTGCAGTTCATGGGGTCGCAGAGTTGGACACAACTGAGCAACCATCATGGGCAAGTTGGCCATTGCTGTCAAAATGACCCAATACACATAGTCAAAATAACACAAAACACTGTTATAATTTCAACATTTTTTGTAATAGCAAAAGAGTGGAAAAAAGCCAATAATATATCACGGGGGAATTTTGTAAAGTATTGTATATTCACCAGTGAAATACACAGCTTTCTATGTATCCCTAGAGACTGACATAAAAGAACCCTATGCTCTGTAAGCGCAAAGAAGTGCAGGATAATGTATATTGTTTACTACCTTTGTGTATGAAGCAGGAAATTGGAGTATGTATTCATGCATATACATTTGTGTTTTATTTATTTACTGTTTGTATGTTCATTTGAATTTGCTAAATAAATAAAAGCTAGAATGATGCAGAGGAAGTGGAAGTGTAACCTATAAGAGGTAGGGAGGTACATAACAGTGGTTGAAGCAAGATATCTTAATGCAGTTTTTAGTATTTGTTGATTTTGACTCATGTGATGGTATAATCTGATGATTTAACTGGGGTTTTCTAGGCATAATAATTCTCAAGTACACTTCTTAATTTTCCTTTTCTTTAAATAACTTACATTTTTGGGGAAGATGCATGGTAGTCTGTCATATGACATCCTTTATTTTTTAGTTTCTAATTGGGCATTTGGATTAATTTGGATTTCTGTACATGGTGCTATAGTGAACCAACATCTTGGCACCTAGATCTTAGTACATATATTTTATTTCCTTAGGAAATTGATGTGTCAGTGGTCAGAACATGTTCCAGGGAAGCAAGTTCTACACCATAATGAGCCCTATGATGCTTCCTTGCTGCCTGAGATCGGAGCTGGCAATGTTGGAACTGTTTTGACCACTTGCTGACTCAACCAGCTGCACATTCAAATTACTGAAAGAAAATTTTTTAAAGTCTGATGCCTGGCCTGTAATGAAGTCTGGATCTCAATGAATCTTCCTTCTCTTCCTTTCTTTTTTCTGTCCTTCCTTCCTTCCATTTATTTTGAGTTATAATTCACATACCATAGGTTCCCCAAAAGATACCAGCTATTATAATGGATAAAGCAGCAGGACTTAGGCAGACACGGCCCATGTGGATGCTGGCACTGCTCCATGTTAACTTGGAGTACATTTCTTAGCTTCTCTGGGACCTGGTGTTCTCATCAGTGAAATGAGTCATACCTGATCTGTATTTTAGTGAAAACATCAGACATGAAGCAAGCAAACTGCCCAGCAGAACTGATGCTCACTAAGTGGTGGGTACTTCCTGTAATTCAAAGAAAATGAAAGAAAGCAAACATACAGGAAGTGGCCTAAGAGCACGTTACAGGGACCATGCGTTTACCCAGATTCGTTCTCATGACTAATAGAAATACTGAATTTCTAGCTTGTCGGCTGAGTATTACCAGCTTGGTGTAGTATCTCTAGTTATCTCTTTTTACTCAGTTTCTAATTGACTATTATATAAGACTGAATAAAGTAGGAAATCCTGTATTACTTAATCATGACCCGCTTGATTGGCAACGGGCTTTCAAAAAATGAAGTCTATGAGGGAAAGCATTCCAAAATAGTAGAGACAATTCTTTTTTTTTT
>SJYQ01092608.1:247708-464024 GCA_006410935.1 Redunca redunca | reverse complement strand
TTTACATTACTGTATTGGTTTTGCCAAACATTGACATGAATTCAGTAGAGACAATTCATAGTCGGAAAGACTGAGAATTGTTGCCTTGGAGTTCCCTTTTTTATTCTTGAGAAGTATATGAAGCGCTCCAATTCTGTAAAGACTATTGAGACGTGAAGGTTTTCATGTGGAACTGTGCTCATCCTTGCCTCACTTTTCCATTGCACGCCTGCAGATGCAGACTGCTCTTGAGATATTTATTTTATCCAACCAAGTGTCATGGACTTTAGTCACAGAGGTCCTATTACTAGATGGAAAGTCAGTGTATAAAAGCCTTTCCAGCATGAAAAATTTGGGGATGGGTTGACCTGTGACCCTCTAATTGCACAACCAGCCTAGGTGCAAGGAGAGGAAACAGATAAAAGGCAATTCTCTTCACCTGCTCTTAGCCTAATGAGGAAGGAAATTTTCAGGGTTTTTTTTTTTTGATAAGTGGATTTATTATCTTGCTAGTTTTTATTGGAATATAGTTGCTTTACAATGTTGTGTTAGTTTCTGTTGTACAGCAAAGTGAGTAAGCTTTACATATACATATATATATATATATATCCCTTCTTTTTAAATTTCCTTCCCGTTTAGGTCACCACAGAGCATTGAGTAGAGTCCCCAGAGCCATATAGTAAGTTCCCATTAGTCATCTATCTTATACGTAGTATCAATAGTACGTGTCTGTCAATTGCAGTCTCCTAATTCATCCCACCTCCCTTTCCCCCTTGGTATCCATATGTTTGTTCTCTGCTCTGTGTCTCTGTTTCTGTCCTGCAAATATGAACCTCCAATTGAAAGTAAAAGTAAACAGCTATTCTAGCAGCAACTAACGTAGAAGTTAGGAGCAGAGTTCCGGTAACCAGGCTGCTTGGGTTCAAATCCTAGGTCTCTTTAGCTGTTTAACTCTGGTGTGTGTGTGTGTGTGTGTGTGTGTGTGTGTGTGTGTGTGTGTGTGTGTGTGTGTTTATGCACGCTAAGTCACTTCAGTCGTGTCTGACTCTTTGCAACCCATTGCAAAGACTGTAGCCCATCAGGCTCCTCTGTCCAGGGGATTCTCCAGACTCTTCTATAGATGAGGAAGCTGAGGCAGAGAGGAGACAAGGAGGGTCTAACTCTGGGAACCCTCCTTATCTCCTCTCTGCCTCAGCTTCCTCATCTATAGAACAGAGATCATTGCATATGTCTTGTGAGAGTTCAATAAGTTAACAGATGCTAAGACTAGAACTAGAAAGCCTTTCCTGTTATTACTTCATCGGGTTATTAATCACTGAATTTGTAAATTGCCATAGAAATCTGAAATGACTTAATTTGAACACCTGATTCTAAATGTGGGTAAACTTGGGCAACGTGATGTGGTCAAGGAGACACGATATAGCTGGTTCGAACAGACCAGGAAGTGAAGGTTCTAACTCTGAGGAGTGTGGTGGACCTCTGGTCCAGTGTTCCTCCCACTCTACCACATGGTAGCTGTGCTACAGTGGGAAAGGACTGGACCAAACTGATGTCTGCCTTCCTCCCACCTCAGAAATGCACCTGGGCACCTAAGAGGCTTCCACGTGGATTCTGAGGACCTGGGGTCTGCTGATTCTAGGGCAGGAGCTGGGGTGTCAGGATGCTCAGAGCACCATCCACTGTCTTGCTTGGTCTGAGACTCAGTCCAGTTCATTATACTCCCGAAGGAGCAGTTACTAACCTAGACACTCACAGAGTCAGGCAGAGTTTCCATAGTGTCGATAACAGAGGGAGCAGCTATGGTGATTCCAGAGAATATACGTGAAGAGAAGGCAGACGCACCTGCAAGTCCTTAAGAAGATTCTCACGGACTCTTTGGAGGAGGCCTTTAGCAAAGAAGCAATGCATGTTCTGTTTTGTTTTTCCCAGTAGCAAATGAGTCAAGGGAAAGCCTAGGAAACAAAATACGGGCCCTGAGATCTTCGAGACCTGGCTCTAAATGACTATTACTTACAAAAGATTGACCACGAGCAGAATACTCAATCTCTCCAATCTGTAAACTATCGACTTTTAACTGTACCTTTCTCCAAGGGCTCTTAGACAATTAATGGAATTGCTGGTGAATTGTTAAAACTGAGTCCCTCAAGACGAGTCCAACTTGTCTGCAGGGATATGAGATTACAGGTGATTCTTTGTAGTACGGTGTATGTGTAGAATCTACCGACTTACAGCAGAGCTACAGACAGTAATGGTCCAAGCATCACTAACATATCTACTCCTCATGGTCCAGGAGACAGAACTGTAACTCTGTTACACAGATGTGGAAATGATGGTACTGAGAGTTCACATCGCTACCTGAGGTCACACAGATACTAATACAGACCGAGGGTTCAAATCCAGGCCCTCAGGGGTCCCCTCTGGTGTTGGTGCAGTTCTCATGGGGTTAATGTGAGGAGCAGGAGGCAGTGCTTTTGAGGCACTACTGCAGATCTGAACACACACAAGTGCAAGTCATGCTGGGTGTCAGTCACACTGTTGCCATAGGAACATCTCAAACCAATGAGTCTGAATCTGGTGACTTTGAAAGAGGAGGAACCAGGCAGCTTCTTTTGGCTGTGGGTCCCCTTGGAGCCAGTGCCCCAAAGAGAGCATCATGACCACCGTCCCAGGGAAAGACCTAGAAATGTGGTTTTGGCCATTATTATAAGCAGAACTGAATTTGATATCACTCTTGTCCTGCTGTTTCTGACCTTGATTAGATTTTGTGAAATTAAAGTACACAGACAAAAAGGGACTTTTGATTTCTTTTTTTAAAATTTATTGTGCTTATTGTGAAAATCAAAGTACAGGATTCAAGTAGCAAAGCCAGCATCTCCAGGGTGTGTGACAGGGAAGATCAGGGCCGTGGTCTCGGTGGAGGTGCTCAAGGAGGAAACAGGGAACTGCCCGCTGTGTGTGCTCAGGGGGGCATGAGGACTTGGGGGTGCAGAGGAGCTGATGAGGTTGTGGGGACAGTGGTGGGAGAGGCTCCCCTGGACTAGCCCTGGGCCGTGCCTTTGAGTAATGGCAGAATTCCTTGTTACAGAGGAAAACTGTCTGCCCAGTGGTTTGAAAAACCCTTACACAATGATAGAAAATTACACACAACATCTGAAATAACCCAAACCCAGAGAGCAAGCCTGGCTAGGTCTTCAGTAGAGAGTTTCTGGGACAATAGATGAAGAAGGGAAATTGGCCCCTTTGCTGTCCCCTGTGTCACGAGCTCTTCCTGTCACAGCAGACGCCTGTTCTCCTAAACACACAGCAGGAGATGGTGACAAAGTAGAAGGCACTCTTGAGGAGGAGGACGAGGTAGGTGTAGTAAGCAGAGTTGTACGTCAACTGCAGCTGCACGGTATCTAGGAGGAGTCGTGTGATTATTACCCATTCTTTCAAAAGGATAGGACACACCTCCTAACACTGTGTGTGTGCTTAGTCACTCAGTAGTGTCCACTCTTTGCAACCCCATGGACTGTAGCCCGCCAGGCTCCTCTGTCTCTGATTCTCCAGGCAAGAGTACTGGAGTGGGTTGCCATGCCCTCCTCCAGGGGATCTTCCCAACCCAGGGATCAAACCCAGGTCTCCTGCATTGCAGGCAGATTCTTCACCATCTGAGTCACCAGGGGCACAATTATTTATTTCTGATCATCTACTTTAGCATGACACCCCTGTAACACCAAATCCCAAGGTAAACATTTATCATCACAACCACCACCACCAGGATGGCTCAGAATTCAGCTCACAGTTCAAGTCAACAACCTCAGCTAAATTCACTAGAACCTTCCAAAGTATTAAAAAGTAAGGTTATATTTTTAATGGAGTCCAGTAGGGAAAATCACTTCTGATAAATTGCTTTCAGCATTTTCTTCACCCTTGCCATATGTCTAAAAATTAACGAGTAATATTCATTAACCACTATCCAAATGCTAAACACTTTTCTGAGAGTTTTGCATGCAGATTTTTAATCTTGTTTAATTTTTATGATAACCTATAAGATCATTATTTTCAACCTCCATTTTACAAAGAAACTGAGGACAGAGAGGAGTAATTTGCCTGATGTCACACATTTAGAAAGTACCAGGAACCATATTTCAATCCCAGCAACATGATTTTAATGGGCACAGTCTTAGCTGTCATGTAGTACTTACTGCATCTCCACATTCAGTGCATACCCCCGACATTTGATATTTGACATAAATATCAAGTCGAATCACTGGTTTGGAAGGATCTGATGGATTACACCTTGCGCATTAGTGAGATTACGATCAGGTTATGATTGTGAAATTTGGTGGCGTCTACAGTGGGTGGGGCAGGGTGTAGTAAAGTGAACATTGTGCAAAATGGAAGAAAGTGGTTAGCCCAATTCTCAGAAAGTTTAGGTGCTCATACCTCGGTCACCTGTCTGTCCCGAATGTCTCTCATCGTGGCTGTGATGTTATAGGCTAATTGTGTTTACTCTCCTTTGAAGTTTTACAAGAAATATATGATGTCAAGGAATAATTAACAACAGTGATGATGGATCTGACTTGGCAAAACGAACCACAAGGCTAAAGTCTGTTCCTGAGGAGATTTATCTCTTTATAGAGTCAGAACTCCAGAATCACTAGTATATGGTGTGGAAAGGATCTCAGAAGGTGACAGGCTCATAACTTAGCACCCAGGGTCAGGTCATGTGTTAGCTGAGTTTCAGGCCCCTTAACACATTGGGAATGAAGAAGGGATCAGCAGGACTGGAGCCAGTGCTTCTAAATTCACTAAGAACCTTCATGTAGGGAGAAGGGGCCACCAACTAGTATTGATCCTGTGCCAGCTAAATGGATACCCTATGGAGACATTCCACATAGGTAACCTTGTCTCTGTAATAACTGAAAGTGAAAGTGTTAAGTCATTCAGTCAAGTCTGACTCTTTGCGACCCCATGGACTGTAGCCCACCAGGCTCCTCTGTCCATGGAATTTCCCAGGCAAGAGTACTGGAGTGGGGTACCATGCCCTTCTCTAGTGGATCTTCCCAACCCAGAGATCAAACCCGGGTCTCCCACATTGCAGTCAGATTCTTTACTGTCTAAGCCACCAGGGAAGCACTCCCCTTCAATTACTGAGTTAAGTGTAATGGTTCCCTATTGGCAGGTGAGGATTCTGTTGTTTAGCAATGTAAGTAATGCACCCACATTAATGCAACCAAAGAACTCTAGTCTGTGACAGTTGGAAGCCCAGGCACTTACACCCCTGGCCAGATGTCCATTGTGTCAAGGCCTTGGTTTTTGGATTTCTTACTCTATATCAGTGTCTTAGAGGAGGCATTCAAATGTCCTAGGTTGAAATTCCAGATCTAGCTGTGAGACTTGGTACAAGGGACTTAATTAATTTTAGCTCATTGCCCTCATTTTTAAAATGGGGGGAAATTAATATGTTTTTTCCAGTGGTCATGTATGGATGTGACAGTTGGACTATAAAGAAAGCTAAGCCCTGAAGAATTGATGCTTTTGAACTGTGGTGTTGGACAAGACTCTTGAGAGTCCCTTGGACTACAAGGAAATCCAACCAGTCCATCCTAAAAGAGATGAGTCCTGAGTGTTCATTGGAAGGACTGATGTTGAAGCTGAAACACCAATACTTTGGCCACCTGATGTGAAGAGCTGACTCATTGGAAAAGACCTTGATGCTAGGAAAGATTGAAGGCAGGAGGAGAAGGGGATGACAGAGGATGAGATGGTTGGATGGCATCACTGACACAATGGACATGGGTTTGGGTGGACTCCAGGAGTTGGTTATGGACAGGGAGGCCTGCCATGCTGTGGTTCATGGGGTTGCAAAGAGTTAGACACGATTGAGTGACTGAACTGAACTGAACTGAATATATACCCTCTTAGGAGCTTTATGAAAATCATACTTAAAATACATGAGAGACATAGTATAAGGCCATCTGTAAGAATATGAAACTCTCTATAAGCATCAGTTTATGTTATTAGGTACTAGCAACAACCAAAGACTCAACATATATAAAAGCAACTTGGTATCATTTTTGCATAGTCACTATAATCAAAAGCTACACAATTGAGTGAAACCCATTGTTGAATAATTCAGAGCCTATCACTACTTCCTCTAATTGAGAGTCATCTCACACCAAAACCAGTATTTATTGTGTTAAGATGACTCTTACAGAATGTTGGATTTACTTAAAATATGTGTAACCTAAAATATATAGACAGTGTAACAGTCTATATAATAGACTTACTTAAGATTTCCTTATAGACTGTATAACAGTCTATTTTGCAATATCCAGACTTTCTGATTTTCTACCTTAAACCAAGTTCAAAAGTTTAATTTATCTAGAGGAAAAAAGTGCTATAACATGACATAAAGACAAATACAGACAAAACTTACTGTTTTCATCTTTCAGACATGCTTTTGTAGAATTGGTGACTTCTAGAAGAGAAAGTAGTAGTCAGTTGTTCATACTTACTATTTGATACATGATATATATGTATATGTATGTTTGTGTGTATGTATATATGTACAAATTACACACACACACGTATAAAATCTGCCAGTAGAGACAGGAGAGATACTGATCAAGTGTATGAATCTTAAAGTTTCAGAAATAATTGGTCTTTCCTACCATAAACCAGGAAAGTTCAAAAGGTAATTTCATCAGGAAGGAAGGAAAATGCTATAGGATGACATGAAGGCAAATATATACAAAAACTTACCACTTTCACCTCTTGAACAACCTTTTGTAAAATCAGTATCAGTGACTTCTAGAAGACATGAGAGCAAATATTAATCAATTGTCCACGCCCATCATGACAGTGTATGTATGTATATACGTGTGTAATATATATATATATATAAAATCTGCTGTTAGACAAGTCAGTCGGTTCTTAAAACTATGAAAACTTTTAGCATCACCATTCCAGATATTTGTTCTTTTCTACTTTAAGCCAGAGAATTTCAAAAGAAGTTAATTAATCAGAAAGGAAAAAAATAAAGCTTAACATAAAGGTGCATGCAAACTTGCCTAAGACACTTCAGTCATGTCCAACTCTTTGAGATCCTATGGACTGTAGCCCTCCAGGCTTTTCTATCCATGGGATTCTCCAGGAAAAAATACTGGAGTGGATTGCCATGCCCTCCTCCAGGGGATCTTCCTGACCCAGGGGTCGAACCCATGTCTCCTGTGGCTCCTGCTTTGCAGGCAGATTCTTTACCACTGAGCCACCAGGGAAACCCAACATAAAAGCAAACATACACAAAACTTACCACTTTCATCGTTCAGACAATCATTTGGAGGCTCAGTAGTAGTGACAACCGGGCTGAAAACTACAATAAATGAGAGAAAGCATTGTCAATTATTCATGTTCATTATTTGTGTGCATGTGTGTTTATATGTGTATGTGTAACATATATATGTATGTATGCATGTAGCATATATATATATATGATCTCCTGACAGATTAAAATATGAGCTCTACAAATCCAGAAATAGTTCATCTGATACTATGTAGTTCAGTAGGTCTAATTCATATATCATTTTCTACACATGACAATGTCTGTCCAAAGTACAATTTTAAGAAATATTTGCAGAAAGGCAAACAGAAAAAGTGGCTGCTCTACATCTTCAGCATCCACTGACATGAAAGGTTGTTCCCAAGATGAACACATCCAGTCCTAGAATCTGCAACAGAATCCCACGTTCAAGGGAGTCTGGCTCAGGTAAATTTCCCTCCTAAGCAAAGGAAAGCAGTCACACATGTTCCCAGTATCCCTGACTCATGCACATGATTCCTGCATTTGTGGTGTTTGTGGGCATAATGAAAACAATATCAATAAGGCTAATAGCTAGTGAGCAACTATAACTAGCTTAACTACTTAACATGTGTTATCTTCTTTAATCTTCCAGTGACACTGGAGTGAGGTGTATTTTGGAGGATTCCATGTTACAAAAGAAGAAATAAGGATCAGAGGGAAAGTGACTGGCAGAGAGTTGTACCAATGGTACCAGTAATGGCAGAGCCAGCGTTCAAAGGATCATTGTGAGAGATTAAATGAGACAGGGCCTGTGGAAAGTACTTTGTAAAATCAGCCACAGAAAGAAAGTAACCAATGAACAACAGAATTCTACTTCTGTAGACACTAAAAGCATCTTCTTTTCCAGATACCTTAATTATTCTTATCAGTGACCTCGTTTATGATAGGAGGTCAACATTTCAGTGCAATTCCAGGGATAGAAAATCCAGATACAAAAAAAAATCAGCCAAATTGCATTTATAGTTTTCTGACTCGATAAAACTTGAAGTAAGAGTTGTACTTATCTACAATGTTAAAAGGTGAACATACAAAGATAAATATTTTTAAAAAGAAAATGGATCCAGGAAAACAGAGTCACAGTGGTTGTTTGGTTTATTTATTTTCTTCTGGATATGTTCTTATCCATATAGATTTGGTTCTGGTATGCCATTTTATGCCCTCATTGAGATCAGTTTTCACTATAAAAACTGAATGTGAGGTGTAAAGGCTTTGCAGTAAATGCCAAGAGTGAAAATATTAATATAATCCTCAAGAACTGACCTTAATGTGTCTTAAAACTCTTTGGGACTGCCTTGATGGTACAGTGGATGGGAATCCATCTGCCAGTCCAGGGGACATGGTTTCAATCTCTGGTCTGAAAGATTCCACATGCCACAAGGCAACTAAGTCCACGCCCCACAGCTACTTAGCCCGTGCTCCACGGCACGAGAAGCCACTGCGATGAGAAATCCAAGTACCTCGAAGAGTAGTCCCCACTGACCGCAACCAGAGAAAGCCTGCACATAGTAAGGAAGACCAGGACAACCAAAAAAAATGTTTTTAACTTTATTTCTTTTGCTTGCAGTGACTATATTCATTAAAGATGAACAAACCTCTTATTACTATGAATTGATTGAGGTGAAAAAATGAAAAACCTCAGCATAAACTGTAGTGTGTACTAAGACCTCTTTCTCAGTCAAGATTGGTCAAAAACTTGGACCTGATAGTTTCATATCTCTTCAAAAATCACTTCATGATTTGTGCTTCCAAGTGGATATGATAGAATTCCAGCTAAGCCATTTCAAATCCTAAAAGATGATGCTGTTAAAGTGCTGCATTCAGTATGTCAGAAAATTTGGAAAACTCAGCAGTGGACACAAAACTGAAAAAGATCAGTTTTCACTCCAGTCCCAAAGAAGGGCAATGCCAAAGAATGTTCAAACTACCACACAATTGCAATAATTTCACATGCTGGCAGGGTCATGCTCAAAATCCTCCATGCTAGGCTTCAGCACATGAACCAAGAAATTCCAGATGTTCAAACTGGATTTAGAAAAGGCATAGGAACCAGAGATCAAATTGCCAACATACACTGGATCATAGGAAAAGCTAGAGAATTTCAGAAAAACATCTACTTCTATGTTAAAGCCTTTGTGTAGATCATAACAAACTGTAGAAATTTCTTAAAGAGATGGGAATAGCAGACCACCTTACCTGCTTCCTGAGAAACCTTTATGCAGATCAAGAAGCAACAGTTAGAACTGAATATGAAACAACAGATTGGTTCCAAATTGGGAAAGGAGTACATCAAGGCTGTATATTGTCACCCTGCTTATTTAACTTAGAGGCAGAGTATATCATGTGAAATGCCAGATTAGATGAAGCACAAGCTGGAATCAAGGTTGTCGGGAGAAATATCAATAACCTCAGATATGCAGATGACACCACCCTAAAGGCAGAAAGGGTAGAGGAACTAAAGAACCTCCTGATGAAGTTAAAAGAGGAGAGTGAAAAAGCTGGCTTAAAACTTAAAAAAAAAGAAGATCATGGTATCTGGTCCCATCACTTCATGGCATGTAGATGGGGAAACAATGGAAACAGTGAAAGACTTCATTTTCTTGGGCTCCAAAATTACTGTGGATGGTGACTTCAACCATGAAATTAAAAGACGCTTGCTCCTTGGAAGAAAAGCTATGACAAAACTAGATAGTGTATTAAAAAGCAGAGATATTACTTTGCCAACGAAGGTCCACGTAGTCAAACCTAGGTTTTTCCTGTAGTCATGTATGGATGTGAGAGTTGGACTAAAAGGAAGGCTGAGCACCAAAGAATTGATGCTTTCAAACTGTGGTGTTGGAGAAGACTCATGAGAGTCCCTTGGACTGCAAGGAAATCAAACCAGTCAATCCTAAAGGAAATCAACCCTGAATATTCATTGGAAGGACTGATGCTGAAGCTGAAGCTCCAGTACTTTGGCCACCTGATGGGAAGAGTCGTGTCATTGGAAAAGACCCTGATTCTGGGAAAGATAGAAGGCAGGACAAAAAGGGGACAAGAGGATGAGATGGTTGGATGGCATCACCAACTCAATAAACATGAGTTTGAGCAAGCTCCGGGAGATGGTGACAGACAGGGAAGACTGGCATGATGCAGTCCATGGGGGTCGCAAAGAGTCAGACACAATTGAGAAACTGAACAACACACTATTCTTGAAAGTGAAAGTGTTAGTCTCTTGTTGAGTCCGACTGTTTGCATCCCCATAGACTGTAGCCCACCAGGCTCCTCTGTCCATGGGATTCTCCAGGCAAGAACATTGGGGTGGGTTGTCATTCTTTTCTCCAAAGTATCTTCCCAACCCAGGAATAGAATCCAATTCTCCTGCATTGTAGGGAGATTCTTTACCATCTGAACCACCAAGGAAGCCCATATAATGTTCTTAACTTTTATCAAAAACAAGAAACTTCCCAAAAGTAGCATTAGAAATTTACTAAAGAGTGGTTCGATCCCTGGGTCAGGAAGATCCCCTGGAGAAGGAAATGGCAACCCACTCCAGTATTCTTGCCTGAAGAATCCCATGGATGGAGGAGCCTGGTGGGCTACAGTCCATGGGGTCGCAAAGAGTCGGACACAACTGAGCGACTTCACTCACTCAAGAGTGACATTTACAGAAATGCCCTCTTTAGCTATATGGGCATGAAATCCATGGAAAACATTTATTTCAGAAATTAAGTGCCAAGTATCACACATGATAAAAGGGAACTTGTCTCCTTTATGGTAATTATCACCATGAAACTTACTACCCTTTTTATTTTTCCTTAATCAAAGAAAAGTTAAAACTTAATAAGACAGAGCCATGATTATATTAAACTGCACTTAGTAAATTTGTTTATTATGTATTTCTTAGAGTAGAATGAGTGGAAATAGAGATTTAGGGCAGTTTCTGTAATCTTAGTTTTGATTAGTTTAAGGAAAGAATTAAATAATACAGTAGATGCATGAATAAATACACCCATTTATGTTTTAGAATGCAATTTTTTTTGCTGACTTTATTTCGTTTGCTCTTCATTGCAGTCCCAGGACAAAGCCAAGGCAAATGTTCAAGCTTGATTTGATCATTGGACAAACTAAGAATCAGAGAAGATAAAGACTTACTTCAGGAATTCAGACTGGTGCACAGCAAACATCTGTGCACATTTTATGTGCTTGGTTCCCACTGCTTAAAAAGGCTCCCTAACCACAGAGAAAAGCACAAAATGATTCTTCTGATGTTCACTCCGTGGCCTTTGGTCTGTTAGGTGAATTACTCAGAACATTTAAGTCCCAAGTCCAGTGAGATAGAGGACCACTGTCTAGGTCAAGGTAGACCCAGCACTTTGCCCCCACTGCGTGGACACGTCCAGCATCTGCTCACAGGGGCTGCTTTTGGGACATCATGCCTGGATCACGAGTGACCCTGAGTCATCCAGAAAAGTGTATATTCTCTTGACTGTAGGGCATCCTCCCTAGGACAATAATTCACCCAAGTGTGTCCATCCACACATCCCTCCAGACCTAGCATGTGCTAGGGCTACAATAGAAGTATCTTGAAAGACGTTTTCTAACGGCAAGAAATACATTCATTATGTACAGTGGGAATAAGTTTGCACACTTTAGTCTCACCCATCTTTAATTACAAATTTTAACTTCAAGGTAGTAAATAAAGTACAAATTTTAACTAAGACCATAATAAAACTGCAGCAGTAAATTATTCTCTTCAGTTGGTCAAAAAGTTCTTTCAAGTTTTTTCCATAACATCTTATGAAAAACCCAAATAAACTTTTTAGCCGACTCAATACTTTTTGTTGAACTGCAATCTGGTTTCCTCATAACAACATCATTGTGTCGTTTAATAACCCCCTGTTTCTGACTTATACTTTGAGTAAAAGCAGGATTAAGGTGAGAATGACTTTGCTTGGTGAGTAGAGCATTCCTGAAAGATATATAAATGTTCTTATTTCCTGATCAACCAAGACAATCAAAAGTGGAATTTCTTTTTGCAAATTTGTTGTGCACTAAGTTGCTAGACGCTTTCATATATTTTCTTTCATTTAATCCACACAGACTCTAAAATCATTGTGACTGTAACATTTTGGAAGATGAAACTGAGGCTATGAAAGCTTAAAAATATTTTTTTCTTTTTTGTTTTAATGTTCCCATGACTCTACTATTTTAATTCTAGTGGAAATTTCAGGACATTTATGCTACCATTAAACATAACAACATCTTAGAAAGATGTGTTCATTTGACTTGATAGAAAAGTTGGCGTATTGTCTTTGAAAAACTGTGTTCTGTGAGGTTATTGTTGTTTAGTTGCTAAGTCTGACTCTTCTTTTGTGACCTAGGCTCCTCTGTCTGGAATTTCCAAGGCAAAAATACTGGAGTGTGTTTGTGTTTCCTAATCCAGGGGATCTTGCCAACCCAGGGCTCAAACCCATGTCTCCGGCATTGGCAGGTGGATTCTTTACCACTGAGCCCCTAGGGAAGCCCAAGGGAGGTTATATTTATATTTATGTTTATATTCACATACCTTCATTCACTGCAGGAAAAAGAATCCCTTGATCTTTTCCTCCTGAGTTTTTCTCGAGTCTGACTATACACATGTGCTCTTTCTTCATGGAGTCTTCTGTCACTGTCAGCCAGCTGAACTTCATGTATGTGTTTTTGGTCTTCATGGTATTTCCCTGCTGGGATGGCAGAACGCTGTCGCCATTCTTTTCTTTCCAAGAAACCTTAATAACATCAGGGAAAAAATTTTCCAGGAGACAAAGATACGTTGCAGCCTGTTGATGGTTGACCTCATTAATTGAAGGAAGAAAAATTGTGGGTTTGGGGACGATATCTGTAGGAAGATTTTTATCTGCAGAGGGAGATAGAAAAGAATTTAAAATAGTTATTAGAGAAACATGGAGAATCATGGAATAAACTAGCATGTAATAAAAGGAAGAAAACATGTCACTGAACTAGTGCTCACGATGGATTCCATTCACAGTAGATTGTAAGGGACTTACTATCCTTATTTTCAGTAGGAAGAGACGTTCGAGAGGTTATGTAACTTGCCCAAAGTCACAGCTACTGTAGTAGAACCTGGATCACATGTTGGCCTTTGTTCCACATGGTAAGGATGGGGTATGAGTTTTATCTCCTTCCAAAATTCATGAACACATTTATTTTTTAACATCTCTTTTGTTCTATCATAGTGGAGCCTGTTTTAAAGTGGATGGGTGGGCTTCCCTAATGGCTCAGTGGTAAAGAATCCTCCTGCCAATGTAGGAGACACACACTCGATCCCTGATCTGGAAGATCCCACGTGCCTCGAGCAACTAAGCCCCTGCACCACAACTACTGAGCCTGTGCTCTAGAGCCCTGAAGACATGACTACTCAGCCTTTGTGCTGCAACTCTGAAGCCCCGTGCCCTCGAGCCCAAGCTTCAAACAAGGGAAGCCACTGCAATGAGAAGCCTGCACTTCAGTGAAGAGTAGCCCCACTCTGAAAAGACAAAAGCCCATGTTACAGCAAAGAAGATGCAGCAAGGACAAAAATTTTAAAAATAAAATTATATTAAAAAAATGAAGTATTTGGCTGTGTGGTGGGAATGAGAATGGGGGAGAAGTCCGGGTAACTCTGATAGTTTCTCTAGAGGTGAGAATCTTTGACTTTTTTCTTTTTTCAAACTTTTTATTTTATATTTAACTATAGCTAATTAACAATGCTGTGTTAGTTTCAAAGGTACAACAAAGTGATTCAGTTATACGTATACGTGTATCTCTTCTTTTTCAAATTCTTTCCCCAATTAGATTGTCACAGAATATTGAGCCAAGTTCCCTTCCCTCTGCTATATACAGTAGGTACTTGTTGGTTATCCATTTTAAATATAGCAGTGTGTATGTGTTAGTCTCAAAGTCCCTAACTGTCCCTCCCCGTACCCTTCCCCCCATAACCACAAGCTTGCTCTGAAAGTCTGTGAGTTGGTTTCTGTTTTGTAAATAATTTCAATTGTATCATTTTTTAGATTCTACATATAAGAGATAGTGAAGTGAAGTGAAGTGAAGTCACTCAGTCGTGTCCGACTCTTTGCAACCCGTGGACTGTAGCCCACCAAGCCCCTCTGTCCATGGGATTCTCCAGGCAAGAATACTGGAGTAGGTTGCCATTTCCTTCTCCAGGGGATCTTCCCGACCCAGGGATCGAACCCAGGTCTCCCACATTGCAGGCAGACGCTTTAACCTCTGCACCACCAGGGAAGCCCACATATAAGAGATATCATATGATATTTATCTCTTTCTCTGTCTGAATTACTTCATTCGGTACGACAATCTCTAGGTCCATCCATGTTGCTGCAAATGGCATTTTTTTCATCCTTTCTAATGGCTAAGCAATATTCCAGTACACACACACACACACACACACACACACACACACACCGTGTCTTCTTTATCCATTCTTCTGTCATTGGACACTTAGGTTACTTTCAGTTCTTGGATATTGTGAATAGTGCTGCTATGAACATAGAGGTGCTTGTATCTTTTCAGACCATGTTTTTCTCTGGGAATATGCCCAGGAGTGGGATTGCAGGATCATATGGTAGCTCTATTTTTAGTCTCTTAAAGAACATCCGTACTGTTGTGCATAGTCACCGCACCAATTTGCATTCCCACCAACAGTATAGGAAAGTTCCCTTCTTTCCACTGCTTTCCCTTCCTATCCTGTTTTGTAACTTGTGCTCTCTTTGGCCACATAACGCATCCTCATGTTTTGCAACTCTGTGGAACTCCATTTAACTACCCTGGAACGAACCATATTTATCTTACTTTGTCAACAAAGGTCCATCTAGTCAAGGCTATGGTTTTTCCAGTAGTCATGTATGGATGTGAGAGTTGGACTATAATGAAAGCTGAGCGCCGAAGAATTGATGCTTTCGAACTGTGGTGTTGGAGAAGACTCTTGAGAGTCCCTTGGACTGCAAGGAAATCCAACCAGTCCATCCTAAAGGAGATTAGCCCTGGGTGTTCATTGGAAGGATTGATGTTGAAGCTGCAACTCCAATAATTTGGCTACCTGATGCAAAGAGCTGACTCATTTGAAGAGACCCTGATGTTGGGAAAGATTGAAGGCAGGAGGAGAAGGGGACGACAGAAGATGAGATGGTTGGATGGCATCACCAACTCAATGGACATGAGTTTGGGTAAACTCCGGGAGTTGGTGATGGACAGGGACAGGGAGGCCTGGTGTACTGCAGTTCATGGGTTCGCAAAGAGTCAGACACGACTGAGTGACTGAACTGAACTGAACTGATCTTACTTCTCATATAAATAAATGTCAGTAGGAAATTTATTTGTATTTTTAAACAATATACAGTCATTTTTTATAATGGGAATTAGTGTCCCTGTGTACTTGACAATCTGTGATGTTGAACTTACAGCTTCAAATGTGGATCACCTGCCTGTTTCTGAAGTGATGGGATTCTTCTGGTGGGTTTCTAATTTTATATAACATCTGAACTTCAGATCTGAAAACTTTCAGATTTTTGAGTGGAGGAGTTGATTGTGGAGGACTTGAATTTGGAAACAAAACAGCAATATTTCCAAAACTTCTATTAAAAATGTATAATTTTCTGACATGTTTTATATAAACCTTATCAAGTAGTGCATTTATCAGAATTTTGATTCACTTTAGAGAATGTTTACCAAGGCACATTCTCTTTTGAAATTTCATTTCAAGTTTAAGCATGATTAAGAATGCACAGTATTTTGACTCTGTATCTCCCCCAGTGTTAAATCTACCCTATAAGTTTGATGAACTTCTTTAGAGTTCCATGGTTTACTGTGTTTTCATATGCTAAATAAAGTATACATATAATTAAAAATTAAATGTTTGCTTCCTGAATTTCTTATGGACATGATGTCAACATATATAACAAAACATAGTTTATAAATGATCCCACTTAAATGCTGGAATGTTTCTTGATTATATATTTATGGTTAAAGTAATGGTTGAAACGATAAATGTTAAAACTCTTTCCAATTTATTTCCAAATGAAACACAAATACATTACTCATATTCTCTTTGAGCTTGTTTAGAGTTGGTTTAATCATTCTGAGGGCAGTTTCTTAAGAACAGAAAAATTAAACTTCTCATTTGAAAAGAAAAAGAAAAAAANTATAAATTATATAATCAGAACTATTTCACATTTAAATAAGCAAATTACATTATGACCTCTGCATCTGTATTTAATTGACTTAACATCATGATCATTTAATTTATGAATTAAAATTTTTCTGATAAATATGATCATGAAGCCCAAGTTTATTGGTTGAGGGTCAATAAATGTTTGTGTTGGAGATGGTATCAATTAAGTGAAAGGATTCAGATGTAAAACATATAGAACAACAAATATAAAAACAAATACATTTTAACTTCATTTTTCTTGACAAATAGAAAGCAGTCTCTTAAAGAGAGACAAATACCTCCCAATTCAATTTTGTGTGTGTGAGTGGACAGTAAGATAACTTTTTGTTTAAGGAGTTAGAAGTACAACTGTATCCTCTGAAGAATTTCTCTCCTGTCAATATTTTGGCTGCAAACAACTCTCCTTCCTGAGTGCAGTTTTCCCTTTGCATTTGAACAGAGTGTGGATACAC
Source organism: Redunca redunca (assembly GCA_006410935.1). NCBI lineage: Eukaryota > Metazoa > Chordata > Mammalia > Artiodactyla > Bovidae > Redunca > Redunca redunca. The sequence goes on along the minus strand of SJYQ01092608.1, from coordinate 447,040 downwards.
CTATCCAGCCCCAACAATGTGTTACACAGTGTGTCAGGGACACTACTGACAGGCTTTCATTGAATTCTCATACGATACCTGCCGGATACATATGGCTATTCCATTTTGTGGATTCAGAAACTGAGGCCAAAGAATAACTGACCAAGTGCTCATAAACAGTAAATGGTAGACCCAGACATCCTGATCAGAGTGACTCCAAAGCCAGGTTCCTTGGAAACACCCCTTTGCCATCAGGAAAGGAAATGTGTCAGCTCACAAAACTTACCTATATTAACCATCTTTGGCCTTGAACCAAACACTTTCATGATGATCACATACATTATACAGGAACCCTTTATATAAGTCCACATGTTCAGAAAGCCAAATCCTACTATATTTGTACACAGTTGTCTATGGTATGCTCTAAGGATTTGTTTTAATCTTTCCTAAACTACATCTAATCCCCATTCGCATTCCCATTTTCCCAAACATTTTAAACTATTATTCCAATTTGTTTCTTGCCTTCCCTCCACTACCTTGACAAAAAATGCCCTTCTTCAGGTACTTACCTTGGACGAAAACTTTTGTTCCTTCACCAAAGATCATGTTGTTTAAATTCCACAGTGATTCAACCTGTGGCAAAAACTTTAGACTAATTTAGCTTCTCTGAGTTCTTTAAATCCTGGTGGAATCATGACAGCCTGGGATACAAGAGACCAAGTTTCTGGTCCTGATTCACTTTGCTCATAACAGGTTCCATGGCTGAGCTAATCAGGTAAATTAAAGCTTTCGGTGTTTGTTTATGTGAAAACATAGTGTAGCGTGAATCAGTTCAACATCCCTTTTAATGCTGAAGTGAGACCAACATAAAACAAGATTTGAAAAAGTGATTTTATTAAAAATGCTATGGAAAAGAAAGACCATAATAATTATTATTATCATTATTATCAGTGATTTCTTATTACTAGCTGATTGTGTGCTCCAACATAATATTTTAATATCATGGGACCAGGGCTTGCCCTTACTGATGGGAATTCAGTGTTTTGGGGCTGCAACTGAGTCTATGGCAATTAACTGTGAAGATTCGTTCCTTTGTTTGCTTTCTGCTATGTTCCACATGTCAGGAATTCTTAAAGCCATTGTCATAGGGCATGTGCTCTTCATACACACAACTTAAAGGCAGTTGTTTGTCTAGTCTTACCTGCTGTATTTCCAGGGTTAAGCAACTCAAAGGGAACATTGAATGAGTGAAGTCGCTCAGTCGTGTCCGACTCTTTGCGACCCCATGGACTGTAACCCACCAGGCTCCTCCGTCCACAGGATTCTCCAGGCAAGAATACTAGGGTGGGTTGCCATTTCCTTCTCCAGGGGATCTTCCTGACCCAGGGGTTGAACCCAGGTCTCCCGCATTGCAGGCAGATGCTTTAACCTCTGAGCCACTAGGGAAGCAATAAGGGAACACTGGCTAAAGCCTAATATGTATAGTCAGTATATGGAATTCCTTCACTTGTGTTGTCCAGAACAAATGGCTTCCCTCTCCTGCCCAATCAACAGCACAATTAATATTTTTCCAAGCTTTTACTAGAAATTTCAGCCTCAGACTGACTTCTCTCCAGCTCATGTGTAGAACTGAGCTTGCAACTCTTGGTCTTCAAGGCAGGATGATAAGAGAAATGGTAGGATGCCTGGCTCTCAAACCCTATTATTGTCATGTTGGGTTGTGAAAAGCTTACCTGCCTGACCCTATCTGCTGAGGGTCACCATCTGTGAATGACATTAAATGTTATGGTATCCATAGCATTGATGAACTGGTAGTATTAAAGGCCATTTCTTCCATTTTATAAAGTGGATGTTGAAGACTATATCCCATCTTTATTTCACTTTTCTCTTAACTTTGTGTATTAAAGTCCTTTTCTGATTTTATGTTGTAAAAACACACCATATTAAACATTTTGGTGTGCTTATTTTATCAGCTAATAAAAAGTATGTATTCCACCACCTTTTCATTTTTTTCTTTTTTATATTCATTTTTTTAATTGAGCTAGAGCAGACACATAATTCTCCTACCCTTGAGCACTAAAATCTTAACCTGTGCTTTCTGTTAGAAGTCTTTTTCCTCCTGCTTCCCTGAGTGCCTTTGATCTTATTTCATGCCCTTCCTGTACATGGCATTTTCTATCTTAGGTCATCACAAATAAATTTTGGAAACACGCAATTTAAATACACAGAAGCACAGTTTTTCACACACGAATAATAATACAAATTATAACCTATTACAAATTAAGAAGTCGATTAATAATCCATTTAAAAGATGAAGCTACAAAGGAGTAAATATTCAGAATATAAAAACTTAGACTTCATTTTTCTCACCTTATGTAATGGTCCAGACACTGTCCTTTGGAATAAACAAGTCTCTACTGAATCACAATATTTGCCACAGCAACTTGTTATGTGACTTTAGGCAAGTACCTGAACTTCCCTAAATCTCAGTTTTCTTATCTGTGGAATGGGAAGACGAGGATTCCTTTTGAGGAAAAGATAAGGCACTGAAACTACGTATCATGATGTCTGCTAAGTCGCTTCAGTTGTGTCTGACTCTGTGCGACCCCATAGATGGCAGCCCACCAGGCTCTGCCGTCCCTGGGATTCTCCAGGCAAGAACACTGGAGTGGGTTGCCATTTCCTTCTCCAATGCATGAAATCATGACGTCTAGCCCTCAGTAAATAGTAGCTGATATTATTATTATTCTCTTTAGTGGGACGATTTGGGGTCATTTTATCAAATTCTTTGGACAGATAAAATATATGAATTTTACAAGCAATACTTACTGTGGCAAATATTACATCATTTGAGAAAGAAACAAGTTCATCAATGCAAGATCTGTTGTTTCTGTGGTAGCCACAGGCCATAGAATATGAGCCCAATCAAGCCAGCATCTAGAATGTTTTTCCACTAAACTAAGCTGTTTGAGTGTTGGGATTTGTTCTGTGTCTTGTTCGCACTTCTGTCTCCAGCATCCACACAGAAACTGTCCTCAAAAAATGTTTGCTGAGAGAATGAGCAAGTGAGGATGTCCAACCATGCAGACTCTTTTCATGGACTTTGGAGCTGAGATGGCTTGAGCTCACAAATTCCATTACACTGGTCCATTTCCAAGCAATGCAGCAGGAATTGTCATGACATAAATTCTGACTGCTCTCAGTTTCCTTCTATGAAACTAGAGTAATAAGAAGTGGGATTTGCAAATGTTATATAGTCACTTATTATAAGAAATTTTGTTTTCACTGCTGTTAAGTCTTAAGTGAAAATCAGTAATACAGGTTTTGCAGGTTATTGGGGAAAAACTATAGAAAATAGAAAATTTTAAAAATGTTTCTCACTTAATAAACCATTTATAAGAAAAGGATTTTTTTTTTTTTTTTGGTAAATTCCTTTACAAAAAAACTTTACTGACATAAACTTGGCCAACAACTTTACTGACATAATGACATATTATGGTAATGGTGTAAGTATATTGAAACATAAATGAAACAATGAAACAGATATGGTCCTTAAAATATTTTAATATCTGCTGCTGCTGCTAAGTCGTTTCAGTTGTGTCTGACTCTGTGCGACCCCATAGACGGCAGCTCACCAGGCTCCCCCGTCCCTGGGATTCTCCAGGCAAGAACACTGGAGTGAGTTGCCATTGCCTTCTCCAATGCATGAAAGTGAAAAGTGAAAGTGAAGTCGCTCAGTCATGTCCGACTCTTAACGAACCCATGGATAGCCTGAGTCTATTGTGCATCTGTGTGTGTGTGTGTGTGTGTATGTGTGTATTCTAAAAGATGAATTTCAGTGGCTTACAAGCAGGAAGTAGTTTTGTTTCCATGTACATCCATATACAGGGACCACTAGCTGCAAAATTGCTCTTTGCATGCTGAGGCCAAGTATGTGGCAGTCAGATAACGGGGATTGTAAGTTTTATTTTTATTTTTTCTGAAAAGCATCTATCAGTCTTTCATGATAAGGTAAAAATAGAAAAAAGTTACTTACCACAGGGAGCTACTATGAGCTTAGTTCCTTCTCCAAACATCTTCTTCCAACCTGAGCTGTCATACTGGTTCAGGCTCCTACAATGATCCCAGCCTTCTCCTACCTTCATGAAGTGACTAGCAGTTTAACAACTTTGGGCTGGCAATTTGACTTTCTGAGTTCTTTTGGAAGTCCTTGATCATGGGTTTTATGGCATCTGATATTTTATAAGCTTTCCTCAGATCAATGGGCCCAAATATCTGTTTTCCATGGTGGACTAATCATTGACAATACTGATTAACAATGAAAAGGATAAAAGCAGGAAAAGAAGAGTTTGACACTAGTAGGTTAACCGCCTGTTCTGCTTTCCCATATTTCCAGGAAGAGTATTCAAAGAATTAAGAATTAAAAAAAAAATTTCCAGGTGTTCATCTGTGTTGAAACTGCTTGGAGTTCACATCAAAGGAAAAGCTCTTCCGTTCTCACAAACACCAGGGCTGCTCAGTTAGTGATTTGGGGATATATTTCTGAAAGGAGGAAACTCTTCAGTAACTGAAAATGCAAATTTGCCAATTCAAGTGTACTTGAGCAATGTGGACAAAGTTCTCCGTTCATTGAGTAACATAATTCTGTTTTGGGGCGAGGGAGAGTATTGTTGACTTACAATGTTGTTAGTTTCTAAAATGAAAACCAATAATACATGTTTTGCAAATTATTGGAGAAAGGAGAAGGATATTTTTTATCTTAAACAATAGAGAAAAGAAAATTCAAAAAAGTGTTTGGCACTTAATAGACCATTTACAACAAAGTGATTCAATTATACATATATACTACAAGGAGATCCAACCAGTCCATTCTAAAGGAGATCAGTTCTGGGTGTTCTTTGGAAGGACTGATGCTAAAGCTGAAACTCCAGTACTTTGGCCACCTCATGCGAAGAGTTGACTCATTCAAAAAGACTCTGATGCTGGGAGGGGTTGGGGGCAGGAGGAGAAGGGGACGACAGAGGATGAGATGGCTGGATGGCATCACCAACTCGATGGACATGAGTTTGGGTAAACTCTGGGAGTCGGTGATGGACAGGGAGGCCTGGCATGCTGCAATTTGTGGGGTTGGCCATGACTGAGCGATTGAACTGAACTGACTGATGTATATTCTTTTCCAGTATGTTTATTATAGGATATTAAATATAGTTCCCTGTGTTATACAGTAGGATCTTGTTGTTTATATATTTTATATATAATAGTTTGTATCTGCTAATCCCAAACTCCTAATCTATCCCTTTCCCATCCCTTTCCCTTTTGGTAGCTATAAGCTTGTTTTCTGTGTCTGTGAGTCTGTTTCTGTTTTATAAATAAGTTCATCCGTGTCATATTTTAGATTCTACATGTAAGTGATATCACACGGTGGTTGTGTTACTCTGTCTGACTTCATTTAGCATATCATCTCTAGGCCCATCCATGTCACTGCAAATGGTGTTATTTAATTCTTTTTTAGGGCTGAGTAGTATTCCATCGTGTATATATACCACCTCTTCTTTATCCATTCATCTGTCAATGGACATTAGGTAGGTTTCATGTCTTGGCTATTGTAAATAATTGGTGCTATGAAATTTGAGTGCATACATCTTTTTGAATTATAGTTTTGTCCAGATATATGCCTAGGAATGAGATTGCTGGATCATATGGCAACTCTATTTTTAGTTTTTTAAGGAACCTCCATAATGTTCTCCACAGTGGCTGCAGCAATTTACATGCCCATCAACAGTGTGAGAGGATTCCTTTTCTTCACCATCTCTCCAGCATTTGTTATTTGTAGACTTTTTAATGACACATTCTGACCAGTGTGAGGTGAATGTTCATTTGTTTTGATTTGCATTTCTGTAATAATTAGTGACAGGCAACATGATTCTTTACCACAATAATTAGAAATGAAAACACAAGTTCTGTGATGACTTCTTATCTTTCATAGGATAAAAGAAGAAATTTGTAGAATACTATTTTCCTTGAAATTATAGATTCTTTAAACTAAAATTTGAGAGCTAAGGCCAGTTCTCTTATGATGAAAGAAGAAAGGTCTTCCAAACTATTCTGTAATCTTAAGCCACTCAATTGGATAAAGAGAAAAAGAAATTGTCAGAAGCAACTGAATGCTCCTCTGAGCACAGATAAGCTGTCCATTTGCCAGGACAGAGACATGACTGACCCTGATTTCCCCACATCCACTACAGACCCACCCTGTCATTGTTAAATCCCTTACTGCATCAAGCATAGTGCCTTCCCTATGGAGATAAATCCATATGATCGATATTATTGGTACAAAAGAAAAATGTTAAAATAAACTGTAATTCTTTAATATAGTGTTTACACTATATTTTCAAAAACAGTTACACTTGTTAGCGCCTTTCATGCAAATGATGGTGTTTTGAACCAAGAAACAAGTCTCCACAGAGATGAGGATGTTAACATAAGGATGGATGATCAGGTAGAAAATGATAGAGCTGGAATGCAAACATTTCTGTAATACCAAGTGCCCACAGTGTGCCACAGAAGGGAATATGGAATCATTCAATACTGCTTTCCATTCTTTTTAAAACAATTTTTAGTTCCTTTTGGAATATAGTTGATTAACAATGTTCTGTCAGTTTCAAGTGTACAACAAAGTGATTTTAATTCTAATTGTGCCTATTACCTGCTTGATTTATTCGCTATCAACACTCAGTGTTCTAACTCTGAAAATGTAGTGAAAACACCTATGTCTCACACCGTTATAAGGGAGACGCATAGCACAGTCCAGACAGCACAAGAGTTCAGTGGCTCCATGACCTGTATCTCCTTCTCTTTTTGGAAAGAGGCAGGTCACAGAGATACCACTGAGGGGACCTAAGGTGGACTGGGGTACACCCTTTGCATCCCCTTAATTCCTTGACTTGAATGATATCATTGGTATCTCCTGACAGAGGAATTCTCTGTCATAGGGTGCGAGAGATTTCAGCCTTGCCTCCCAGTATGCACTCTGTGATGGAGCTTCATGGTCAAGGCTGTGGGGCAGCCACACCCATCTAACGTGAGCCAGGAAGGAGCTGACTGTAAATGTCCTATTTTTCCTGTGCCAAAGAGGTATGGAAAATTAATGTCAGAAAGGTTCGATTCAAAAGTTAATAACTTTATACCAATAAAGTTTCTTTAAAAATTAGTAAAAATCTATTACTCTTCTACTCTATCACACTGCCCTCAGTGAACATGACCTGGGGCATCAGTACAATACACAGCCATGCCTTTGCCATCCTACATCCCCCACTTTGAGAGAGACAGACTAGCTGAAATGCTTCCCAAAGTAAGTGACCGTCTTGGGACCATTTCTTTCATCCTGGCAGTGATTACCCTGAAAATGAGATGACCCAAGAAAGATATGCTCTAGGTTTCTAAATATGTCTCAGTAGGATTTTCATGCAGAAAAGAGCTCTATCACTGTGGAGGTTGCAACTGACATTAAGTGGTATAATTCCAAGAGAGAGACATTTTGGAACGGTTATATTCTGTTTTAGACCTGAGAAAACTGGTGCCTAAAAGCGTGAAGATCTTGCTCAAGGTCACAGAGCTCATAAGGGAAAAGCCGGAGCCAGTGAGGGGTGAGAATAGGGTTCACGCCATATAGTCGAGGTTCACAGCAGAGGCACTGGGCTCTCTCTTCCCGGGGACTGTGGACCATGTACTAATAGCTCTGTAAGGACATGGGTGACGAGCTGGTTCTTCTTGTTGGCCACATTGTCACCGGTTCAAAAAATTCACTCTCTGTGGAGTCAGGCATTGGTGTGGCTGCAAGAATAGGAAAGAGTTGTATTAGGAAGATGGGGAAGATGAAGTAAATTAACATGAAACAGAGCTAGAATAAGTTTCTGTCCCCTTTACCTCCACCTTTTCTAACACATACCGGGGGATCTTAGCTTTGAATTAGGCCTTCAGTGAAGGGTTGGGCTCTTTCAGAAGGAAAGCATATATGAATTATACATTTCTTACTGCAAAATCAGAGCTCAGAGAGGTAGACAATGAGTTTAGGAATCTTTTATTAATTGTTTTACCATTGCTATTAAGCTGTACATAAACTTTGAATTTCCACTTGAAAAGGGTCTAAATTCAGCTTAAACTTCAAAAACATTTTATTTCTCTCCCTCATACAGCATCAAGGGCTTTCCTGTTTTGGGGTTGAAAAATCAGTGACACGGGCTTTCTTTTTTTTTTCTTCTTTTCATAAGAAGTTAGTGAATATAGTGATAAGTGATTTGTGTGATTTTGCTATAAATGCAGAGATCAGAGGCATATACTTTTAACTGTTCAACCTCCTCATTTTATAGAAGAGAGCAGAGTAGCCAGAGCTTCACTCAAAATTCCATATGTGGTGACATTCAAAGAGACGTGTATAATGAGATATTGAATATAGCTCCCTGTGCTATACAATAGGACGTTTTTGCCAATCCATTCTATATATAATAGTTTGCATCTGCTAATCCCAAGTTCCAGTCCTTTCTCCCACACCCTCCTTCCGCTTGGCAACCACACTTCTGTTCTCTGTGCCCCTGAGTCTGTTTCTGTTTCATAGATGTGTTCATTTGTGCCATATTTCAGATTCCACATATATATGATATAAAAGGGTATCTCTCTTTCTATTTTTAACTTACTTCACTTAGTATGATAATCTCTGGTTGTATTCATGTTGCTGCAAATGGCATTATTTTATTCTTCTTTATGACTGAGTAGTATTCTATTGTGTATATGCACCACATCTTTATTCATTTATTCACTGATGGAAGTTAAGGTTGTTTGCATGTTTGGGCTATTGTGAACTATACTTCAATGAAAATAAATTAAATAATTTAAAAAACAACAACAACAAAGAGAAGTGTAAAGCAGAGAACCTGATGTCTCATCCAGGGTTAACTGCATCACCATGAGGATTTTTATCAACTCAAACTCATGAGTGCCAGGCATGCCAATAGATGAGGACACTGAGACATTGTCAATATTGTTTCCTGGGCTTCTAACTGCTGTCTCTTCCCCTTCAAAATGGCAACAATGGGTGAACAACTTAGAGACTGGAATGAGGCATACACTTCCAGGCTCAGCTTTCAAACATTTTGTGGCAGATCTAGACAGTCCTTCACCCTTGAAATCATTTATGTGACATTTTATCTGTGCATCCTTCATGGGAAATGGTCAGATTTTTATATTTTCAGTCAATACCAGAGCTGTCTGTTAGAAATAAATGTGAGTCACCAATTCAAGCCATAGATGAAAATGTTTTGGCTTCTGCATTAAAAAAAGGACACTTAAAATGAAGGCTAGGACTAATTTTACTTAGTCCAAGATATCCAAAATATTTCAACAGTAAGTCAATATAAAAATAATTAAGGAGATATTCCACTTTTTTTTTTTCTGTGACTATCTTCAATATATATACCTTGTGTCATAGACATACAGCCCATCTCAGCCTGGTCTCTTGAACTAAATACATTTCAAGGGCTCAGTAGCTGGATGTGTTTAGTAACTGGTGGATTGAGCAGCCCAGATTTTCCTCCAAATGCTCCAGACAAGCTGAACTGGATGATCTTTGGAAAGTCCCCGCCACTTGCACAGCCCTTTACCCGGGGCGGCTTCCGCTCCCATCAGATTTTATCTGCAGAAGCCCTAGAGTAGGGGGAGTCGTCACCCCCAGGCAACCTAAGGGACCCGGAGGCGGTGGCAGTTGCCAGGTGTGGGCGAGCTTTTTGTGCAGATCCCGGGGCTGCGCGCGCTGCTGTGCCGATCCCCAGGCAGCACAGTAGTACCGTCCCTCGTCGCTCTTCGCCAGCTTCCTCAAGGACATGGTGCAGCTCTTGCCATCCCCGCCGCGGGCTGCGCTGACTTTATCACCTCCTAGGACCGAATCCCACTGCACATCCCGCTTGGACAAGGCTAGATAGATAAGCCTCTCAGGGGCCTGGCCCTCCAGCTGGCGGAACCAGTGGACGTACTCCACAGACCTACTGACCTGGCAGGGCATAGTCATAGCTCCACCCACGTACCCCACCATCACGCGCCGCTGTGACAGCCTGAGCTCCTGCTGGATACCTGCAAGGGAGGAGATGAGGGCAGGTTGAGTCCGCAGCCTCCGGGTGCATCCCTCTCAGCCCATGCGGGAAGCCGCGGGGACTCACCTGGAACCACGAGGGCCCAGAGGAGGGCCAGGCGGCCCAGCACGGCTCTGCCCTCTGCCCCGAGGGAAGAGCCCATGGTGGTGGGGCTCAAGTTGCCCGGAGGCTCCACACCTGGGTGTGTGATGTAGGTCAGCTCAGGGTCTGAGTGGGTGCTTCTCCCAGGCTACCCCGGGCAACTGGTGAGAGAAATAAGGGAGGGGTGGAGGAGGGAGGAGCCAGAGGGAGGAGACAAGAGTCTGACCACAGGGTGAGGGGAGGAATGATAAACGAGAAAGGTCTGAGACACACTAAGGAATATTGGTGGAATAATGGAATAGGAATACAGAGATCGGTGACTGGGCATCAAATATACTTTGGCAGTGTGCTAACTGATTTTTGTTCATTGTTTTATTAAATCCTGAAACCTTGTGGGGTAAATAATATCTTCGGTTTAGAAATGGGGAAAGCTGGGGCTATTTTATTTCATTTTGTTTTAACTTTTACTTTAGAGTATAGTATAGTCGGTTTAAAATGTTGTGTTAGTTTCAGCTGTACAGCAAAGTGACACACACACACACACACACATATACATGTATATATATCCTTTTTCAGATTATTTTCCCATATAGTTTATTACAGAATATTGAGTAGAGTTTGCTGTGGTATACAGTAGGTCCTTGTTTATTTTATATATGGTGGTGGTTTAGTCTCAAAGTTCTGTCCTTTGCTTTTCGACCCCATGGACTGTAGCCTACAAGGCTCCTCTGTCCATGGGGATTCTCCTGGCAAGAATACTGGAGTGGGTTGCCATGCCCTACTCCAGGGGATCTTCCCAACCCAGGATCAAACCTGGTCTCTTGCATTGCAGGCATACTTTTTACCAACTGAGCCACCAGGGAAGCCCATTTTATATATAGTAGTGTGTATATATTAATCTCAAATTCCTAATTTATCCCTTCCCCAAAGAAGATGGTTTTTAAGTCATTGCATACCCAAGAAGAATTAGGTTTGGATTTGAAGCTACATCTGACTGGAGACAAATCTCACCCTCTCTTTGGCCACTTCATACCCACAGAACAGTAAGTGCCCTGCTAATTTGGGAGAAGACAAATCCAGAACAACCATCCTTGCTGAAAAGTCCTACTACTATCTGAGCCAGCATTGGGTTGTATCCTCCAAGGATCCCATCAGAGGGGGACTAAATTTTCCTAATAATATGATAGCTGTGTAGTTTTGGGCAAGGGATTTCACCTCCTTTTTTCCGTCTGTGAAAAGGGAAGTCACGGGGTTGTATGGAGAGTAAACAGGATCATGTGAGCACAGTGTGTAGTCCAGTCCCAGAGGCAGAGGAAGAGCTCAGGAAGTGGTAGGGCTTATTGTTTACCTTGAACCCAGACGTGTGTGCATGCTCAGTCTTTCTGTTGTGTCCAACTGTCTGTGACCCCAGGGACTGTAGCCCACCAGGCTCCTCTATCCATGGGATTCTCTAGGCAAGAATACTGGAGTGGATTGCCATGCCCTCCTCCAAAGGATCTTTCTGACCCAGGGGTCGAACCCAAATCTCCGGTGTCTCCTGCATTTCAAGTGGATTCTTTACCTTCTGAGCCACTAGGGAAGACTGAACCTGGACAGTTTCTAGTAAATGATGTCTGGGGTCCACTTAACATGGAAATTATAGGGAAGATTGCAGTTTTGGAGAATCAGGTGTGTGTATGTGTTCAAATGAGGACTCCTAAATTGAACCAGGGATCAGTGAGGACCAGGGGACAGGGACAGGTCCCCCTATCTCCGTATCATATCCTCAGAAATTTTAAAGATAAGGCACTGGGAGGGATCAGCTGAAGGATCCTCCTGAAATGAAGCTTCAAGAATAAAGATAGCAATCACTTCCAACTGAAATACAGGTTCCTTTCCAGTTATATTAATTGTACCCAGTATGTTTTTTTTTTTTTTAAATCACTCAGTTGTGTGTATAGCTATGCTAATTTTCAGGCTAATTTTGCCTTGAAGCCCAGGAGAAGGGGTGGTGAGGGTATGGTGAGGAAAAAGGACTTGGGTTGGGCAGGGAAGCTGAGTCCCTCAGCACGCACACCAGGCCTAGTTCCTGAGCTTCTCTTCTGCAGCACAAAGTCAGACATGCTCAGCTGCAACCTAGAGGCAAGACTCAGTGTCCTGAAATGAAGGCTTTGGCGAGGTGTGGGCCAAATAAAAAGCTAATGGAATACTTGCTGAAAGAGTATTCCGAGACTATCACTTATACCATCCTGAGATGTATAGCCCAGCTGTGGTAAAATGTTAAGTAGAAAATAGTGACAATTGAGCTGACATCTACATAGAGAAGCAACAGTGGAAAGAAAGACAAGCAGTAGCGGTTGGAAGCCTTGTACTGCATCAGGGGCACTCAACACACTTCAACCTGTCTTTCTTCAATAGTGTTCAGACGTAAAACAAAAATGTGGGCATGTAAATAGTAGATCCCTTTCTAAAATTTATTCTAAAAATAAATCCTTCAATAGCCTTCCATATGGTTCTTTAAGTGTCTAAAACACAGTCCATGTTCAGTACATAAACTTCTTAATGAAAACATAGGGCAAAATGTAGCATTTTGCCTTTTTACACCACATCTCAAATATTCTTATTTTCTCTGTAACTGTGAAAAAAACCTCACTGCTGCTGCTGCTGCTAAGTCATTTCAGTCGTGTCTGACTCTGTGTGACCCCATAGACGGCAGCCCACCAGGCTCCCCCATCCTTGGGATTCTCCAGGCAAGAACACTAGAGTGGGTTGCCATTTCCTTCTCCAATGCATGAAAGTGAAAAGTGAAAGTGAAGTCGCTCAGTCGTGTCCGACTCTCTGCGACCCCATGGACTGCAGCCCACCAGGCTCCTCCGTCCATGGGATTTTCCAGGCAAGAGTACTGGAGTTGGGTGCCATCACCTTCTCCGAAGAACCTCACTGAAAGTCACCAAAAAAGAGAAAAACACCAGAGATGAGATCTTCCTTTTGAAGGCTGAAAAGGTGCCATTCACTGCTGATGTTATTGAACAGCTAATAAAGAATTTATTGATTGTAATATCTCACGACGTAGTGCCATATCCATATACATTTAGTCACCTGCCTGAGGATGGTAAGATAATGTCATGGTCTACCCTGTATTCAGAGGAGACTGAATCTGATCTCTTAATGAAAAGTTGCCAGTAGTATTTCATCATAAGCAAAATATCTTTTTATTTTGACTTGTAGAATGGAATTTCTTGTTTCATGTCTGAGATTTCTTTTATATTTCTTCTTAGTGTATGTGCTCAGTTGTACTCTTTGGGACCCCATGGATGTAGCCCACTGGATTCCTCTGTCCATGTAATTTTCCAGGCAAGAATACTGGAGAGGTTGCCAGTCCTACTCCAATATTTCTTAAGACCCTACCTTTGTCTTGCCTTTAAAAAAAAATAATAAAACCTCATGCACATGCCCTTTTTGTACAGTTTCAAAAAGTAACAAGTTCCTACATATCAAAATAATTAATTTTATTTTTCCTGTTTTGCATCATGTATTTGGCCTAACGTGTTGGAATAAGGGGGACACAAGGGATTATGAATACATACCAAAGTTCTCCAGAAACAGTATCTTTCTCTTAAGAGAATGATCTAAATTAGTCTGGATACTCTTCTTTGAAACTATGCCATGAAATTTTTGCCATCATTTTCCTTTGTACTTAGTTAGTTTGAATTAAAATAAACTCAATTATATTGTGAGATATTCTTTTTCAAACAAGAATGGTCAACATAATGCTTCATAGGAAGGCAGCATGTCTGCTTGTTTTGGGATTTTTTTTTTTTTATATATATTCATTGTGTTAGTCAAGAAACACTTAGTTGTGTATAAATAAAATGGCACTGGTTTGGGTGGAAATGGTCATTTGTGTGGATATAATCGACTCCACCCATGCTCAGTCTAAGAATGGGCCACAGGACAGAAATGCAGCTGGAGGCTCCCTGGGGAGCTGGGGCCTCACCAGGAGGAGCTTCTTACATGGAGAGAGGGGAGGGGGAGCTCCAGGATCTGGCCCTGGACTAAAACCTCAGTGATGTTATTACGATGAGAGCATCCTGTCCCAGGAGTGAACCCGTGTCTACACCATGATCATAGCTGGGGCCTGAGCCAGACATCAGTGTGTGATTTTAACCTGAGAAATGCTCTCCCCCCAAGTCTTGGGCTGGACCAGTATGCCTCGGCTAGTCTCCCTAGGAGGGCATGTCCCCCTAGATGTTGGTTTTCAGAGCAGAAACAAGAGGAATGAGGATGTGACTTGAATGTGCCCTGTGGTCGGACTGTGAGAGATGAAGCCTTGACCCCAGCCATGAAGCCCTGCTTCCCTCTGGGACTGGATGGATGGAGGGCAGGGTCTGGACCTCCTGGGTGTGTCAAGGGGGAGACACCTGCTCTTCATGCTCACATTGCTGAACAACCCTCTGCTATTCACCTGTCACACTGTCATCTGATTTACTATCCCCTGGTAAGCCTTGCTCAGGTTGACTCTAAAATCATTTAGTCCCTTTACAGGGTCTTGGGTGACTCAGTATATGACACTCAATTGCACAGGTGAACCCTGGTCTTCTGTGTCTATTTTCTTGTGAGAAAAAAGCATCTCACATCTGTCCATGCAGCTTGGTTCAGGGATTGGGTCTTGTGTCCTCCCATCTATGCTGAGAAAATGAAACCAAGAAGTACCACCCTCAGTAAGTCACAGGTTAAGGAAGAGCCCAAGTGGCTGGAGGAATGTCAAGGATGATCTTAGCGCTGCAAGGAGTCCTGTCTGCTCTTTCCTTCAGGGTCAATGGCGTGGTCGAAGGTGCAGCATCTGAACATTCTGGGCGTTAAGTTTCCCAACTCACTTAGGAGCTAATTGGAGGAACTGTATATTTAAATGGGCTCCCCTGGTGGCTCAGCAGTAAAGAATCTGCCTGCAATGCAGGAGACAAAGGAGACTTGGGTTCGATCCCTGGGTCAGGAAGATCTCCTGGAGGAGGGCATGGCAACCCACTCCAGTATGCTTGCCTGGAGAATCCCCATGGACAGAGGAGCCTGGCAGGCTGCAGTCCATAGGGTCACGGAGTCAGACACGACTGAAGCAACTGAGTATGCACTTGCATATACTTCCATAATGGGGAACCATGACCCATGGCCTAGTGTGTTTGATAACAGTTACATGCCTGTGTAGAGAGATCTTTTCTTCCATTAGCTGTGACCTTTTGAAAGTGAGCAAAGTTGGCTGTGGTTTAACTGTGCTTATATTTTTTTGACACCTCAGCTACCCCTTGTACAGTCTCAACCAGCAGGGCCTGTTTGACTTTAAACAGTTTCCACAAATCAACCAAAATGTGGTTTTGAGCATGTGAACAAAACGGAAGCCTGAGAGAATGAAACCCCATCAGCCACACCAGCGCCCTCCTGCTGCCACTCAGGCTGTCACCCCAGCCGCACTGCCCTCCCCTCTCCACCCCTCCCAGGCCAGGGCAGCCCAGGGTGAGAGGGGCAGAAAGTTGGAAACCACAGGAGACGCTGTCCAGCATGGTCCTGGCTTGGAAATCAGCTGCACAAAACTTTTCAGAGATTTGCAGATTTCCCCTTTTTAAAATTGTTATTGCTTCCTTTTTAAAATTTAATCCTTATTTTATAGTAGTGTATAGTTGATTTATGATGCTGTGTTACAGCATTTCAGGTGTACAGCAAAGTGATCCAGTTATGCATAAACATATATCCATTCTTCTTCAGATTCTTTCCTCATATAAGTTATCACAGAATATTGAGTAGAGTTCTTTGTGCTATGCTGTAGGTCCTTGTTGATCATCTGTTTTATATTTAGCAGTTTGTATATGTTAATCCTAAACTCCTAATATATCCGTCCCCCAACTTTTCCCCTTTGGTAACCGTAAAACTGTTTTCTAAGTCTGTGATCTGTTCTTTTTTTTAAAAATATAAGTGTGTTTGTATCATTTTTTTTCATTCCATATATAAGTGTTGTCATACGATATTTGTCTTTCTCTGGCTGATTTACCTCACTTGGTATGCTAATCTCCAGATCCATCCATGTTGCAATAAAACTTCCATATGATCCAGCAATCCCACTCATGGGTGTATATCTGGAGAAAACCATAATCTGAAAAGATACTTGCACCCTAAAGTTCATTGCAGCAGTTTGTACAATAGCCAAGGTGAGCTTCCCCTCTTGGTTTCTGTACTTATTACATTATTTCTTCCCAGTGAATAAATATTTCCAAATCTCTAAGATGAGGGCAATATATTTCACCTAAAGAGGACTGATCAAATTAACGGGAATGAAGGGCTCAACCTAAGGGCTTCCCTCATAGCTCAGTCGGTAAAGAATCTACCTGCAATGCAGAAGACCCAGGTTCGATTCCTGGGGTGGGAAGATTCCCTGGAGAAAGAAATAGCAACCCACTCTATTATTCTTGCCTGGAGAATCCCATGGACAGAGGAGCCTGGCAGGCTATGGTCCCTGGGGTCTCAAGAGTTGGACAAGACTTAGCAACTAAACCACCATTGTTTATCTGGTTGGTCTCTTTTTGTTTTCAAATGGGAACCTTTGTTTAATTTCCTAAGAACTAGTTTCACACACATTGAAGCCGATTATACACAAAGAAACAAACAAAAAGCTTTTCCCATTTTTAAATAAGACAGTGTTTCAATTCTAATACATAAAAAATTTCCTTTAAAAGGATTCATTAGAGAAAATAGAAAATGTACAGTAACTTATTTTTTCTTCCTTCTACCATGAATTTAACTTTTTGTTTTATGTCTGTACTTACAGAAATACCCAGAAACACATATAATGAGTGTTCTGTTTATTAATATTATTACTAAATAGGAAAAATGGTTGAAAGACATGAACAAACATTTCAGCAGAAAAGAAAAAGAAGTTGTAAAACCACACACATAGAATAAGGCAGGATTTCCACCATCTTGACAACCAAGGGAGTAGATATGTTGAGACCAGAGTATGTATGTAAGAAAAAGACAGATGCAATCACAAATTCTTAAGAAAATTCTCTCCAAATCCTTGGAGGAAGCCTTTAGTAAAGAGCAGTGTGTGTTTTGTCCTGTTGTAGTTTGTTTTTTCCCAGCAGAAAGTGAATCAAGGGAAAGCCGTGTGATACTAGATTACAAAATGTGAGCTCCAGGTTCAGAAAAACCTGAAGGACACTTATTTACAAAATAGCAATCAGGAACAGACAAATTAACTTCTCCAACCTATAATCTGTGAACTCTAACTGTTGCTTCTTCCAGGGGTTCTTCAATGATTAATGGGATTACCTGATGAACAGTAGAAACAGAGTCTCTGTTCCATCTACATCTAATTTCTTTGCAGGGAAGTAAGCTTAGAAATGAATCTCAGTGTATTTGTGTACGTGTGGAATCTATTCCGACAGTAGATACTAATGTTGTTGCGAACTTGCATGGACCAGGCCTCATGGACTCATCTAATCCTCACACTCCAGGAGACAGGGCTCTGTAACCTCATTACACCGATAAAGAAATGATGACACAGAGAGCTCAAAGAGCTGTCTGAGATCACACAAGTGCTAATACAGACCCAGGGTTCAAACCCAGGCCCTCGAGGGTCATAGTCTGCATGCTTCATCCTCCACCCGATGCTCCTCTGGTGCTGGTGCGGGTCTCATCAGGGGTTAACACGAGGACCTGGAGTCAGGCTTGTGAGACCCTAGCACAGATCTGAGCACACAGCGCAAGTCATGCTGGGTGCTATATTGTCACTATCCGAATGCCCCAAACCAATGCCTCTGCGTCTGGTGACTCTGAAAGAGAAGGAACATGGGCACCTTTGTTTGGCTCCTCTTGGACCGGCTCCACCGGTCATCTTGGAGCCGGTGCCCCGGAGAAAGCACCATAACCACCACGTCAGTGAAAGACCTAGAAACGTGCTGTTGACCATTATTACAATCAGCGCTGAATTTGATAGCTTGATGGTCCTGCTGTTTCTCACCTTGGTTAGATTTCATGAAGTTAAAGTACACAGACAAAAGGGGGCTTGTGATTCTTTTGTATTTATTGTGCATGTTATGAAAATCTAAGTACAGAATTCGAGCAGCAAAGCTGACTTCTCCAGGGTGTGTGACAGGGAGGGTCAGGGTCGTCCTCTGGGTGGAGGCGACGAGGGAGGAGACAGGGAGCTGCCCACAGTGTGCGCTCAGGAGTTGAAAGGACTTGGGGGTGGGACAATTATGACATCAGAGATAAATACACATCTGAACTGAGATAACCCAAACTAAAAAGCAAGCAGAGAATTTCTGGGACGTAGATGATGAAGGAAAGTTGACCTCTCGGTAGCAGCCCCCGTCACGAGAGCTTCCCGTCACAGCAGACGCCTGTTCTCCTAAACACACAGGAAATGATGACAGCAAAGTAGACTGTGCTCAGGAGGAGGAGTAAGAGGTAGGTGTAATAGGCAGAGGCGGTCGTGAGCTGCAGCTGCAGGGCACCTAGGAGAAGTCATCCTGGTTAGTTCCAAGTGTTCTTTTGAGAGGAGAGGACATATTCACGGAAGTGGTCACAATGATTTATTGCTGGTGATCTGCAAAGAAGTGGCACCCCTGTCCCACCAAACCCAAAGAAAACGGATGCAACCACTATGAGCACCACCACCACCAGAACACTCAGAGTCTAGCTGACAATTCAAGTCGATCAACAACCTCAACTAAATTCAACAGAACCTTCCAAAATATTAAAAAGCAAGGTTGTGTTTTTAAAGAATGAGTCCAAATGCGAAAATATTTGTGATAAATAGCATTTTGCATTTTTTGCCCCATCGCATGTCGAGTAATAATAACAGGGGATGTTTGTTAACCCCTAACCACATGTCAAACACTTATTCTGAGAGTTTTGCATGCAAAATTCTAATCTTATTTAAGTTTTCAAATAACCTATGAGATTATCACGTTCAACCCTCTTTTACCAGTAAACTGAAGACAGAGAGAAATAATTTGCTTGGTGTCGCACATTTAGAAAGCACCAGAAATCACATTTCAGTCCCAGCAACCTGAATCTGAAGAAGGTATCCTTAGCTGCTCTGGAGTCCTGCATTTCCATGTGCAATAAATACCCCAGACATCAAAGTTTAGCATAAACAGCAAGTTGAATTGCTGATGTGGAAGCATCTGAGCCATTACATGTTGTGCACCAATGAGATTCCTATGAAGGGGAGAAACCAGGGAAATCTGGTTGTGACCCAGTGAGGTGGGTGGAAGGTTTTAGTAAAGAGAACTTTGTACAAAATGGAAGAGAGTGATTAGTCCAAAATCCNAGGAACAAGACCACTTGGTCCTCTTTGCTGAACTCAACCTGTGCTCCACTGGCTTTCCAAGTTCCCTGTCAGATCTTGCAGATGACTCTGCTGTCTTCCAGGGCCTTTCCAGATTAATTCAAGCATATTTAGCCCCATTCCTGCTTCTTGACGTTCTCATGACACTTAGATTTTGAACCACATGCTTTTGAGTCTTCCTTGTGTCCTGTCCAGTAATGGTCTCCAGAGGCACGCTGGCATTATGTGCCAGGCATTAGGTGAGGCATGACAAGCCCCCAGAGGCTCCTACGTGGCGGCTGTGCCTTCTCTGTCTGAGATGCTCCTGACTGCCTCACACAGGACCTGGTCACGATGGGCTAGCCTCTTACTTTCTTCTACCTTTTCTGCTCCAGGTGGCTCAGGCCTGGCCTGAGTTTGGCCAGCCCTTGGGGCTGAAGCTTCATTATCAAGGATGATGGAGGCCCAACAGCCTCCCACCCTGGGTGCACACATACAGACAGGCACAGACATGCAGTCTGCCAGGCTGTCTGGTCGGCTCCAATTTAATAAACAAAGTTGAAAATCGCCAGACATCCTCCTGAAACATTATCCCCATTCCTCACCCAATACCATTGTGCTCCAAGCCATTTTTCCTCTCTGACCTCACCAGGAACAATCCAGGAGACCTGAGTCACCCTGACCCAGGAGACTCAGCCTGGCTTCAGTCTAAGGTGGTGAACAAGCTCTTGGTGGGCCGCCACCCATGTCCACACCAGGGTTCAGCTCCCTCAGGGGCCACTGAGCCCCAGGAGGACAGAGGCAGGACTCACCTGTGTTGTTGAGTCCAAAGAGCATCGGGCAGGAGATGGTGAAGGACAGGACCCAGACGATGGCGATCATGACCGTGACTCGGCGCTTGGAGCTGTAACGTGTGTTGTAGAGCATGGGCATGGCCACGGCTGTGTACCTGCAAGGGCGCAGGGTGTGGCCCCTGAGTCTGGGGTGCAGGCCCAGGGACTCCTCACTCCACAGAGACACCCCACTTTGGGAGGATGGAAAATTGGTCCCCCTCCTGATTACCCTTTCCTGTCCTAGACTTAGCAAGGAAGTTGGTGACACTCATCAAGTACTTAATGACTGACAGGCTACCATTCAATCCTAGACTGTGTCTACCACTCCAGTCTCCCTGCTTGGATTTTAGGTTTCTTGAGGGGTTGTGGCCTGGGTCTTTGCATCTTTGAAACTGCACCTGCTGCACCTTTGCTGGGCCCATGGAGGGTAGACGTGTTTATTGATGGATTGGTACCTGGGCCCTATAACGCAAGGATTAGGCCTCATTCAGCAGAAAAGAATAACAACGGTAATTGTTTATGATGCCACACATGGTTCTACTCAGCACTTCTCAGACATCAGCTCCACTCATCGTCCAAGAATTCTGTGAAGGGCAGACAGCCAGGGCTTCTGGAAGCCCATACGACTGTGTGCAAATTAGTAAAAGGCTCCAAATGTAGAACTTAGCACAGTGAGCTGAGCCTGAGTCCCCTTGGCCAGGTGCCCTATGCGGGACAGAAATTGCTCAACTGACGGTAGAGTCACATGTGGGCAGGTGTCATCATCTTGGTTTCTAGACAATGAAACTCGGGTTCTAAGAACACCCACAATCTGCCCAAGGTCATGTAAGTAAGAAGTGATAGGGCCTCCTGCAGTCTCGTTGAGCACTTTCTCCTCTATGCTGATCTCTGTCCAGGGATGCTTGGTCGCATCATTGTCCACAGACACCTCCCTTTATGGGGTCTGTCCTCTCCCAGCCAGACACACATGCACACGCACATGGACTCAGGCACACAGCCAGCCATACAGCATCATGGATAGCCTGACCCTGCAGGAGAGGCAGGGCAGCCCGCAAGGTGGATGGTCTGGGTCGCCTCTCCCACCGTGGCTGGGCTCACCTGTCGATGCTGATGGCACACAGGTTCAGGATGCTGGCTGTGCACATCATGACATCCAGGGTGACAAAGATGTCACAGTGAATCCTGCTGAATTTCCACTCGCCCACCACCTGGAGACAAAGCAACATAGTGGGTGGACAGCAGAGGATACTGGCCCATGCCCCAGAGCCTGGTGTCCTGGGGTGACGGGCTCAGCTGAGGTCTGATGGGTCTCAGTGATGGGTCTCCAGCCTGGGGAGAAAAGGCGCAGCCATGGGGAGTTGTGCTCATGGGTGAATGAGGTCCTTGCCCGAGTTACCTCTCCTCTTAGATACGTAAGGCCACTCACTCTGTGCCAAGAAGTTTGGGAGAAGAAAGATGATGAAATTATACAAGTTCTTCAGGTTTGACCCTTCATCTGTAAAACCTTTTACGACTCTCATGTTGCCAATAGGGAAACTGCCCCAGAAAAGGGTGGGGACTCGCCTGAGGCCTTCCAGCTCAGTTTCTGGACTCGCCCTGGCCCAGGTGTCTGGGGGTGGTGGGCTGGGCTCCTCCTTCAGTGCCCTGCATGGGGTATGACACAGACCTGGGACTCAGTAAGTGTCTGTGAAGAGCAATGGTGATTATGAAACAGAGAAGACATTTCTACTCCTTGCTGCACTTGGAGAATGAAAGAGGGGGAAGCTTTAGGAAGAACAGAATGGGCTGGGGAAGATGTGTAATAAATCATCCCTTGTTCAGTGCAGAATCATGAGTCCAGCTTAGGACACAAGCATTTTGCACCCTTCTTTCCCCTGACACACACACGCATACCCCACATGCACACCCTCACCCCACAACTCCCCTTTCCACATACAGACACACACACTCACTTAGCAGGCTACCCTGGCAGCTATGGAAGCTTGGAGCAGCCTCATCCCTAGGGACAGAGTCAAGACAGGGAGATACAACTTGGGCCACTACCTATTGGAGCAAGAGGGGCAGGAAAGCCCATCCTGGCAATGGGAGCAGAGCAGTAGACGCTCTGTGGGGCACAGCAGGGCTAGTTACAAAGCTTATTCTCAGTGCTGCCCTCTTAGCTGCTCGCAGGCATAAAACCAATTGCTGGCATAAGGACAGTGATGGGCAGTGCATGGAGGGAACTGTAGCTTTTTCTGGAAGACAGGAAGCCTCTTGTGTGGCACTGCCCTCTCTGGGGCTCACGTGAGGCAAGAGTATCTAAGCGCTGGCCAGGCAGGCACGCGGCCAGGGTGGGGGGCATGAGATAGGAGGGGCTTCCCTGGCATCAACAGAGTCTACCTTTAGGGTACCCCTGGGAGAGTCCCAGGCACACCTGGCTCTGTGCCCCACCTTGACATCCTCCTAGGGTAGGACCAGTATTTCCAAGCTGCTCTCACCCACCTGGCAACCTAGGTCTGAGATATCAAGGTCGTCTCCTCCATCCTCCTCGCTTCCTTCCCTCTTCCCTGCCTTCCTTACTTCTAACGGACACTTACTGAGCACATTATTATGTGTCCAGCTCTGTCCTAGACTCTGGGGCACAGCAGTGAACAATCCTGACAAAGTCTTTAGGGGGCTCTCAACCCCTGTCCCTAAAGGGCTTCCCAGAACACAGAAGTGGGAGGGGGGCTTCCTGCAACATCCCAGGAACAGCTGCTCTAGAATGCAGGTTGGGGTTCCTGAATCAAGGGCTCAAGAAAGTGTGTCAGTAGCCACTGTTTATAGAACACCTCCCGAGAGCACTTTACCTCCTTTATTGTAACTTCAAAGCTCATACAAGAGGGTGCTGCTTACGCCCACTCCTAGATGAGGGGTGAAGCTCTGGAGTACACCTAGATCATGTGCAGCAGGGCCAGGATTTGAAGCAAGTTTTTTGGGGCAGCACATCCTATGCTCTCTCCCGAGCTGCCTTGGAAGGGACCATCTAGTTTGTCAGAAAAGGAGACAATTACGTAAAAAGTCCTTAGATGAACAGGGCTTTCCAGGTGGCGTTAGTGGTAAAATATCTGCCTACCAATGCAGGAGAGGCAAGAGACACGGGTTTGATTCCTGGAGCAGGAAGATCCCCTGGAGGAGGAATTAGCAACCCACTCCTACAGTATTCTTGCCTGGAAGATCCCGGGGATAGAGGCGCTTGGCGGGCTACAGTCTGTGTGGCCACAGAGTCGGACACGGCTGGCGAAGCACAAGCATGAGAGAGAGTGGGAGAGGAGTGATTTTACCTGCACAGGTAGACTCACTTGACGTCAGGCGAAGCACAAGCACGAGAGAGAGTGGGAGAGGAGTGATTTTACCTGCACAGGTAGACTCACTTGACGTCAGGGAGGGAAAGGGTTTGTCCAGGCTCTCCTGGTGATTTAGCAGCAGAGGGAGGACTGGCCCTCGAGCTTGCAAGCCCCACTCCACGCCTGTTTCCTTGGGACCTTTGACAACATTCATCAACATCCTTGCTCGCAAGAGGCTGGGATCTGCAGAACAGGCTTTGTCATCTCTGTCAGACTCCACGGTAATGGCCCTGCCGGGGCCTCAGACCCCAGCCCCGAGGATGCTCGTGGCTGTTGACCAAGTCAGGAACTGTGATCTGAGTCTGTTACATCTTCTCTTCTGGAAGATGCACCCAGCAAACCCTCCCTTCAAAGGACCGTGAGGCCAAAACAGCACAGGCTGGCAACTGGCTCTCTTCTCTCAGCTTCTCCAGATGCAAAGTGGAAGGGTCAAGACCGGAACCGGGTCCTCTCACTCCAAAACCAGTGTGCTTTCCTTATTCTGAGCAGAATAAAGGATGCACATCCAGTCCCACCTAGCCGGGTGCTGGCTGATGTTATCAGAGGATTTAACATCCCTGGAAATGGAACCGGATGGAAAATTCTGGACAACCAGAGCATCTCCTGGAGAGAACACAGTATAGGCTGAGAGGATGCTTTAACAGGATATTGGCATAGGGTGAGACTCCACACTCTCTAGGGACAATAAGTAGCTGAGATGATGTCATGTAAGCAAGGCCCACTGTCCAGCTCTTGTTTTGATGGAAGAGTTTGAGCACTGCTGTCTGAACTACCACTCTCCTCTCTCCCCTGAAAGACTGAGCTTCACCTTTAAAATAATGTGAACAGATAATGTTTAAAATATCCATGTGAAGGACTTAAAGATTCATAGGTGCCCTAACACACACGTTGGGCCCTGCTTTAGAGGGTCTAGGTAGGGGTGGTGGGTCTGAAAGCCCCAGAACCCACGCCCAGAGCCCTGCGTAGAGCATGCCTTCCTCTGGAAGAGGGCATCTCTTTGCCTGGACACGGGGAGGTCCTTCAGTGTGTGTGTGTCGGGGGTGACAATCTGTCGTCACCTTCATCTTCATCACCGTTGTATGGCTACTTTCACACGCTGCTTACTATGTGCCTGCTGCCATTCTAAGTACTCTTTGTATATTAACCCACGTGATTCTCAAACAACGCTTATGACGTAAGTACTGTGATGATCTCCATTCTGTAGATGAGAAGACCAAGCACAGAGAAGTCGCTTGCTTGGCCAGACACCCATCATTTTTTTCCTACTTGTCTGTGGCCTGGGAACCCACTTTACAAGGCAGCAGGAGGGGAATAGCCCCAAGAAACAGAAAGGCGTTCCGGAGGGAGAGGCCCTCAGACAGGACGTGGGACCGACCGAGGCTCGGGGTCCCCGTGAACGTGCCATCATGGAGAAACTGGATGCCTGGCCCCTGGTACCTGCATGTTTTTAGCTTATGTTGTTTCTATTGTTTGTTTCTTGCTGCTTCTCTCTTGACATTCCGGTCACTTTGAAAGCTACAACCTGTCTGGGTCATGCCAGAGGAAACCAGGGGAGTGATGGCTCAGAGCTCCCTGTGGCCGTGAGAACAGGAAGCCCTGGGGACATGGAGACAGAGGGACCAAGCTTCCCTCCCCACCTCTGCTTCTTCTTCTGGATGTCTCCTCTGCTCAACCTCAACCAAAACAGTTTTTTGTTTTCTTTGAAAGGTGGAAGCCTTTTCCTCCCAGGCAGGGGCTTGCCTCTACAGCACAGGTAATTTCCCCTCGCGTCCAGGGCAGGAAGTTCACAACACAAAGATGTTAGTGACCTTGGCATCTGAATACCTGCCCAGTTTCCCAGGTAGCCAGACAGCACCGCAGAACCCTGGGAAGAGAAAAGAGCACCCAGCCTGTGCCCACCCCAGTCCCTCCCTCATCTGCCTGTCACCTCTAGAGTGTGTCCTCCTGGGGGCGGGGCCCCACTTTGGGAATCCCAGAGGTTTCTCCCTTTGCGGCGGGATCTGGATACAGACAGGCAACTTCTCACAGCTTCTGTTTCCCCTTCCTTAAAGTGTGAAGAAGGGTATCAACGCAGGGGCAGCAGGAGTATTTGCTGAGAGTGGGTCTGTAAAGAGCCTGGTAGCTCCTGGCCCACAGCAGGGGCTTCGGGCTGGGTGGGCTCCGTCCCCAGCCAAGCAGTGGGTCACTGCGTGGTCCTTCCTGAAAAAAGGAGCTGGAGTGCAGTTGACAGCCACCTCAGCCTCTAGGTCCCAGACACACGGTGGGGTGGGGAGGCAGAGAGGAGACTATGGAGCCGAAGCCCCCATTCTGAAGTCAGGGAGAGAGGGGTGAAGACGTCAGGCCTGGGAGCACAAGCGCTTGCCGTCCTCGGGGATCCTCGTCAATGACTCCCATTCTCCATGTGACCTGATGAACCAGCTCTGGGGCCCTGGCTCCAGTCACCATGTGAGGCTGGAGAAGTCACCTAACTTCTCTGACCATCCAGCTCACCATCTAGAAGATGCCGTGAGGACTCAGTGGGGAGATGCTGTCTTTGAAGGACTAACGCAAGGCCTGTGACACTTAGCGCGTGCATGCTTCGGTTATGTCCAACTCTGTGCAACCCCATGGACTGCAGCCCACCAGGCTCCTCTCTGCATGGGGTTCTCCAGGCAAGAATACAGGAGTGGGGTGCCATTTCCTTCTCCAGGGGATCTTCCCGACCCAGGGGTTGAACCTGCATCGCTTACATCTTCTGCACTGGCAGGCAGGTTGTTTACCCGTAGCATCACCTGGGAAGCCCCTGGCATTTACTTAGTAAGCACCTTATAACCTGTAGTCAGGACTATTAAGGAGACGATCCACCCATTTTTGTGAGACTGAGCCCAGAGTGGAGAGAGGGCCTTCCTGAGACAGCACACTGTTGAGGAGTACCAGTGAGGAGCCTGGACTCCTCACTGGAAGGGAACCAGTGAGGCGCGTCTCCAGGGGAGGTGCCAGAGCACTGCGGGGGCCCAGACCTACCTCCAAGTAGACCCCCCATGGCATGACCAGCGTGGCCACCAGGAGGTCAGCCACAGCGAGGCTGACAATCAGGTAGTTGGTGGTGGTCTGCAGCGCCTTCTCGCGGGACACAGCCATGCACACCAGCACGTTGCCAAAGACGATGATGAAGATGAGCAGGGTGAGCAACATGGCATAGTAGTTGTAGTGGGGCCTGTCAGCCTTCCCTTCAGACCCATTGAAGGGCCGGCTCCAGTTCCGGCTCTCTGGATCATCATCATACCAGGACAGGTTCAGCGGATCCATGGGGGCAGTGGGGCCACTGGGTGGCCAGGCTCTGGCCAGGAGAAACGGACATAGGGAGTGAGAAGGAGGACCTCCCAAAGCATGCTGTTATCCATGGGAGGCTCGGGGCTAACACCCACCACTGGAGGTTATAAGAGAATTCTCCAGCCTCAGGATTTTAAGTTTGCATCCCAAAATTTTCTTGAAATATTGCAACCTGCTGCCACTCTTCTGCTAGCAGGTTCTTGCTGATGGTAAAACAAATGAGAAAGTATCATTTTTTAAAGTATAATAAAATCAATGAGCTTGAAAAGAGCTGATCATTTATTCACCCACTTATTCAACAAACAATTAAGCACATCCCATGCCCCACACAAATCCACGAGGAGATCTAGCTTCTAGTGGTAAGAACAGAAACACGCATTCATTCCCTCTTGATTCTATAATTGCTTATTGAACATTGTTCTATATAATGCCAGAAACAGGCAGGAAAAAATATACAAGGAACAATAGCCAATTAACCAAGCAATTAAATGTCTGAGTGGTAGGCGTTAGAAAATGGAATGAGGAGAGAGACACAACCTAGTTTAGGGATTCAAAGAAGGCTTTCCTGAGGAAGTGATGTTCAACAGACACCTGCAGGGTGTAGTCAGGTAAACAGTTGGGAGCCAGGGGAAGGGTCCAGACATAGGAAGCAGGTAAGCAAATGATGGAGCTGGAGAGTGGGTGCCATGTGAGAGGGATAGTGGGGGATCCGCGGCAGCTGGAGCGCAGAGAGTTTGGAGTGAGTTGAACTGGATGCTGCAATGGGCTTGATCCTAGAAAGTTTTATAAATCACTCCAGGAGTTTAGCCTTGACCTCAAGGGCAGCAGGAGCCACATGATGAGATTTGCCTTTCAGAGAGAAGAGGCTGACTGCTGAGCAGAGAATAGGGTGCTGCTAAGTGGAGAGGCAGGTCACCAGCTGGGAGGCTGCAGGGACCCCAGGAAGAGCTGGTGAGTGCCTTTGTGCACTGAGACCCCTGAGAAATGGGCATCCCATCCCAGAGGGAAAAGACTTCCTGAGGGAGGCGTCATCGGAGATGAAGCAGACAGAGGAGTGAGCCGGGCAACTGAGTCCAGGGGCTACGTCCCAGCCAGAGGGAACACAACGTGGTCCCAAGTAGCAATCAATTCTGTTTGGTTAAAACTGTAAAGCATGATGGAGAAGCTGGGGAAAATTAAACCAGAGGGCTCCTCATGGGGCAGAATAGGTCTTATAAGCTTGGAGTCCCTGAAAGTCCAGGTACAGAGGAATGACTCCATTGGATTAGTTTTTAGGAAAAGTTGCTGACTGTGCAGTCAGTGGGGATGTTAGCAGGAAATGAGGTTGTGACTTAATTCAGATAAGAGATGGTCGTCCTCTGCATGATGGTGCGGGGATGAACATGGAGAGACATGTTCAGAGTCAGTAGCTAACCTGTCAATTTCATGGAATTTGATCACTGGATAGATGTGGGATGGGAGTGGGGGTAGGCAAGCCGAGAAAGAAGGAGACGAGGATAACTCTAGATTTCTGTATTGGGCTCTGAGAGGCTTGGAGATGCTTCTTCCTGAAAAAAGAAAGCGGAGGGGCTCAGAGGCAGCAGGCATGGATGAGCTTGACAGCCTGTGTTTTGGTTGTGATTGAAACATAATGCACACATAATACAGTTGGCTCTCCTGCTAACAAAAGTGTTCCTATTTCACACAATGGAACTAAATGAACAGCACTTCAAGGCATTCCATACAGAGCTCCACAACTTCCAGGTGTTTTGCTCCCCGAACAGGTTTGAAATCCAGCAGTTTATTCCAATCGATCTGAACATGGTACTATATCCAAATCAGGGAGGAGGGCACACCAGCCTCGAAGGGTCAGAGGGGAGCCCTGGAGAAGGGTCTGCCCAGCTTCATCTCGCTAACACATCTGCTCTGCCAGCTCTCAGCAGAGGAGTATAGATGATGTCCAACCTAGCATCACCACTCCGGAGCCTCTTAGGGGAAAGCAAAATGCCTAATTCCATGAGGAGGACGTAGAATGCCACCCCTGCAACAAGTCTTCCAGTTCCAAGGGAGCGAAGCACTGTGCCACGTGGAGGCTGCCCTCTGCAAAGCCCACTGGCTCCTCTTCCCATTTGGAGCCCCCAGCAGGAGACCTGCATGTCTGTATTGATCAGGCAGCAGGGGCTGCTCCTGCCGTTCATTTACTCCATCAGCATCTATCGAGCTTCCCGGCAGAGAGCACTGTGCCAAGCACTGTCAGGGGCCTGAGAAGTCAGAGACACACTCCCTTCCCCCACGATCCTGACTGCACCTCTGCCCTGCTCCCACCTCTTTGGTTCCTCTCTCTGTAGAGCCAGCGGCATCTGCTGGGGACTCAGCCCCCTGTCCCTCCCATCCCACCCATTCTCCATGTCCAACCAGACTTGCATTTCTGCAGCACGATTCTGACCCTACATATGATGACAGCTTCATCTGCCTGCAAAGGATATGATCATTTGCCAAGTTTTTTTCTTTTTTAGATATACTATCTCAAAATAACCTCTAAGGCTTGTAGGTCTCATCCTCACTCTACGAATCAGAAAAGTACCTGGAAAATTTCTTTCCCTTGCCCCTACTGGCCAGTCCTACACATCTTTCAAAGCAAGCCCCTCCCAGAATCCTCCTGCCCTAGAACTGTCCCAAGTTCTCCTGGCTGGATCATCTCCTTCCTTCCTGGGGGCTCCCAAGGCATTGCTTCATGGTTTTGTTCTGGAACATTCTCCATTCACGTGTCTGTTTGGTTCATGTGTGCGTGTGTGTGTGTGTGTGTGTGTAAGCTTCTCCAGGGTTACACCATATCTTGCTCATGCCTTATCTTATTCATGGGATAAACAAAAAGCATACTATCTTGTTTTTCCCTTCTGACTCTTAATGATATGATTGGCAGGCAGTAAGTGTTTAACAGATGTTTGCAGAACTGAATCAAAGGGTGAGTCCAACTGGGAAGAAAACCCCTCCACATTTGACATGTAACTGCTAGCGTAACCCATCAGATAAACAAGTGACAAAGGGGAGATGCAACCCAAGAATATCATGGGTGTTACACGCTGGTCTCCAGAAGGCAGAGGAGGAGGGCAACATGCAGGTCTGCTGGGGATACAGTGATGCTCAGGCCCCAGGGAGCATGTGTGCGTGGGCACAGCCGGGGTGTTCACGGAGGGCTTCCTGGAGAGGGGAGAACTTCAACTGAGACGTACATTATGGGTGCAGTTTTGATGGCAAATGTGAGTACTAATGGGTGAGACAGGGGGCGGGGGTGGTGGCTGGGGGTAATACTTACTCCCTTTGGTGCTGGTTACTCCACAGAGTAAGTCTTGCCAAAGGCTGGAAAGGCCTCATGCATTTAATTTTCAAATTGAACATTTATTCTTAATTGTTCTTGTAGCTTTTTGCTGATACAAATGTAACATAATTACACTGTAGAAAAAAATGGGAAAGTATGGAACATGCCTAATTACCTGTAGACCCTATTAACCAGTGCTCAGAGTGAGCTCCAGCTTCTCCTGTGTCCTCAGCAACCTTCCTAATTGGGGCTGACATCTCTTAACCACAGGGGCTGCCCGGCTGGCTCTCAGACTGATCTGGGATCTGGACATCAGCAAATCCACCCCCACAGATGGGGTTTATTGGCATGAGAGACACTGCTGTAACACAGAGGCTGGAGACCAGAACACCTGGGTTAAATACCAACCTCCTAAGTCGGGGGTTTAGCCAGATTTTTTTGCCTTTCCTAAGCCTCAGTTTTCTCATCTGAAAAATAGGGACAGCAATTTTTGTTGTGAGGATTGAGTCAGGTGATGCATATGTGGCCAGCACAAGTAAACCCTCATGGAAAAATCAAACCTTTGAGAAAACAAACCAAGCAAAATAACCCAAAGAAACAAGCAATCAGACAACAAGCCTAAGACCCCCCCAAGAGATGAAGTGACAGGCACTGTCCAAATGCAGCCCATCAAGGTCAGAGGACCTGCTGGTCTCCTCCTGTGACACCTGGCCACTCATCCTTGGAAAGTGGGCACTAGACGAGGAGAAAATTCTGAGATGCAGCAGTCGAGCCCTTGGGAAGGAGTGAAGGAAAGAAAAGGTAAAGTGTATTCCCGGACTGTGGTTGCTGGATGAATCTGAAAGGCCCTTGGGATGGGGTAGCAGCTGGCCTGGAAGGACCAGCTCTCCCAGCCCACTTGCTCCTCACTGGAGACTGCCGTATTTCCTAGGTTTTAAGACAGAATTAAAAGTAAAGTGCACTGCTGTCTTATGTTCCACTCGGAAAGAAGAAATGCCATCAAACTCCAATACAGCTCTTAGATGGCACTGATTGTAAAAGGCATTATGACTTCAGAGACTTTAAAATGTTGGAGAGGATCCGCATCTTAGAATGCATAAAACAGTGACCTGCAGGCATTTCTCTGATGGCATTTTCTCAGGAGGAATTTTCTAAGAAAACCTGCTGGCCCCCAGGCTCCCCCTGCTCCAGCCCCAGCCCCAGCCCTTCCTCTTTTCCTCTGCCCAGGGCTCCCAGGGGCATCTGTCAGAAGATAGAACAAAGGAGAAGCCAGGCCATGGCCATTCTCACTCCAGAGGCACCCCTCCAATTTTTGCCCCTGCCCTGCCCCTCAAACTTCATCTGGGTAGAGCCTGTGTCTGTCAGGGGAGAGGAGAGCTCTAGGTAAGTCTGGTCTGGCCCTGGGTCCGGAGAAGCCAGGTGAGGCCAGCCAGGTGAGATCATGGGCTCCCATAGGTGGGAAATACCACACAAAGCTGGCTCCCTGGATATGCCAGGATGGTCCACATTTCTTGCTCTTGTTTAAAAAGGAGTTAGGGTTTATGTATAACCCAAGGAGAATTATTCTTACAGTTAAAAGACTGCAGATAAATAAGATCGCATATTATTGAAAAAAAATTTTTTTTTGTCAGAACAAGCATTTTGATTTGGGATTATGAGAATATGATCAACTGGCTCACCAGCCTCCACATGCCACCTCCGTCTTCCTCCCAGGTGGCTCCTGCCACATGCCTAAAAGCTCCAAGTCGCAGTCCCCAATCAATGTCACTCAGTGAACTCCAAACACATGCATGGTGGTGGCTAATTCTAAGCTCTCGGGGCAGGGGGGAGGGGTTAACCATCTGGTTCTGTCTCCTGGGAGAGGGATGGATGGTCTGAGTCTGCTGTGATGGACTGAACTGTGTTCATACAAAACTCATATGAAGTCCTAACCTTCAGCCTGATCCTATTTGGAGATGGGGCCTTTGGTCATGAGAAGGTCACGGGGGTAAGGGCCCTCATAAGGGTAGGGATGTGTGTGTTAGTCGCTCAGTCATGTCTGACTCTTTGTGATCCCATGGACTGTAGCCTGCCAGGTTCCACTGTCCATGGGATTTCCCAGCAACAAATATTGGAGTGGGTTGCTAAGCCCTTCTCCAGGGATCTTCCCAACCCAGAGATTGAACCCGGGTCTCCTGCATGGCAGGCAGAGTCTTTGCCAAGATTCTTTCTCAGGCTCTGAGCCAACAAGGAGACTTGAGGGTAGGGGTGGCTGCCCTTATAAGGAAAAGCACCAGAGAGCCTGACCTCTCTTTCTCCCTGCCATGTGAGCACACAGTGAGGAGCAGCCATCTACCAGCCAGGAAAGGAGCTCTCAGCACAGCCTGACCACCCTAGCCCCCTGGTCTCAGACTCCCAGCCTCCAGAACCATGGCAAATGTAATTTCTCTCGTTGAAGCCCCCCAGTGTAGGTGTTTTATGAAGGCAGCCCAAACGAACTGACAAAGACACATGCAGATACCAGGCCTCGCTCGCGGCCTCTTCCCCTAAGTACCATCCTCACGTGGGCAGCACAGTGGGGCAACCACTGCTCCCAACCCCCAGCCTCGTCAGCAGAGGGGCAACTGCAGGGTGGGGCAACCATCCCCTGACCCCCAGCCTCATCAGCAGAGGGGCAACTGCGGGGTGGGGCAACCATGCCCTGACCCCCAGCCTCATCAGCAGAGGTGTCCAGGTGTGCTCTGGCACCACCTGGGCTCTTCTTCCTTAACTGCCTTAGTGTGGGGGAAAGTGGAGGGAGCCAGGAGCGAGGGGAGACCCCTTCTGTGTGGGTGCCTGCAAGCCACTGGCCATCAGAGTGCTGGAGCTCACCGGTGTGTCTTTAGGACTCACTGCCCCACCCCTCGTAGAAGGCCAAAGACCTACTGAAAGATCTTCCAGAATCATCCACACTGGTGGTCAGCACCCCACCATCGTGCACGCATGCTACACCACTTCAGTCGTGTCTGACTCTCTCTGACCCCAGGGACTGTAGCCCACCAGCCACCTCTGTCCATGGGATTCTCTGGGCAAGAATACTGGAGTGGGTTGCCGTTTCCTACTCCAGGGGATCTTCCCAACCCAGGGATCAAACCCGCGTCTCTTACGTCTCCTGCGTTGGCAGGCAGGACCCCTCCGTCAAGTTCTCCCTAGTGGCCAGTCTGACTCCAGCCTGGTGTGATACCTGCTGTCTTCAGAGTCTCCGAAGCAGAGCTTCCTCAAGAGATGTCTAGGAGGATGGAGCTGCGTGGGGCGATCAGAGCAAGTGGACTGTGGACCTGGGCTTGTCCAGCCCCCAGGGCCTCTGCCGTTACACTACCTGCTTTCTGTTAGCATTGTGTGTGTGCTAGCCTTTGAAAATATGCTAGCTCCCAAGCTGAGAAGTGCTCTGTGAGCCCAGACAGCCACCTGGGGCTGCAGTGCCCCACCGAGAGAGCCCAGGCCTGCAGCCCACCGGGCTCAGACCCGCCCTGCCCAGGGAGTGGGGAATGGGCAGACAGGGCAGCTGGGAGGAGGGCTGAGCTACAGGTCACATTCCAGCCTGTAAACAAAAACAGCTTCTAACAGGTCGGAAGAGGGAAAACTTCTTTGAAGCTCCACAGTCCTAGGCTGATGCCTCAGCCTGATATTTTCCTCCCAGGAAGGACAGAGAGGTGGTGGTCGCCCTGGTCCCTAGCCCGGCAGGGTGAGGGCAAAAGGGTCAGTCTGCTAGGGTGCCTGGGACCCTGGATGAGAGTTGGAGTCGTCAGGGAGGAGAGGGGTGAGGATCCTGATCTCTGGTTTGGATTCCATCCACCAGCAAAACTCCAGGGCACGGGCTGGGAGGAAGGGGTGAGGAACGCTCGGCAACCTGTTTCCCGGCTGCATCCTCCCCTGGGAGGTTGGCATTTGAAGGAGTCAAATTGTCTAATTAAAATTTAACAATTCCTTACCGGCTCGATGGCGGGTGAGACACTGCTGTCTTAAACACATCATTTTTCCCTCTTTTCTGAGACTTGAGGCATTTCAATGAAAAAGAAGGGGGGCGGGAGGCGCTTCGTATTTGCATCTCAAAAGCAGCTTGCAGGCGCTGGGTGGGATTTGGGAGTGAGTGGTAAGGGGACTCCTCCCCACAACCCCAGTGACTCAGGTCACCCTCTGCGCCTCCAGACTGAGGTCCAGGCTGTGACTTGGGGTGGGCACTTCTCCAGCTCCTCAGGCAGCTCTGGGAAGGAAGGGTGGGAGGGGAAGCGGGGGGGGGGAGAAGCCCCACAACTCCATTCCTTCCTTCTCCAAAGAAAAAAGGAGAAGAGTCCCTGAACAAGGCCTCATTTACTGACCCTGGAGGGCGGCCTCCGCAGGGCAGGGGGTGCCCAGGACCCAAGGCCAGGCAGCCTCGAGAGAGCCTTCCGCACCCAGATCTTGGGAAGGCTGGCATGGGGCGCTGACAGGTGCAGTCCCATCTTACCTGGAAAGGCTAAGGAGCAGAAAGGCTGCTGAGCTGGGGGAGGGGCGGGATGGTGGGGAAGAGTCTTTGGAATGGGGGGGCAGGAGGAGTGGAGATAGAGGCATACTGGGGAGGAGAATAGGGGACTGAGCTGTGGGGCTGGTGCAACACGTGAATGAATGCTGCCCCGGGGCTCAGCCTCTCCTGGCCTTGAGCATCTTTCCCAGCTTCCCAGGTCCAGGGGAGCTGGGTGGTAAGGCTGCAAGTCTGTCAGGCAGCAGCAGCTGGAAGGCAGAATCCCAGTTGCTTTTCTGCAGTTGTTGGAGACGGACCTTTCCGGGCTCAAACAAGGGTCTAGCTCCCAGAAATTCCTAGTTTCTCCCCATGGCTGCCCACGTGGCTACCTCCCTCCACCCAGAACCTCAATGCTGCTTGTGGGGGGACAGATCTGGACTGCTATAAGGAGCCATAAAGAAGGCTGAGCCCCAAAGAATTGAAGCCTCTGAACGGTGGTGCCAGAGAAGACTCTTGAGAATCCCTTGGACTGCAAGGAGATCAAACCAGTCAATCCTAAAAGAAATCAACCCTAAATATTCATTGGAAGGACTGATGCTGAAACTGAATACTTTGGCCACCTGATGTGAAGAACTGACTCACCGGGAAAAAACTCTGCTGCTGGGAAAGATTGAGGGCAGGAAGAGAAGGGGGGCGACAGAGGATGAGATGGTTGCATGGCATCATCAACTCAATGGACATGAGTTTGAGCAAACTCCAGGAGATAGTGAAGGACAAGGAAGCTTGGCGTGCTGCAGTCCATGCAGTTGCAAAGAGTTAGATGTGACTGAGCAACTGAACAATAACAAACAAGGAACCTTGTTTGGGAAAAGGTAGGGCTTCCCTGGTGGCTCAGAGGTTAAAGCGTCTGCCTCCAATGCGGGAGACCCGGGTTCGATCACTGGATTGGGAAGATCCCCTGGAGAAGGAAACGGTAACCCACTCCAGTATTCTTGCCTGGAGAATCCCATGGACAGAGAAGCCTGGTAGGCTACATACAGTCCACAGGGTCACAAAGAATCGGACACGACTCAGTGAATTCACCTTCACCTTCACCTTAGTGGGTAAACCCGTCTGCAGTGGCCTGAGGGGAGGGGAGGCCACACTGACCCACCCCATAGTGCTCCTCCAGGCCTTCAAGCTTCTCTGGCCCAACCCAGACTCCCACAGGGCAGCTTGGACCGCTTATCTGTGGGGAGAACTGCCCAGGGCTCCTTACAGTGTGTGCAACAACTTGGAGGAAACCCTCCCATTCTTGCTGTCCTGCTGTGTCTGGTCCCACCCAGCTGGAGCCAGGAGGGTGGGCCTTTGAGGGCCTTCAGTTACACCACCTCTAAAGTTGGTGAGCTGGTCCCACTCTGCCCTGGAGTTACACGTGGTCAGGCATCGTCTCCCACTTCAGAGCCAACAGAAGCTACCCTGGGACGCTCGCTCACTCAACATCAGTTCATCAGAGCCTCAGACTGAACTTATGGTGTCTCCCGTCCTTCCCAGCCCAGCCCTCCCACCCAGGCTCAGGACCCCTTCCTGGCTCAGGTCCTCCTCCTTGTCACCCTTCAGGGCAGCCCCTCCCCAGCAAGGCGCCCTGATGCTCCGGCACAGAGCCGCCCTGTTGCTTCAAGCTCTCCTGGAGCCCATGCTCCTTGGTGGCATTTTCACGGGTAAAACTAAGCTGTTACTTGTCTGATTATTTATTTGGTGTCTGCTTTGCCAAAGTGTGGGCTTCACCAGTGTACGACTCACACCTGTCTCGACTCAGCGTGGCTTTCTCGCCTCCCAGCACAGGCCCGGCTACGGCAGGCGCGCCTCAAATGTCTGAGAGGCGTCCGTGGGAGGCAGTGCTTCACTCCGGTGTGAAGGAGTCAGCCCCTTGGTTTTTCTCCACCCTGGTTGTTGTTTCTCCCCTGGATTCTCCTCAAGGAGTACCCAGGAGCTTCCTTTGAGATCTCTCCCCACCCCCCTGGGTCTCAGTAACGAGGTAGCTGGGCTTAGATGTCCAGATGGTTGGGGAGTCATCCATGTAGGCCATCCATGAGCACACAGGGTTAAGAAGCATTGAAAGGAAACAGAGAACACCCCCTGAAGGTGAGTGTAGGTGTGTCTGGAGGTGGGTGGGGAGATAGCTCGAATTCTGTAGAAAGGGGAGCACAGAGGCTGGAGGGGAGGGCTTCTGGGCTCCCGGAAGGCCTGGGGACCCAGGGTTTGGCGGCGGCATCCAGACTAGCGCCCCCTGTGGGTGAGAAGTCACAGCCGGCCAAGGCGGTGGCCAGGAGTCAGCCCCTCACTGAGCACCACTGGAAGCTCCAAAGCCTTCCCAGGGCACGCGGGGCGCGGCTGAGACCCAGCCCATCCGAGGAACTGCAGTGGGCGGGGGCGTCCCAGGGAGAGGCACCCACAGCTCCCGCAGCTGGGGCAGGGGGCCTCCGAGTAAGCGCAGGAGACCAGAGCAGGACGCAACCAGCCTCCTCCCCTCTGAGGCTTCCGCCCGGACGCCCCGTCTGAGGTTCCGCTTCTCCCCAAGGCGGCCAGCGTCCCTGGGCCTGGCCGCGCGTCCCTGGGTCTGAAGTGCTGGGAGAGGATGTCAGGGCCTCGTGGCCTCGCCCCAGGGCTCCCGGGGGCCGGGCCAGGGTCTCTATGTCTAACAGAAGAGAGAAGGGCGCGCACGCGGGAACGGATCTCTGCCTGACAACCCCGTCTCTGTGGATTTTGATGGCTCCGTAAAAAAAAAAAAAGTCTCCTCACAAACTGTCAAAGTGTCACAAATTAATTAACTGTTAGCTGGAGTGACTCAGTGTGGGGAGGGGGTGGGGAGTGGGGGGCGGCGGCACCGTTCTCTGCCTGCTCTGCCTTTGATGAAAAAACTCGGCGCTCAGCAGTGCCGATCCCTGCGGCAGCTCACGTGCAGAAGGGCAGGCGGGAAGGCAGAGGTTGCGGGGGCTCTGGGGCCCGACCCTGTGGGGACGAAACCTCCAGAAGCTGCTCAGGAAATCTAAGGTCAGAAGGGAGTCCACAGGCTGGCTCTGTTTTCCGTTTTCCTTCCTCTTCCTCCTCAAGCTTCCCCCAGGAAGAAAAGAATTGGGAAGTGGAGCTCGGTGCGCCCCCGAGGCCGGGCCGGGTCACCCGAGTCCAGGGGGCAGGACCCCACTTGGCTGCAGAACTCACCAGCACGAGCTGGAGAGCAAGGAGGACCGGGCCTCAGACCAGCCTCCTTGACCTTTACTTTAATTTCAGGAAAGAAATGAGAAAACACGCTCTTGAAAGTCAAGAGGGAGACAAATCCTGAACATTATTGCTCTAGAAGGATGAAAAACAATCCTCGCTATCTGGCAGAAAATTGTTCTGCTTTATGAAAAGACATCCCTGTTCATAAAAACAGAGAGAGCGGCCAGTCCAAATAAGAGCCCACATCCGTCATGTGCTGGGGACCGCCAGGAAGCCCCTCTCCTGACTCCCCCCATCCTTCAGCCCCAGCAGGCTGGCTCAGGGGACACCAGGGACATTTCTTTTCCACAAAGGATAAAGCCTGAATGGGGGTGGGGGGTTGGGTGTGGTGGCAAGCAAGCTGTAACTTCAGGACTCCCAGGCAAATAGCTGTTTGGTGTCCGTATCTCAAAGACAAATGGAGGGTAAAACTTCACCACAGGAATGCAATCAGCAAAATCCAGATTGTGGAAAATGAACCAGAACAAATGGTATGGTTTCTTTCAAAATTAAATTGCAAGGACACAATAGAAAAAGCTGGGGGTGGGGAGAAAGCCTTAATAATACAGAAACTTAAACGCCTATCAGCCAGTTGCAACGTGTGGACCTTATTGGAATCTTGATTCAAAAGAAACCAGCTTTTTGTGACATTCATGAGACAACTGAATATTTAAAGAATACATTTTGGATGATATTAAGGAGTTATTGATAACAAGTTTTAGGTGTGGCAATGGCATTCCGGTTCATCACTTTAGAGCTCTTATCTTTTAGAGAAACACACTTGAGATATTTACAGTTGAAATTATATGATGCCTGGGATTTATCTGAAAATAATATGAGATGGAAAAGATGAAACAAAATCCACTGTAAGCTGATTATGGTTAAAGCTGGGTGACAGATACATTGAGATTCATTATATTATTCTTTCTAATTGTGTGCATGTTTACAATATTCTATAACTGTTTTTTAAAAATCTAACTTTCTCTTTAGCTCTCATCACCCACTCTCCCCCGAGAACACATGAATATAAACCAGGCTTCAAGCCAGCCTTCCCATCCCGCTCCCTTATTGTAAATGTTGACTTCCTTTCTTTCAGGGGCCGGGGGGTGGGGGTGGCGATAGATCATCTCCTGTCCCCGTCACTGCTGTGCCCTGTCCAGGACAGCTGGAGCTCTGGGACCTTCCTTGATCTAATGGGCTATCTCCTTTTCACAGAGGACAATGGCGCTGCTGGTAGGGACAGGAGGTAAGAGTGGATGCCCGCTTTAATGACAAACTTAATCACTGCTGCTGCTGCTGCTAAGTCGCTTCAGTCGTGTCCGACTCTGACTCTGTGCGACCCCATAGATGGCAGCCCACCAGGCTCCCCCGTCCCTGGGATTCTCCAGGCAAGAACACTGGAGTGGGTTGCCATTTCCTTCTCCAATGCATGAAAGTGAAAAGCAAAAGTGAAGTCACAACTCTTCACAATCCCATGGACTGCAGCCTACCAGGCTCCTCCATCCATGGGATTTTCCAGGCAAGAGTGCTGGAGTTGGGTGCCATTTGTCTTCTCCGAACATAGCCACTTCTGAACTCCTATTCTATGCCAGTCACCATGTGAAGCACCAGCCCCATGCGTTCATTTAACCCGCAGAGCAGCTCTATGAGATTAGATACTATTTCCATGTTGCAGACCAAGTAACAGGCACAGAGAGGGTAATTCGCCCAAGTTCACCCAAGTGCAGTGCTTTATTCACACAGGTGTATCTGCCTACAAGACCAAGGCTCCGCTCCTTATACCAGGGGATGAGTCTGGGTCGATAACTTCACCAGGCTATTAGGGCTCAGACTGAAGCCCGCAGGAGCCCCTCGGACCCCCTCTCAGCCTTACAAAGAGGGAAGATGCAGTCCCAGCCTCACCCGTGTTTCCTCAGAGTCCTGACTGCCCTTAGGCACCCAGATGCTTTCCAGAAAACAACACTTTAGAGGTCTCCAGAGCATGAGGCTGCCTGGACCAAGTGAGGCAGAGGACAGACACGCTGGACTCTGCATGGCAAGGAAGAGCATAGACTGCCTCCAGGCTCATCCCTCTGGTCCAGGTCAGCCCACCTTCCTCCTATCCTTCCTGTGTTTCCTTTCCTTCCGTGGGGTGGGGGCGCTGCGGGTCCAGGCATCCAGTGCCCCCTTCCACTTCCCCAGCCCCATCCCGGGCTGCTGGCACCTCACTCAGGGGAGGGGCACAACACAGTCACAGAAGGCAGTCGGGGCCAGTTTCCCTGCTGCAGCGAAAGGCTGGGGGTCTCAAACAGAGCCTCCCCTTCCTCTCCCACAGGACAGCAGTAGATCAGAAGGGCAGTGTCAGTGACAGGCACAGAGCCTTGGTGGTGAGCTGTGTGCCCACTGGCACTGCGTTACCCTCCTCCATCCCTGTCCTCAACATTAAGGTTTTTTAAGCAGTGATGACTAGAGAAGAAAGAAGAGGGGCTTCCTTCTGTCCTGAGGATTGAAGGACAGCAGCTGGGTTGGCCTGGTTGTTTTTAATCAGATAGACCTGGGTTTCAGTCTCATTTCCAATATCTGCGAGCACTGTGGCCTTGACAATGTCATAGCTCTGGGCCTCGGTTTTCTCATCTGTAAAACGGGGACAATAAATCCCTCCTCATTGGAGTGGTTGTGAAATTAATGTAGAAAATGCAAAATGAAGGGGTCGACAAGAAGCTCAATAATCAGAAGCTAGTATTACTGTTGGGGGCAGGTGTGGAACTCTGCCAGGTCCCAGCAAAAGGGTCTCCTCTGGGCCAAAGACTATGTTAAAGGCTTAATGCATCTTGTTTGAGCTTCAAAATAATCCATGAGGAAGGCGGTCTCACCGTGTTTTAGTGCCACGCAGGGCAGCACTGTTGCTGTCAGTGCCCACCGGTACCACTAGCAAAAGACCCACACTGCAATGAGTGCCCTTGAGAGAGAGAGACCTCCTACTTCTCCATGGCCCCCAGTCCTCTGAGCACTCTGGAGGGACTCCAGTCACAGCCAACATTTGGCTCCTACCAACCAGCCCTGTCCGAGAAGGCAATGGCACCCCACTCCAGTGTTCTTGCCTGAAAAGTCCCATGGATGGAGGAGCCTGGTGGGCTGCAGTCCATGGGGTCGCTAAGAGTCGGACATGACTGAAGCGCCTGAGCAGCAGCAGCAGCAGCAGCAACCAGCCCTGAGCTAAAGGCCATGAGATGCTGGGGACACCTGGCAGGTGACCTTGGTTACGATCTTCTCAGGGTGTCCCACGTGGATCTGCAGCCACCTTGACTTAAGGAAAAACTCTAGTTGGCCAGGAACCTTCCTGATAAATACTATGGATAAAACAGCTATGGGATGTCTCAACTCTCTAAGGCAGAGGTGGGCCAGGCATCCAGTGAGACCTTAGGGACTCTTGAGAGTCCACCATCAGCACTGGATTATTTCATCCACCTGCTGGAGTCTGACAGGCAGAAGAATAATCCAGTTCCCTTAGATGAGCTACTTCCCTAATTCTCAGTTTAATAATTGATAATAATTTAATGAGAGCAGTCATACCTGAAATAATCATGTAAATTGATATATTTCAGTGTCCTACAAAGTCTAAAGTCCTGTAAAGTGTTAGTGTACTATTAGCACTTCAACCTAGACCTTCGTTTGTCATCTGTAAATTGATCCCACAGACATCCCCACTAGAGAGCTGGGGGCTGATACCATTCACTCGCTATTGTACATGTTCTTTGCTACTTCCTGGCTTTGGTGTCTGTTCAGTCTCTGTGATGGGTCTGTGAAGCCTGCATGGTAGAGGTTGTCTTAAACCCAGGTATATCCTTAGCATCTACTGAGAAGGACATGCATGCGTGCCTGCTCAGTCGTTCATTCGTATCCGACTCTCTGCAACTTCACGGTCACTGGCCCAGCAGGGTCCTCTGTCCATAGGCTTTCCCAGGCAAGAATACTGGAGTGGGTTGCCATTTCCCTCTCCTAGTGGTCTTCCTGACCCAAGGATCGAAGCCGGGTCTCCTGAGCCACCTTGGCAGGCGGAGTCTGCACCGCTGCACCACGTGGGAAGCCCCTGTTGAGAAGGATACCAGCTCGCTAAGAGTTAACGTCCGTCGGTAGTGCTGGTGGGTGTTGACAGCAATAGCGCAGCTCTAAAACGGTGAGACCACCTTCCTTGTGGGGTTATTTTGAAGGTTAAATGAGATACATCAAGCCTCTAGCACAGTCTCTGGCCCAGAGGAGACATTCAGTGGTCCCTATTCTCTTGACAGGGGAAAAAAGTGTAGAATATTGAATTTTGTTTGTCAAAGAAATCTTATCTAATGTAGTCCCTTTATTTTACAGATCAAAAAACTAAGACCCAGAAAAGTGAAAAAACTCACCCAAGCTCACGGACCTGGTGGTTTTCATTACCAGGATTGCCATTATGGTCGCTAGATAGGCCCCCAGCTTGACCTTACCTGGCCTCCGTGGCTCCTACAAAGGGCTCAATAAATAGCAGGTATTAGCCAGTGTTCTTGCCTGGAGAATCCCAGGGATGGAGGAGCCTGGTGGGCTGCCGTCTATGGGGTTGCACAGAGTCTGACACGACTGAAGCGACTTAGCAGCAGCAGCAGCAGCAGCTACCATCACGGCCTCTATGATCATCATCAGCTGCATCTTCAAAGCTATTAAGTCAGCTAAAGACAGGGTGACTCTGGAGGCTCCGTATCTCTCCTCAGTCCAAGCTGAATGCATCCTGTTTCTTG
Source organism: Redunca redunca (assembly GCA_006410935.1). Lineage (NCBI taxonomy): Eukaryota > Metazoa > Chordata > Mammalia > Artiodactyla > Bovidae > Redunca > Redunca redunca. Next base: position 404,285 of record SJYQ01092608.1, on the reverse strand, counting down.
TGAATGCTCATCTCCCCTACAGATATGTCAGCAGAGATGAGCAACAGCCGGCATCCAGGAGTATAGACCCTGGATGCATAGATGACATGTGTGCGTGCCTGCTCAGTCGTCTATACATCTATACATCCAGTCCCCACTCAGCCCGTTCACCCTGGAAATAATCCTTTCTTTTCAAGCGTTGCTCTCTAAGCCTGACATTCTGCTCTCGCTTTCCCCTGGATATTGATGAAGGCTTGTACATCGCAGGTTACATGCTCATGGACTGTGTCCTGCACATCTGTTCAGGGAGCAGCCTGGGGCCATAGAGTGTGCTAGGTTTCTTTGCGTGAGGCTGCTCCTTGAGACAACTTTTGGGGGAGGCTTTTCTGTTCTAAATTCCGTGGACAGAGGAGACTGGCGGGCTACAGTCCAGGGGGTATCAAAGAGTGGGCCACAACTGAGCACGCATGCACACACACACACACACACACACACATTCTTCCCCAGGAGTCCAAGAAAAGGGCTGAATCTCTGGCTTTGCTGCTCAGCAGCCTGACAAGGCCAAGGCTGGAGGCAACGGCAGGAGCCAACAACCCGGGTCCAGGAGGGATGCGTGAGATAGAGGATTCCCAGGGGGCAGAACTGCTCGGCCATGAAGCATGAGGGACATGACCCGAAACCCTGCTCAGCCGGGAACCCACCTATGGAGTCAGGAGACAGAGGAAGGGAGGGAAGGAGAGACACACGGAGAAGGTGCCCCTTGGGGAAGTCACTAAGGAAACACCTCTGGCTGGAGTTCTCACCCTAGCTTCTGATCCTGAGAGTATCTGAGGCGGAACACAAATACTTTCGGTCTTGTCTTGGGACTCCTGGGACACAGAGCAGCTAAGTTTTCTCAGCCCGACAGGGCAAACAACACAACGTTGCTGATCGAACTTCCCGTGCACCCACCCTATTTGATAAATCTGCAGCCTTTTGATGTACTCAGTGAAGATGAATTAGCAGTAATGAGGCTGTGACAGCTCCCCGAGGCACAGGCTGATGGAAAGCCCCGATGGCTGTGGCAGGAGGGAGGGGAAGTTCTCCTCAGGGATTAGTTGGAGCTGCCAAGTTCGTGAAAATAACCCACTGATGTCAAGGCACCTTGGCTTCTCCCCACAAGCCACGTGCTGTCACACACAAAGTCGCTGTCCAAGAAGTCTAACCTGCTGGGTGTCTGAGAAACAGAGCTGGCTGTCTTCCTCCAAATGAGCCACATGCCATAAGCCCCAAGGCAGGAACAACTCTGGGCAGGCCAGAACATGCCGGAATGTCCGGTTGCCTAAGGGTGCCCAGGACTCTCAGGAAACACGGGTATGGCCTGGACCGCACCTTCCCTCTTTAGAAGGCTATGCAGGGTCCAAGGGCCTCCTGCAGGCTTCGGCCTGAGCCCTAAGAGCCTGGGGAAGTAAGACTCTGGACACACTCATGAAGGAAGCCTGTCTGCAGGGAGATAAAGGCACCTCTCTCCTGGGTGCCTCTAGGGCTTGGTCCCACAGACCTCACTCCTCGCTCTAGACCCAGACTCACCCCCTGGTATAAGGAGAGGAGCCTGGGTCTTGTAGGCAGATACACCTGTGTGCATAAGCCACTGTGGTTGGGTGACGTTGGGTGAGTTACTCTCTCTGTGCCTGTTTCTTCCTCTTAACATGGAAATAGTATCCAATCTCACAGGGCTGTGCAGATTAAATGAATGCATGTGGTTGGCGCTTCACATGGTGCCTGGCATAGAATAGGAGTTCAGCAGTGCTCCTGTCTGTCATTAAAGTAGGTGTCCACCCCCACTTCCTGTCCCTACCAGCCGAGCCATCGTCCTCTCTGAAAGGAAGGAGACAGCCCATTAGCCCAACAAAAAGTCCAGAACACACCAGAACATACCATAACACGCCAGAACATGCCAGAACATGGGATCCATCTATTTTGTTATGGGAAAAGTGAAGGTTGGCGATGGCAGGCTGGTAAAATCCTTTCTAGCCACAAGTTTGCCAACTCCTTGGTTATGTTTTCTGCCAGCCCAGCAACAGAGACCCAGCTCTGGCTAGCTAACCTTCTCATACCAGAAGTTGCCAACTGGCAGCCTTGGGCCACATTTCGTTTGCAGATAGGTTTTGTTGGGCTTATATTGCAGTGTTGAAAGATTGCAACCTGTTGCCAATATTTAAACTTTGCAGATGTCACATGAAAATACAGGCTCCCATCAAAAGAATCACAGGATTTTGGAAACACTGGGTCAGCATTCTCAGAAGGGAACAACAAGCTGGGGTCAAAAGAGGCAGCCCCCTTTACACAGAGTACAGAGTAACTAAAGAAGGCAGTGGTCCTGCCCAGCCAGAGGAGGGGCGAGCTTTGGGGAAGAGACTGTCTCTGCACTCCAAGGATGGAGGGGGCGGCAGGAGCTACATCCCTACTCTCTGCTCGTCACCCACTGCGTTCTCCCCACTTATCCCGGTTTGCAAGGGGCCAGGCCCCAAGGCTTTGGCAGAGCTCTCCTCCTCCCCTTCCTTCCGCCTTCTAACGAGGTGGGGCACAGTGCCCTCAGGTTTGTGCCACAGTGCCCCCACAGTCCCCACCAATCTCATTTATTTATTTGGCTATGCCCGGTCTTTGTTGCAGCACACAGACTCTTTAGTTTCAGCATGTGGGATCTAGTTCCCTCAACAGGGATCGAATCTGGGCCCCCTGCATCGGGAGCATGGAGTCTTAACCACTGGACCATCAGGTAAATCCCCTCACCAATCCTTACAACCCTGCGCCCAGCTGGTGTCACTCAGGTTACGTTTCTTTCCAGCCCCTGCATACATTTAAGTTTGCAGCCCCTGTTTTATAACACTATCCAGGGTAACCGAGTTGCAGGGACATTGCTGAACTACGAAGACTGGTCTGAACAGTACTCTAGGATCTCCCCACCTGATCCTCACCCTTATGCCTGGTGGCAGCAGGAAGATGGGAACCCTCAGGGCTGGGGAGGCTTTAGGAAACACCAGTGCCATTTGGACAAAGCCGAGATTTTCCTACCACTCCTCGCTCTGCCTGAAGGCTTCAGTGTTCTTGCTGGAGGCCCTTGTGTCTGGAACACAGCCTCTCTTGGGGCCCTTTCTGCCCAGCTGATATTCAAACTGATGCCATAAAGCAAATCTCTCTCCCCCAGGTCTGCCTTGGCTTTAGACTTTCTATGATTGATCATCTAATTACAGTTGCGGCCCAGGAAGCGGTAATCTCTATAGCAAATGGGGTGCACATCACAGGCTGAGACAAAACATTCCATCTTCCTGGCATGTGGCAAACCGAGGTCTGTAGTTTGCCTCATGCACCAGCATGATAGGCAAGCCGCTACTGAGCTAGGAGAGGTGCCCGCAAGGTATCTCCACTGCCTTCTTCACGCTGTGAAGTGCTGGGCTTCCCCAAGGAAGACTGGTTCTATAGCCCCACCCTCCTCCCTTATCTGTTAATTCTAACAAATACACCAGGGTTTACTTGTTGGAGGGGAGGCCCAAGGGTCCTGTCCCCTCCAGAGAGGATGCAAACGACAATGAACAGCTGGTACCTTCTGCATCCTTTTCAGAGAACACTACCATCTTGAGTTCCTTGAGAGGATGATGTTCAATGATCCCTGCTTCTTCAAACTCCATTCTCACCTGTGGTCTCTGATGCCACCTCCTCCAAGAAGCCTTCCATGATCTTCTTCAAGGGAGGGTTACTTGTTTATTCCTCTTCCATTTCACAGATAGGATTCTTTTTCTTTTGGGCATCTGTGGTATCAAAACCTGCAAGTCTATGTCTTCTCATCTCCTGTGCTCTTTCAAGGCAAGGTCTATATCTTATTCCTCTTTTGTACCTCCAGCATCTGGGACATGGTAGCCATGAAGTGGGAGCCCCACAAATAACAATGAAATTAAGATGAAAGATCGTTTGCTTTATCTGAGGGGGGGGTGGATAATTTTAGTTTTATTTACTTTTTGAATAAGAAATACATTGATGTGATTCAAAGTTCAAAATGCATAAAGGATTCACAGTCAAAGGCCTCTGATCCTCACTGCCTAACAAACCACTGCAAAATTGTGGCTTAAAAGAGTAATGACAGAGCTTCCCTGATGGCTCCGTGGTAAAGCATCCACCTGCCAGTGCAGGAGTCACGGGTTCGATCCCTAGTCTGGGATGATCCCACATGCCAAGGAACAACCAAGGGCATGTGCCACAACTGTGGAGCCTGAGGTCCAGAGTCCAGGGGCCACGGCTGCTGAATCCCAGAAGCCGGGGAGCCCAGAGCCTATGCTCTGCAGCAAGAGAAGCCACTGTAAAGAGAAGCCCGAGCACCGCCCCTCTAGAGCAGCTCCCGCTCGTGGCAACTACAGAAAAGCCTGCACAGCAAGCAAGACTCAGCTCCGCCAGAAATAAACAAACAAACAGCCTCATTTAAGACAAACAGTAAGGATGTCATTAGTTACTAACGAAGCTGGTGAGTGCACGGGTCAGCTATCCTTCAGGGTCTCGCATGCAATTACTGTCAGGAAGTGGCTGGATGTCGGTCGTCTCAAAGTTTTCTTCACTGACGGGTCTGGTGCCGGAGCTGGGAAGAGTCGGGCAGCTGGGGCCTCTCTCTCTCCTCCAGGGACTGTCCTAAGGGAAACCTGCAGACACTGAGGGACTTTCCAAATGCTGCCTTGGACCTCGCGCAGCACCACCTCCACTGTACGCAACTCATCAGGGCAGTCAGAAAGGCCCCCCAAGCTCCAAGAGGAAGGGCGTGGATTCCGCCTCCTGATGGGAGGAGGGCCAGAAAGATCATACACTTTGAAAGCGCTCCAAGACCCTCCACGCTGCTGGCCCATTGAATTAGTTCTCACTCAGGAAAAGATGCTGACTGGTACCCATGGCACACGGCGCATCCCCTGTAGGAACCCACTCTCTGCTACTCTCCCTGCACACCTGGGGAGCTGTCTGCTTTCCCGTCACATCTGTTCCCAAATCCACCCATGCTAGTTTTCCTTCTAATTGCCATTAATCTAGTTCACTGTTTAATAAACAATAAAGCATGAATACTAAATTAAAATATTGATTCCATAAAAACTAATTTGAACGGCCTGGAGAAACATTTTTTGATAAAGAAAAATTGCTTTAAAAAAAATACTGAGTAGCTATGTGTGAATAAGATAACGCAAAAAATTCTGAAATTCAGGAGTCTACATTTATATTCTTTTGTAAGTTTAAGTCTTTGCTTTTAAAAATAAAAGTAAAAATACTGGAAGTTGTAGCTAAAGCATTATGGGGATTCTAATGCAAATAAAATGAGGCAAAACCCTAGTAGGTGGAGTCATAACTCAAAAAACTCAAAATATATACCAAAAGTCTGGTAAATTAATGGACATAAATATTCTAAGGTACAATGACATGTTTGAACTATCATTTTTAATGCATCTTCTCTTTAATGAAAATTTTCAATTGGTCGGTCAACCATGCTGGGCAAGAGGGCTTCTACTGTGTAAAGTGGTGAGAATGGACATCCTTGTCTTGCTCCTGATCTTAGGGGAAATGCCTTCAGCTTTTCACCACTGAGTATGATGAGAGCTGTAGGTTTGCTGTCTATGGCCTTTATAATGTTGAGGTAGATTCCCTCTATGCCCATTTTCTGGAGAGTTTTTTAAAATCATAAACGGGTGCTAGTAGTAGGGTTAGTATCTCAGTCGTGTCCAACTCTTGCGACCCCGTGGACTGTAGCCCACCAGGCTCCTCTGTCCATGGGATGCTCCAGGCAAGAAGACTGGAGTGGGTTGCCATTTCTTTCTCCAGGGGAATCTTCCCAAGCCAGGAACAAACTCACATCTCATGCGTCTCCTGCACTGGAAGGCGGACTCTTTACCGCTGTGCCACGTAGAGCCTGCCATTTAACTATAGCATTGAACAAACCTTACTTTCTTAGTTTTGATCATTGTGCTGTGGCTAGATAGGATGCTAACATTAGGGGAAGCTAGGTGGAAGGCAGAAGAGAACTCTCTGTAGTACTTCTGCAACTCCTCGGAAAGTCTAAAATTATCTCAAACGAAACCAGGCGTCCAGGTGTGGAGTGCTGCATGCTCAGATGGGTGGCATCTCCAGTACCCAGGTGTCTGGCTGAAGGGGCATGGCCACAGCTCCCACCAGCAGACAGGAGGCCAGAACTCCTCCTAAGCAAAAAGGAGGTCCCCCATCCATCCCTCCTCGGATGGAGCACAGGCAGAGAGCCAGGTAGGCGTCAAGTTTCCAGTGCAAGAGCAGGAGGTGAAGGAGAAAGAGGCAAATTAATATTACTATCTGCCAATTGATCAATACCAGTCATTTTGATCCCCTAATGGGTTCTGGACATAGCAATATTCCTCATTTGCACTCCTTTAATTCTCATAATGCCCCCATTTTTTCAGGAGACTGAGGCCCAGAGAGGGGCAACAATGTACACACAGTCCCAGCTAGAAGGCGGTGGAAGCAGGTCTCTATCCAAGGTCAGCCTGTCCCCAGAGCCCGTGCTGGATACAGAGATGCTGAGAGTCACCTGGCTTGGAGGTGCTTCCCAGCCAAGGCTCCGGTGCCTTTCCAGGGGCCTGAGTCTGTGAGTTCCAGTGAGTTGCCCACTGTCCTGATCCAGGAAGTTTTTCTCTCTGCCTGTCCTCCGTTCCTCCTCTTGGGGCTTTCTGGTTTGCTAGTGCTGGGACATGTGGACTCTGCTTGCACGGGAAGCAAATGGACAGTCTTAGCTCAAGTTCCCCCTGGAACTGCTCTCTGAGCCTGAGGTCCATGGATCCTACCCTTAATTACCCAGGCACCCTTGCCGTCCAAGTGTTTCTTATAATCATTTCTGCTGAGAAAACCATTGTCTACCCCTGTGTCACTGAGGGTCAGAAACGGGACTACTGAAAGTGCTAGAGAAAATGGGTTCTCATTTACTACAACAGTCATAGTAATAGCAGCTACTGTTTCTTGACCGTTGACTATGTACTCAATACGGTGTTACACACTTTACACTCCTTTTTCCTAATTCTTAAAATCACCTTAAGAGGTAAATCTTATTAATCCTTTCATTACAGACGAAGCAGAAGAGTCTAAGGGAGTCACAACTTAACACAGTGGGAAACTGAAGCCTGGGTGTGTCTAGTAGCAGAGTCCCTCTTGTCCATTGGGCTGTGAAGCCCCTACCAAGTGGTTGGAAAGCAAGACACTCAGAGATTTTACCAGTCTCACCACTCAGCCTCACAGCAGTCCTCCAGAGTCAGTACAACAACCTCATTTCACAACATGGGTTTAGGCAAGTCATCGTGAAAATAAGAAGAATCAGGTAGCATTTATCATGCCGATGTGTGAAGACAGAAAGCAGAACGCCATCTGTCCCGGAATAAGGTGCTGCTGGAGCTGCTAGAGGTAAAAAACACACCTGCTGATGCAGGAGACTAAGAGACGCGGGTTCGATCCCTGGGTCAGAGAGGCCCCCTGCAGGAGGGCATGGCAACCCACTCCAGTATTCTTGCCTGGAGAATCCCATGGACAGAGGGGCCTGGCGGGCTACAGGGCATGGGGTCATAGAGTCAGACACGACTGAAGTGGCTGAGCACACACGCACACACAGTCCTCACCTGTCATTCCCCCAAGAAACTTCCTGAACACCACACAGCTGCTAAATGACAGATCTCCCCCAAAGCCCACACTTCTTCTGCCATCACCAAAGCCAGGCCTCAGGCCACTGGTTGGTGAAGCTCAACCAAACCGAAGGAAGCCCAGGGAGCTGTGTCGTTATGGGGGCACCATTTAGGAAGTGGGTGTCTGCAGCAGATGAAGGTGATGCTATCAATACAGTGAGCCTTGCTCTCCGTGTTCTGAAGTGGGAGAAGCTTCATGGGACCATCCACACGGTCCCCTCTGCCTGCCCGCCTGCTGCCTGTGCTGACGGGCTGGGGTCACAGAACCCCGACTGGCCTCCTGTGACCCCATGGCAGCAGAGCTAGAACTCGCCTGAGAATGCTGAGCTGACACAGATCTGTGCAGAAGCCCTCAGAGCCTACTGGGACGGACCTGGTAACGTGTCACAGCCCTTGGAAGTCCAAACTCTGCTCCAGCCTCCCAAGATAGCAGCCTTTCCCCCACATGCAGGGCCTGGACCGGGAGCAGCATGGGCCGAGGGCCGGAGACCCACTCCCCACTCAGAAGCGGTCCATTCCTCTGTCCCCGTGTTTGTGCCCACTGCTCTGCACTGGCAAGCGCATGGCTTCGAGAGGCTGTTTTTAACAATCGTAAAATCATCTTCCACTCTCGCACCTTTCCTGGCCCACTCTCTCGGGTTTCCTGTTGAATTTGCATCCCTGTTGCACAGGAGGCCTGGCCTGGCTGATGGAAGTGGCTGTGAGAACAAGACAAAGAAAACTTTACCACTTTTCAAGGCTCCCTTATCACACTCTGGGGGGATATAAAAAAGATAGAAAAGATGCTGCTTTCTCAGCGTTCTGAGAACACACAGGTCAGCCAGCCATGCTGCTATCATCACCTGGCACCCAGGCAGAGCTCCGGAGCTGGGTAAATACCTGGGGACAAGACAGACGAACAGACACAGGAGGCCAGCTGTGCACGGCGTCTCCAGCCGTGCGACCTCTGACCTCTGTTTCCATTTCTAACAGGGACATGTGGCCACCCTAGAGCAGCCCCAAGGCTCTTTCCCTCAGTGTCCTCCCACCTGCCACCATGCAAGCTCCATCCCAGCCAGGGCTGCGGGCTCCGGGTGGAAGGAGGTAACCAGAGGGCCTAAGCAGGTCCCCGTTCACCTCATCAGTCTGGGGACCGCTGTCTGCCACAGTTACTGCCCACTAAAGTAGATGTCTGTGGTCGTGATGAGGGAAAGACCCCATAAAGAACCCTAAGAGGCCTCCGAGAGGGGGCCAGCAATAGAACACACTCAGATGAACTTCAGGCAAGAAGTCACCATCACTCAGTGAGATGGGGCCTGGAAACAGAGCTGGGTGAGTCACTGGGATAATGAGCTCTGAGACAGCAAGGCTCAGCCGTCTTTTGACACCCTTTTGAAAGTCCTGATGAGATCTCGGGTCCACGGGCCGGCAGAGCACTCATGCCCAGAGAGGAGCCCAGGGCAGTGGGGCAAACCAACCATGGAGGCAACTGGCTGGCCACCATTGCCCAGAGGAGCTCTGGCTGGAGACCTCACTCCCTGTTCTGCTTATTCCTGGAAACACAGGGACTCCTGGCACCCTCCCAGAGGCTCCCCACTCTAATAAGCCCAGGAGTTCCTGCCACAATATTTTCCCCCTGGAAGGAGCTGGTGTCTCAGTAATTGCCACGTGGTGCTTCCTGGCAGCAGTATTAGTCACCTCTCCCAGGCCCAGTCCAGGCAAGAAAGAAGGAACCTGGGAAAGGCTGAAGCAGAAGGGCCTGGGGCCGCTGACTGCCCCACCCAAGGGCAAGGGCAATGCAGTCTGCCTGGTGCCTCCCTCAAGCCCCATCCTGCTTCCTGGAGAGGCTGGTAAATGACAGATCGGACTTCACTCGGGGCCTCCTGAGGTGGGAAGGGGCAACAAGGAGCAGGGAGCACTCCTCAGCTGCCCTCAAGGAGCCGAGCCAAGCGAGGCCTGTGGGGTGAGAGCAGGCCCAGAGGCCACGAGCGGATGGAGGCGACGTGATGGGGGAGCCGGAACCCAGAGTCTCTCCCCCGGACCCCATCTCCCGCCTCACCTCCAGACTACCTGCAAGTTCTCCTGAGATCACCTCTTCAAGCCACGGCTTTTGGCTGCCGTCACCATCTCGCTCGAAATATCTTCAACCAACCACTTCCCCCAAAGGAGACAGTCTAGATCCTTCTATTTTTGACCTCCCTAAATGAAACCTGCTGCTCTGCTCTGGGAAGGAGACTCGAGTTGGAGCTGATCTGTGCTTTTCCATCCTCCTCTCGCCTCACCCTCCCCATTCCCTCAACTCTGAAAGCTGCCATTTATCCACCTGCCGCCCCACCCTCCACGTCCCACGGACCCTTCAAGGGCAAAGCCCACCTCCTGAAGGAGACCTTCCCTGACCACTGGACTCGGCACCCTGACTCCCTCAGAGCAGTGGCATGAGGCTCAGACAAGGCGACATTCTTAACTAGTTTCCTTTATAAGGCTGAGAAGCAGCCTAGATCCCTGGGGAGGGGGTGCCCAAGATGCCTTGGGCGGGTGGGAAGGTAGGCAGGCCAGATGGCAAGAACTCAGAATTCATGAGGCTCAGGTGAGGCAAGTGTGTGCCATGCCCTGAGCTGTGAGAGGCGGCTGTTGCCCCTGCCAGTACAGGTCACTGCAGCCAAGGGCAGGAGGAAGAGTGCAAGGCTGCTCCCATGGGGCACACACCCATAGCAAATGCCCAGGAAAATGTGCTGAATTAGTAAACGCTCCGCTGGCAGAGTAGCAGGGTGACCTGGAGCTGTTCCCAACAAGATGGCATTTGCCAGGGGGATAGCAATGGGGAGTTCAAAGCCAAGATTTCAAGCTGGAGTCATAGTTGAAAGAGAACAGATCTAGCCTTAGTATCTGGCAAGTGAATCAGCTCAGACAAGTCAGATGGGTCTTCTAAGAACTGGAACTAGAGAGACAACCAGAGAAGTGAAAATCAGCCTCAAAGTCAGACCATGATGGCTGAAAACCAGGAAGGAGTCTAGGGGTGGTGTTTAGTGAGCAGAGGTCCATCCCAATGCTGGAGAAGTGATGACTTCCTTAGTTCCCACTCAGACTGGCTCCAACCCTTGTGTGGCACTTGTCACACTGAACCGTTAACTCAGCGTTTGCATTTGGTAAGCATCTCTTCCCAGCATCATACCAGGCACCTGCGGGCTGCCTCCAAAAACTCAGTCCTCGGGAGTGAAGTAGCGGGCAGGGCAGGTAAACTGGTTACCTTACAGCCTATCACCCTCATACAAGAATGTGCCAGAACTTCCAGTGCTTCAGAAACAACCAGAATTGAGACATTTATTTGAAATCCCCTTATTTTAAAATGCTGGCAACACATTCATCACATCATCTGAGCCGAAGCACTTTGATCAAGATGCAGCTTGCATCCTCCACTCACACCGTCTAAAACACCAAAACGACACAAGTAGCCACAGTCTAAAGATGCTGTCTTCAACTGGATCGCTTTGTTGTACACTTGAAACTAACACAATATTGTAAGTCAACCTTACTCCAATTAAAAAATAGTAATAAAGACATGGTTATATTTTTCAAAGCTTTCACAACAGCCTTCTTTCCCAGCAGGGCAGGGTTAGTACTCCCTTTTTAAAGGTTAAGGAAGATGACTCAGAGAGGCCTATTAATTTGCCTAAGGTCACCCAGCTTGTTAGTAGCAAAGGCAGAACCAGAATTCACATCTTTTTCTTTCTCATGGGCTCTTTCCGCAGAGCTCACGTTGTCTCCAGGCCCTAATGGACAGCAGAGTCAAAGAAGCAGTCGGAAAAGTCTGACTCACAGGGACCTGTTGAACCAGCTGGTTGACCGTGGTATTCCCAGAAGAGACATGAATGGTCATCTTCTAAATGCTTACCTGATGTGTTTAAGCGGAAGAGTTCTAGATCAAGTGAACAGAAGTCTAAATTGAATAACCAAAAAAGGGAGTCATCACCCCTCAGTCAATTCCCAGACCCAATTCATTTACCCAGAATCCCTTGAATGAAAGGGAGGTCAAGGCCCTTGGAGGAAGATCCTTACTACATGGTGAAAAATTAATAGTTAATCTTTCTCTCAGCCTTCCCCAAAGGGATCTTTAGTCTGTTACCAGGGTGACCGTGCACTGGAGAAAAGGAAATAATCTGACTTTTCTGGGACTGCAGCCTACCCTGTTTTATTGCACTTCAAAGATGTTACATTTTAACAGATTTGAAGGTTTGTGGCAACCCTGCATTGTCAGGCCATGGTTAGCATTTTTGAGCAATAGAGTATTTTTTAATTAAGGTATGTACTTTGGGGGACATATAAACTACAGTATAGTGTAAACATAACTTTTGTATGCACTGGGAATCCAAAAAAGTCATGTGATTCACTTATTGATATATTTGCTTTATTGGGGCGGTCTGGAACGGAAGCCGCTATCTCTCTGACCTCTGCATACACTGCACTCCGGCTGTGAACAGGCATCAGTGCCAGGAAACCCAAACATCACTGCGATCCACCAGTCCTCCTGGGAGCTTATGGAGGACAGGTGATCAGTGGGTCTTTGAGCTCAGTGCTTCTCACAATAGGTCCAATGGGTCACTGAACCCATGCTGTGGTTCTGTCCCCAGTCTGGGAATGCATATTTGAACTAAACTCAACTGGCAGAATCCCGAGTAGCACAGGACCAGCTGGGTTCCTTTAAGCTGTTAAGAAAACATGGAAATAAGGCAACAAGGCCACTGGAGGGGAGTGTCCTTTGTTTATTTGCTGTTCACTGTCCATTAGGGGCCCAACCCTGTCAGATAGATATTAAGAGAAAGAAACTGGTAATACGAAAATGTCTTCCATTCAGTAGAGAGTTCAGTTCAGAGATAGTCCCAAATTCTATGATTTTATTGCCCTATAAGAAGACATTAATGTTCTTTACCAAATTTAGCAATCTTATTCCAGCTTGCTTCCTTTCTTTCACTGATTTTTTCTTCCTTTATCCTCTTTCGAATCTAGCTTTGTCATCTCACTGGTTGCTTCATTAATAAGGTAAATAAATTGTTGACATGTAATTGTTTGATTAATATGTTTTTAATCTTTTTGAAAATTATTTAACAGTTCACATGACTCACAACGGAGAAGGCAATGGCACCCCACTCCAGTACTCTTGCCTGGAAACTCCCATGGATGGAGGAGCCAGGTGGGCTGCAATCCACGGGGTTGCTAAGACAGAGTGACTCCACTTTCACACACTGGAGAAGGAAATGGCAACCCACTCCAGCGTTCTTGCCTGGAGAATCCCAGGGACGGGGGAGCCTGGTGGGCTGCCGTCTATGGGGTCGCACAGAGTCGGACATGACTGAAGCGACTTAGCAGCAGCAGCAGCAGCAGCAGCAGCAGGACTCACAAATTAAGCACTGACAGGGATTCCAGCATCTGGGGATGGAGCAGTGAACTTCACTGTCTCATTTCTCTCTCCCTCATCTGGCTTCCTGCCCAGAAGCGCGGAGCGCGGTTCACACTCTGCCTGCCCGGAGGACAGCGTTCACAATGCCTCCTCGAGGGGTGATTCATGGCTTCAGGCTCTACCCCTGTGGTTGCACCGCTGCCCTCAAAGTCAGAGGGGCTGACTCTAGGTTATACGTAGGAGACAGGCATTTTCTAAGTGATTGGAAGCACGACAGCCTCTCCTGGAGTCAGAGACGAAGGCCGTGAGAAAGGTCAATGCCGTCTAAGCAACCTAGGGGCAGGTGGATCCTTTATACAAATAACTAACATCCACATGAGAGAAGCAGCAGCTGCTGCTGGGCACCGCTCCTGCGGAGTCTCTGTGAGATGGGGTGAGCTTGTCTGATCGCTATCCCCTTGCTTTCTACATTGGAGACCAGGGGTCAGGGCCACTGGGCTGTGTGTGTGTGTGTGTGTGTGTTTGAGGACAGGAAGATGACATCTGCAGATCCCAGGCTCCGAATCAAGCCCGGTGCCTTCTGGAAGCTGCCCTGACCACTTGACATCCAGCAGTGCCAACTTGGCACCCCACTCCAGTACTCTTGCCTGGAAAATCCCATGGACGGAGGAGCCTGGTGGGCTGCAGTCCATGGGGTCCCCAAGAGTCGGACACGACTGAGCGGCTTCACTTTCACTTTTCACTTTCATGCATTGGAGAAGGAAATGGCAACCCACTCCAGTATTCTTGCCTGGAGAATCCCAGGGATGGGGGAGCCTGGTGGGCTGCCGTCTATGGGGTTGCACGGAGTTGGACACGACTGAAGCGACTTAGCAGCAGCAGCAGCAGTGCCACCTTTCTCTGACACAGCGTTTGTTCTGTACATCCCCTCACACTGTACTTTATTATCCTGTTAGAAAGCCTAGGCCTTAACCCTGGTTCCACATCCTGTAAGCTGTGTGACTTTGGACAAGTCACTTAATCTCTCTCTCATTCTTGAAGCCTGTTTTCTCACCTTTACGGAAGAGAGATCTTGTAATATTGATAGAAACAACAACATAACCCCTTTCTCCACTTCTTGGGGCAGTCATGATCGAGTTTGAAGTGCACAGCCTGACACTATGCATATAATCTAAACCACTGGGAAAATCCACTGGGTTGGCCAAAAGGCCCATTCCCAAACAAATATTTAACGGCTGTTGTTCAGTTTACTCATATATGAAATGGGACAATGGTAATAACAGCGCCAACTCCACTGGGTTGTTGCAAACATTAAATGAGATAACACTGAATGATTGTTGATACCTGACATACCCAAGCATTCAATAGGCATTAACTGTTTGAACTGAAAATGCTTTGAAGCACTAGGATTCTTATCAAATTGAAAGTTTTGTAACTATGGCTCTTGTATTACTCTCTGAATGTTTCAGAGGCATTAGCTTCATCTCTTTCTTCGATAGCTTTCGAGTTTCAGAAATCACCTGACAAATACTTGTTGGAGACCTTCAAGGTGCCAGACAGTGTGGATACCAAACAAACACACAGTCATTGTCTTCAGGAAGATCGCAGCTTGGCAGGAAAGATAAGCGCTGCTGCTGCTGCTGCTAAGTCACTTCAGTCGTTGTCAGACTCTGTGCGACCCCATAGACGGCAGCCCACCAGGCTCCCCCGTCCCTGGGATTCTCCAGGCAAGAACACTGGAGTGGGTTGCCATTTCCTTCTCCAAAGCATGCAAGTGGAAAGTGAAAGGGAAGTCACTCAGTTGTGTCCGACTCTTGGAGACCCCTTGGACTGCAGCGTACCAGGCTCCTCCGTCCATGGGATCTTCCAGGCAAGGAGTGGGGTGCCATTGCCTTCTCCGAAAGATAAGCACAAAGGTGGTTAAAAGGCTACACGAGCGAGATGATGGCCTATGGGAGGATCACCTAGCCACGCTGGAGTCTCTGGCAATAACAGACTCAAAGCAGATCTCCTGCCTGTTCTTCCTGCGCTTTTATACTCTCCTCCAAGGACAGGGTTTTGTATGTAATAGGAGCTCAATACATACGAGTACATAGTTGAATAAACATGTTAAATAAGCCCAAGAACACTTTTTCAGGTCACACAGAGTCCCTACAGTGGAAGGCGGTGAGGAAGGGAACTTTGTTGAGTCCCTGCTGCTGCTGCTGCTGCTGCTAAGTCGCTTCAGTCGTGTCCGACTCTGTGTGACTCCATAGACGGCAACCCACTAGGCTCCCCCATCCCTGGGATTCTCCAGGTAAGAACGCTGGAGTGGGTTGCCATTTCCTTCTCCAATGCAAGAAAGTGAAGTCGTTCAGTCATATCCGACTAGTAGCGACCCCATGGACTGCAGCCCACCAGGCTCCTCTGTCCATGGGATTTTCCAGGCAAGACCCTGACACCTGCCAAATCCTGGGCGAGGCATCTCATGGGAGGACCAGTGACGACGTGCTGGAGCCGGTCTACGGATCCCTCCTCCCCACTGCGTCCAAAGACACCAAGTTGGTGGCTTGAAATTAGCCACAGTCTGAGTACTTACATAAAAAAATCAGCAAATGCTACAAACCAGAGCATTATTTTCTCTTGGAAAGCTTGTTGTCAAAACATTAACCACACAAAACCACATGGATCTCCCACAATAATCTATTTTAAGATGAAGACATTAAGGTTCAGAAAGGCTAAGTAATTTGCTCCAGATCACACAGGCCATAGAAAGCAGACTTGGGACTTGAACTGCTCTCATTCTAAAGCCCTGGCTTTTCTCTTTGCAAATTACAATTGCCCTCCTCCCCTTTCAGGCCCTATGGGCTTGATCAACAGCCGATTAGCACCTTGTCCTGGCTGAAGGACAGAGCAGAAAAGCTTCACCCTCTATTCAGTCTCCTTCTACAAGGAGCCCTGTGATATCTGCCTTTTTATTATCCACTGTGAAGATTCTTGTTCAGTTTCACCAAGAATGAATGAACCTATGAAAAGATGTTCAACCTCACTAGTCGTTTTTGTTTGAGTCACTAAGTCATGTCTGGCTCTTTTGCAACCCCCCAGACTGTAGCCCACCAGGCTCCTCTGTGCACAGGATAGAACTGGCATCTCTTAAGGTCTCCTGCTTTGACAGGTGGGTTCTTTACCACTAGCACCACCTGGGAAGTTAATCTTATTTGCAAAACAGAAATAGAGACACAGACACAGAGAGCAAACCTATGGACATCAAGGGGGGACGGTGGGATGAATTGGGAGATTGGGATTGACCTCTATACACTATTGATACCATGTATAAAATAGATAACTAATGAGAACCTACTGCATAGCTCAGGAAACCTTACTCGGTGCTCTATGGTGACCTGAGTGGCAAGGAAATCCCAAAAAAGGGGGGACATGTGTATACACATGGCTGATTCACTTTGCTATAGACTAGACACTTACACAATATTGTAAAGCAACTACAATCCAATAAAAATCAATTTAAAAAACAGTTAAGATGGTGAATTTTATGCTATATGGGTATATTTTTACCACCATAAAAAAAGAAAAGAAAAAGAAATTAAGGGACTTCCCTGGTGGTCCAGTGGCTAGGACTTCATGCTTCTAATGCTGGGGCCCCAGCTGGATTCAGTTCCATCAGGGAAGTAGGTCTCATATGCTACCACTGAGAGTTCACATGCCACAACTAAGACTCAGCTCAGTCAGATAAATTAAAAAAAAAAAATTAATAGTGATTCAGAATGGAATTCACCTCCCCCCAAAAAGTATGAATGCACCATGGGGCTTATCATGAGTCTTCCGGTGCATCATCTGAGAGGCAGACTTCATCTCAAGAGCTGAGAGACGGACCTCAGACAATCCAATATGCAACCAGCTCTGGAGGTGACTGTCATCTAAGATACTCCCAGGAGGAATCGGAGACACAAAATGTCTGTAACTTGCCCAAGTCACAGTAGCTAACTGAGTTTCAGTAGTTTTAGAAGAGTTCTAAAAACGTATGCATTCATTTTAAGAAATATGCATCTGTGCCTGCTGGATGCAAAGCGCTTTGCTAGGCCCTGCGGGGTGATAAAGAGGCTCACACATGTGTAGGAGAGGCAGGCCAGTGCAGGGGAGCTGTCGGAAAGCTCACATGGAGCTGCTTTTGAGTCCTGATTGTGCCTCTTCCTTGGATCAGTCATGCCACCTCTCTGAGGTTCAGCAGACACATCTGTAAAATGGAGATGGTATCTCTTCCCTCAGTGGGTCTGGATAAAAGTGGATAAAGGATATAAGCCTCATACAGTGTGTCGCTTGTTCAACGAATATCCATCCTTTCTGTAAGAGAGAGCTATATGTAAACAGCAAGAAGGACAGCTCTCAGCGACAGGAACAGTGACCCTCTGCTCTCATACAGCACTTCTCAGTGGTCTGTGTCTGTACCATTCTAGGCAGGAGACTTGAGGATTAACCTATAGGGCTGATAGCACTTCTGCTTCCACTGAACCGAAGTTGTGCAATAGAAATGGCTCTTAGCCAGCTCCAGCTTCGCTATCTACAACATCTCCTTTCCCTCCTCTGGACTGGCACCCACCAGGCTCCTCCTCGTCCATGGGATTTCCCAGGCAAGAATACTGCAGTGGGTTGCCATTCCCTTCTCCAGGGGATCTTCCCAACCCAGGGATCAAACCCCAGTCTCCTGCATTGCAGACGGATTCTTTACTGTCTGAACCACCAGGGAAGCCTTTCCCTCCTCCAGGCCCCTGTCACTGGGTAACTGGGTCCTCAGGAACCAGAACTGGAATCTCTCGCCAACACCACCGCTCCCAGGACCGGACGAGAGCAGCGGGACTTCCTGGCAACAAAAGCTCTATTTGCATCTTAATGAAAAAGGTGGAGAGGGAGAGGGAAACCTGAGCGTGTGGACTGTGAATGAAATCACTTTCTGTGTAAGATTTCCGTTTGTTTGCTTTCTGCAGCTTCAGCCAGAGCCACCTCTGCGCGTGTCTGCACCACAAAATCCAAGCCTCAGAAATATCTAATTTGGAAATTATGTGCAGCATCCAAGTGGCAGCTCTCCAGGCGGCTGGTGTGATGCTCGGCCTGGCCCCTCTGCAGGTTGCACTTCTAAGCAGCTGATGGGCTTTGTCATCTTGGCCCTGCTCAATAGAGCCTGGGCCAATTACCGCTCGGCCTTGGAAGCTAGACTTGCCAGGAACCACTGGTTCCCAGGGCTGCCCACTGGGCGTGGGGCACCAGGACCATCTGGGCTGGGGAGGGGCTCTGAAGACCTGCACTTTCCTAGAGGCAGCCGGGGTGGGGCTTTGGGAATAAGGGAGCAAGACTCTCTAACAGGGATTAAAAGGACAGAATGAGACTTGCTAAACTCCCCCTGGGGCTCCTAGCTTGCTGGTGACCTGTAATTAGAAAAACAACAGCCCAACAGCCCGAGGCAATAGCTCAGCTGGTTAACTGTAACTAACCTGAGTATTTAGTCATTTTTATATATAAACACACAAATGTAATTTTTCAAATTATATGATCATTTCCAGGCTTCCTTCATATTTTGATAAATGCTTCTCTCTCCAACTTCCTCATTTCATGACTTGACTCTCCTGTATTTGTAATCTCTGGCCCACATGGGTGACACAGAATGCCAGGTGTAGGCCTACAAATATCACTAGGGAAAAAAATGAGAAAAAGGTTGTGTTTACTGTGTCTCGATGTTCCTGCCATGCAGAGAGACAGCTGTGCGTGGATTTTGGTAGAGAGGCCACGGGGGTCACCCTTGCACTGGCGGGCAGGCTTACTCTTCCTCCAAGTGTGTCAGCTACAATTAATGAACTAATTTATTTGAAAGGACATGTATCATTTGTGATCTGGAAAAAAAAATATGCTGGTCCATCACAACTTAGGCTGTGTGAATACCACCACAAATACTGATTACTTGTGGGTATGTGTCTGTGTGTATGTGTGCGCATATGAGTTAGAATTCATTGAATTTCCTTTATTGTGCATAACACTATGGAATATATATACATATATTCTCCAATTTCCCCAAGTTCCAAATGTTTGGAATACACATCCTCCTTCATTCACATATTCACTCTACATCATTCATGTGAAGTGAAGTGAAGTTGCTCAGTCGTGTCCGACTCTTTGCAACCCCATGGACGACATGTAGCCTACCAGGCTCCTCTGTCCGTGGGATTTTCCATGCAATAGTACTGGAGTGGATTGCCATTTCCTTCTCCAGGGGATCTTCCCGACCCAGGGATTGAACCCAGGTCTCCTGCATTGTAGGCAGACGCTTAACCATCTGAGCCACCAAGGACAGGAAGTTGCCCTGATTTACAGGGGTAAAGTCGGGGAGGTGAGTCTTTATAATACATTGTGGCAGGTACTGTAATAAAAGGGAAGGAAATAAACCAAGCACATGGGAGAACTTAAGGTGGCCCAGGGGCAGCATGGGGGCAGCCATACCAGCCAGACCTGTGCTCAGTCCAGCTTCATTTCCTAGCACCTGTGAGGCCTTGAACACAAAATTCACTTAATATCTCTGAAACTCAGTTTTCTCATCTGTAAAATGAGGATCATGGTTCCCATCTTTCAAGGGCTGTCACAAGGATTAAAGACGATGTGTATGAGATACGTAGCATACGTAGCAAAGTCAGGATTTTAAACTGGTAGATATTATTCACTTGTAATTTGAATACTACCATTGGTAAGAAGGCATCTGATTATAAAATTAACACCTAAATAGTAGATGTGTTTCAAAGCAATGTTGGTGACTCTCAAATGCTGCTCTGGGTGAAGGGAGACAGGATTAGAGCAGCTCCTACTGGCCGCCATGGTCTGTTTGCACTGGAAGAGACCTCATCCAATCCCATCCCATCTTCAGAAATAGGAATCAGAGGACAAAGGAGGTCAAATATCCCTAGGCCACCCAGCTAGGGTTGATCAAGCTTTACTCAGGCTCCTCGGAGAACTTTTCTCTGCTAGACTTTGTCCTTGGGACCTGTCTTGGCCCAGCCCAGTTTTAGCAAGAACCCTGCTGTCAGTTTACAGAGAATTCCTCATCCCTGGCACCTGATCACATTGGCTTTGCCTTCAGCAAGAATTCCCCTCTCCTTGATGTCTCTGCTTAGCAATCTTCCATCCACTGCCCCCGACTCCCCACCCTTAGTCCCTTTCTACCCACTGATTGTAATCCACCCACCACCACCACCTCTGTCTTTGTATATTTGGAGTTGAGGCAGCCCTCTAGCCTGTCTTGTGATCATCTTGACACCTGTGACCACAGTCCTGAATCAAATCTCCCCTACTGTCTTCACAAATGTCAGAATAATGCTTTCTATGACTATAACTGAAGACTCCTGACTCCCTAAAAAGTGAGCAGTGAGCACTAAAAAGGCCCACGTGGGTCTTGGTTGCATAAACAGAAAGCAGATGGGATCACCGAGAAACTGGGCAATGGGCTCCAAAGGGCAGCACCATAACCTGACAGAAACATCCTGGAGCCCAACTCGGCCTTGTATGTCTTTGCTTTTTCAGTCCATTTGTCAGGCTTTCCGGGGTCTCTGTCTGGTGGATTGAAACTCAGAGGATATACTGAAAAGCACCGTCTGATCTGCTGTCTTCAGACAAGTTGCACGTTTTGCCCATTACCCTGTTTATCCAGCTGCTCCCAGGGCCCAAGCAGCCAGTGCTGGTAGCTGAGGACCCTGCAGGGATCCAAAGAGATCTTGAGCCTCCAAAAGCCCCCTCCACCTGCTGCTCCAGAGCTCCGGGCTCCTTTTCTGAAATGTCCAGGAGGGGCACTGCCGTGAGGCCCTCCTCACTACCAGCCTGGATGGGGGCCCCTCCCTCACCTGTTGGAGTCCCACTGCTCAGAAGAGGCACGTGGACACACATGGCCTCCTGCCCTTGCCCTTTTCCCCCCTCTGCTCCCAGCAGGACCATGGACCCCTGGGCGATGACATTGCCATGGAGACAGCGTAGAGAAATGCTATGGTGAGCAGGTAACTGCTCGGGAAACCAGAGAAGCAGGGAGGCCCTGGCATTCTGGTGCTCAGGATGCTGGTGCAGTTCCCATCCAGGCCTCAGGCTGAACCTCTAAGACTTCAAATCCCAAAGCTGGGCTTGGGGCAGCTCCTTCCCTGATTATAGCCACCCCTACCCTCCACTCCCCACCCTCCCCCACCACACACACACACACACACACACACACACACACACAAACACATGCCTATCACAGTGAAGAGACTCACTCACTTAACACAGAATTACTGAACGTCTACTATGGACCAGGTCATTATAGACCAGCATCCAGACTGAAAAGTCCAGGAGGGAAGGTTCAGAGGGAGGTAGGCCCACTGGGAAACACTATAAGCAGCTGCCATGCTGGCTTCTAAGGCAGGACTCCAAGGAGGTGAATCTGCAAGGCTGTGGGTTCCTTATTTGCAGGCATGTAATCCACACTAAGGGCCCAAAAGGCTCCCTAGCACCTTCGGCCTCTCCCAGGTTCTGGAGGACTGGCCAGCTGGACAAGCTTGACAATGGGGTTCCCTCGGGATCTGTGGTTTATAATGCAGTCTGCTAGCCTCTGTCTGTGGTCCCAGCCCTTCTCTCCAGGGGGATCTCATTCCTCTCTTCCTCTACTCCCAGTAAAGCTGAGCTCTGGGGCAGGAGCCAGGAAGCTCTCCGCACTGCTGCCTCCAGTCCCACTGCCTCAAGGAGCAGTAGTAAAATGATTTCCAGAGACACACCCTGCACCTGATCAAGCCCTGTCCATACACACAGGTTGCTACTATTATTACTATTCCCTGGTGGAGTCCAGAGATTCCGTGGCAGACTGGAGCACATGAGAGAAGAACAATGCTTTGTATAAGGTACAAGGTACTGAGTTAGAAGACTTGGCTTTCGGTCCTGACTCTGGCTCTAAGAGACCTTGGATGATTCCCTTGGCCCCCTGGAACCTCCGTGTTTTCACCTGTGAAATGAGTGTGTTAGACTGAGGACCTGGACACATAGGAGACACTTAGTAAATGTCTGTAGGATGAAAGTTGAGTGAGCAACTCCACATCTCTGTGCTCCTTCCAACTACATCAGGCACTTAATATTTGCACCCAGCCACCAGCATCATGGTGAAAAAGGCAAAAGGAGAAGGGAGTGGCAGAAGATAAAATGGTTAGATGGCATCACCGACTCAATGGACATGAACTTGAGCAGACTCTGAGAGATAATGGAGGACAGGGAAGCCTGGCATGATGTAGTCCATGGGGGTCACAGAATCGGACACAGTTTAGCAACTAAACAACAACCACCACCACCCTCATGTGGCCTCAGCTAAATTGCTGCAGGAATTCAGGTTCCCACATCCCTTCTCCTTTCTGAAACATTCGAAGGACCCCCTTCCTTCTCCTCTCACTCCTTAAACTTTCCCCCTAGCCTCCCCCTTACTAACCACCTAGCCAGCAAGTCAGTGGATCCCTTTTAATCCTGAACTCCTAGTCTTACTAGTTGCTTTCCTTCTTGTCCTCATTTGCTTTCTAACTCAGGAGATGAGGTTTCAATCAGATAAGAAAGCAGCTGTTCTAAGAACAGGTGTCTGGAAGGGAAGTGGTCCTGCCTGGGAGGAGGCAAAGGATGTCTTTAGGGACCAGAAACAAGGGAGGCAGAAAGCTTCTGGTAGGGGGTTGAACAGTGTTCCCCAAATTCATGTCCATCCAGAACTTCAGTGTCTGACTTTACGTGCAAGTAAGTCTTTGCAAAGATTAGTTAAGGATCTAGAAAGGATAGTATGGGATTAAGGGTGGGTCCTAAATCCAAAAGCTGGTACCCTTCTAAGAGAAAAGGAGACAGACACAGGGAGACCAAGACGATGTGCAGATGGGGGCAGAGATTGCAGTTACGCTGCCACAAGCCAAGGAAGCCAGGAGCCAGGAGAAGCTGCAAGAGGCAAAGAGAGCCTAGAGACTTCAGAGGGAATACAGCCTTACTGGCACCTTGATTTTGGGTTTCTTGATGCCTCGGAGCTCAGGGAACCCACAGACGTTTGTAGCCATCTCTTTTCACATTCTTTTCTTATCACACTTGGGAGCCAAGCAAAAGTAATTAGAAATGAAGACAGCAGATGTTTGGCTTTTCCAGCCTGGTTTCCTGGGTTTTATCCAACTTCTTCAAGATGTGATGAATCAGATCAATTTTGAGCAAATCTCAGTCTGCTCTGCATGAGAACAGTCTTCATTCACTCACACAACAATTGTTTATTGATATCCTACCAACCACCAAGCATATGCTCAAGGTAGGGCCCGGAAACTCCTCCTTCTCCTGTTCTTTCCCTGCTGCCCAGCCCTAAAATCTGACTTACGACCAAGGAGTGACCAGTGTACCTTATTATGTTATTGTGAATGATAGTAACACAGCATTCAAAGGCCTTCGCATGTCATATGCTATATAGAGTGAGCACCAGCTTGCCTGCAGTCTTCTTCTTTATGAGAAAAGGGGAACATTAATAGCCATTAAGGCAACCCCATCACTCAAAGCTGTAAGCCCCTCAAAATACATGAAGTGCCCACTTGGTCCTACTCCATTTCACTTATCTGTATTTTCCAGGCAACAGAGTAGATCTAAGTAATAAGAGTCATCGACTCAACAATTCTGGACCTAGAAACAGGAAGAAAGGACAAAGGGATGATTTTTGGAGCTTGGTTACATTGAGGAAACTTCTGCTGTGGCTACCAGAGGCCAAACTGTGTGGCAAACACCATCTCTCTATCAAGCACAGTACAGGACACAGGCTTCGTGTGGTGGGAGACGGGTCCGTCACTGGCAGGTCTGGGATCTGGGTTTGGTCTGGGCTTAGCAGCCCTGAGACTGTTAGAGGAAGCACACTGACTGAAACCACCCACCCTGGCCAGGCACCATAGTAACCATTTGAGTGAGTTATTTTACAACAGGAAGTCTTAGTAAGGAACATGGAATTAGTAAGTCACCATCAACCAGAAGAGTTCAGGAAAGGTCAAAAGGAGACACCGCGTGTCCAACCACCTCCCAGAATCCTTCTCGCTGGCATCCATCCTGGCTGAGCAAGGCATGTGCCACCAGGAAGGATTTTGAGTCAGATGATTGGTCAAAGGAAACCCAGAAACTAATCCCATCACCATAAAACCCGAGACTTCGAGCCAGAGCAGTCCTCCTGGGCTCCCTTACCCTGCTGCCCTCCACCCAGCGTCCCTTCCCAATAAAGTCTCTTGCCTTGTCAGCATACGTGTCTCCTCAGACAATTCATTTCTAAGTGTAAGTGTCAGACAAGAGCCCACTTTTGGGCCTTGGAAGGGGGTTCCCCTTCCTGCAACAACACTCTGGATGGATCACTCAATACCTCCCTGGGCACAATTTTTTCATCCAAGCGTGAAGAGTTATTTGAGGTTCCTAAGGTTATTTACAGCCTTGACACACTGGGGGCTCTCCTGTCTAAATCTCTTGCTGGAGGAACATTCTAGCCTGCCTTGATAATGTGGGGGGATTTAAGGATGAGCAGAAGACAGCTTGTCCTCCTGTCTTATTACTGTATGCATGTGCGGGGGAATTCCCCTGATCACAGTCTTGCCATGTGGAATTCAACGAAGCTGTCACCTAAGCTTGGAAAAGTAAGGACTGCATTTTTGCCTTTGAGGAATTTATTATCTAGTAGGGAAATGGACAAGTAAACAGGCAATTACAATACACCATGATAAATCTTACATTTCTTCCTATGGTAATATAAAGGAGGGTCCCTAGCCCATGCTGGCGGAACAGTATAGGGGAAATCACTGAAGACTGCCTGGAAGAGGTGGTGCCTCTGCTCAGTTTAAAGGCTGACTAGAAGTTCGCCTTTCAGGTCAAGGGCTGGAGTATTCAGGCAGAGAAAACAACATACTCAGGGGCTGAGTGTGGGACAGTGAGCGCAGAGGAACGAGTGTCCACCGATCCTTTTTAATCCCCAACCCTTTCACCTCTCTAATCCACAGCTTTATACCATCACACTACCCTTTTCTTCCTCTTTTCTTCTCATCTTTCTCTTCCATTCTCTTTAGATAAAGAGAAGAATGTAATCTAATGAGTTCATGAGCTAGTGAGGGAGTGAGGAGAAATCTGGTGTGTTGAGGTCTGGAAAGGTGTGTACTGGGTCCCAGGAGGGGTCTCCTCCCCTCCTAGCCTCCACCAGGGCACTTCTTCCCCCACATCCCTTCCCTGTGACTCATGACCACCTCACCCACCCTCTCACAAGACCCTGTTCTCTTGAAGAACCTGCCAGCCCTCCATGACCCCTCCAGCCCTCTCGGGTGGAGGGTGACCCACAGATTCCCAGTCACATCCCCTACTTCACTGATGACTGGCATGTAGCTCAACGTCTTCCACTCCAGCCCATGTCCTCCCACTGACTGGGTGGAATCAGCTCCAAGTACCTTGGCCTCTCAGCTCCTTGACTCCCCCATCTCCAGTGCACGCTCCACTTCAGTTCACCTGTTTCCGTGATTGCGTCCTGGACCTTGTCATCCGCCAGGACTGCTCCTCTCTGAAGTCAAAAACTTTGTTCTCTCCCTCTGTGACCACATTTCGTTCTCTCTCTCTGCACCCCAGTTCAGTCAATCAATTATTCCAAGTATAGCGGGTCTCTGACCTCATCCATGCCATCAGTCCACCAATTCTAATTCCCCTTTAATATCCACAGACTGTCTTCACCTTCCTTTCTAGTTGAATCAGCTTTCTAGCCCAACATTCAGACACTTTTACAAATATCCTTAATTTCCTTGCTTCGTTGTCCTTAAATCATCCTTGCCTTTTCCCTTGCTTTCGTCTTCCTTGGTCCATCAATCATCAAGATCTTTTCAATTTTAAATAATTTTTCAAATCACCCCTGTCTTTTCATCTCCACTGCCCACCGGCCTCCAGCACGACTGTCCCAGACAATTGGAAACTCTCCTCACCGCTCTGCTTCCAACTTGCTTCTCTACCATCAGGTATCCCACTGGGCAGCCTCTGCGATTTTCATTTTAATGCAAATGAAATCAGTTGTGTTATTCTACTGCCTAAAACTTCTTGATGCCCTCAGGATGGAGTCCAGTCTTCTTTACAAAAGCCTCGGGGTTCCTAGTTTGGCCCCTGCCCCTGCCTTTGGCTTCACCTGGGACTGTTAGTCACTCTAGTCATGTCCATTCTCTTTTTGACCCCATGGACTGTAGCCTGGACCATGGAATTCTCCAGGCAAGAATACTGTAGTGGGTAGCCATTCCCTCCTCCAGGGGATCTACCATGCCCATCTCAAACTCCATTCTTCAGCCCTTAGTTTCTTTGAGTTCCTTGAATACTCCATGCTCTAACCCAACATGTCAGGCATTAGGCTAAGGACTTTATATGCACTTTATATTCACTTCCTATAAAACCTCATGAAGTGTCATGGTCATCCCTAGTCTATGAAAGAAAAGTGCTGATCTCAAAGGGGTTATAGTAATTTGATTGAGGTTTCTGGCAGAACACAAGTCTGAGCCTACAACAGTCTGGCTTCCAAGTTCATCTTCTGAATCACTTTGTTATATTGAATAGTTAGATGGGCAGGGAGTAGGTATCTCATTTTTTAGAAGTGATTTTAGGAGATAGGTTTAAACTATTATTACTTAATAAATAAGGGCCTTAGGTAATGCTTCTCTGTACTTTTTAAACTAAGGCTCAGCCTAGCTCCCCAATCTCTAAATTCCGGCTTCAGAACAAACCACCTAAAGCCCAAAAGATCACTCCCAAGGAGTGTTCCATCCTGTTTGTTTTCAGGCCACCAGGCTGATCTGGACCAACACATCTATATGTGTTTCCTTGACAGTTCACCCAATACCTTCTCCTCTATATATGTGTCTGATTGAAGCAGGTTCCAACTATTCAATAACCCCTACATCCATGCCCACAACTATGAAGATTTTCTAGCCAAACTATAAGATGCTCACTGATAAAGGTACCCAGAGAGTGCTGATGATGAAAGAGAGTTGAAGCACCTTGCTGAACCCCTCCACCTGTAGCGGATTCCCCAGATACAGCAGACATCCTTGCTGGGCTTCAAGTAGGTGTGGCCATGGGGAGGTAAACTGTCACTCACCCACCACTCACCCACTCCCTCACTCAAAAATTTAAGTGACTAACAAATGCTTAACATCATTTTCGTTTATAATAGCTTCAGGAGAAATTTGAGACAGACTCTGTTTCAAGGAGATCTCAGTCAGGTGGGGAAGACAAGAAATGCATCATTGAGAGATTAGCATTGAACATTAAGATGGCACTATAAGAAAGGAGCACAAGAATCATCATCAGAGTAGAAGGACGTGCGGTCATCTTCCCCTGTAAGAATTCCAAAATTGCAACTCTGCTGCTAAACAACCATCGACAGGATGAATGTTGGATCCCACCAAAAAAAGATACCCCACTACTTCTTGCACCCTAGCCTGCCTCCTCCCTCTTATGTGCACCAGGATCCGAGGGCAAAGGAGAAGCTCCAACAAGATGGTTGCTGCTGCTGCTAAGTCACTTTAGTCGTGTCTGACTCTGGGCGACCCCATGGACAGCAGCCCACCAGGCTCCCCCGTCCCTGGGATTCTCCAGGCAAGAACACTGGAGTGGGTTGCCATTTCCTTCTCCAATGCATGAAAGTGAAAAGTGAAAGTGAAGTCGCTCAGTTGTGTCCGACTCTCAGCGACCCCACAGACTGCAGCCCACCAGGCTCCTCTGTCCATGGGATTTCCCAGGCAAGAGTACTGGAGTGGGGTGCCACTGCCTTCTCTGAACAAGATGGTAGGAGGGGCGAAATCGCGTTTAGAATGAAACCCATACCCGCCAGAGACGCTTGGAGGGCTCACACAAACCCTTGTGCGCACCAGGATCCAGAGACCCCACAGAGACTGAGCCAGACCTGCCTTTAAGTGTTTGGGTGTCTCCTGCAGAGACACAGGTCAGCAGTGACCTAACACAGGGACAGGGGTTCTGCCTGTCACGTGGCATAAGCCCTCTTGGAGGAGGTCGCCATCAGCCCCAACATAGAGCTGCCAAGCACACGACCCACAAACTGCAGAACAATTATACCAAAGAAATTTCACACTGTTAAGAAAGTTCTAGGACCCACAACAGATTTCCCAACCTGGGGATCCGGCAAAGGGACTGAGAACCTCCAGGGAATTTGACTTTGGAGGCCAGTGGGATTTGATTACAGAACTTCCACAGGACTGGGGAAACAGACTCTTGGAGGACAACAAAACCTTTTGCACACAAGGACCCAGGAGAAAGGAGCAGTGTCCTCACAAGGGACTGAGCCAGACTTGGCTGTGTGTGTCCAGGAGTCTCTGGCGGAGGAGGAGGTGTGGGTCAGGGGCACCAAATACAACAGTGCAGGCGTAAGTCCTTTGGAAGGAGGTTGCCATTACCACAATCATCCCTATCGTAGTTTGGCCTTAGGCCAAACAACAGGGAGGGAACAGGTCAACAGAAAATTGGGTTAAAGATTTACTTAGTATGGCCTCACCCATCAGAACAAGTCCCAGATTCCCCCACAGTCAGTCTCTCCCACCAGGAAGCTTCCACAAGCCTCTTATCCTTCTCCACCAGAGGGCAGACAGAATGGAAACCACAGTCACAGAAAACTAACCAAACTGATCATATGGATCACAGCCTTGTCTAACTCAATGAAACTATGAGCCATGCCGTGTAGGGCCACCCAAGACTGATAGGTCATGGTGGAGAGTTCTGACAAGACATGGTCCACTGGAGAAGGGAATGGCAAACCACTTCAGTAGTCTTGCCTTGAGAACCCCATGGACAGTACGAAAAAGCAAAAAGATACACTGGAAGATGAACTCCCCAGGTTGGGAGGTAACCAATATGCTACTGGAGAAGAGTGCAGAAATAACTCCAGAGAGAATGAAGAGGCAGCGCCAAAGTGAAAATAACAGCCAGTTGTGGATGTGACTGGTGATGGAAGTAAAGACCAATGCTGTAAAGAGCAATATTGCATAGGAACCTGGAATGTCAGTTCCATGAATCAAGGCAAATTGGAAGTGGTCAAACACGAGATGGCAAGAGAGAACACTGACATTTTAGGAATCAGCGAACTAAAATGGACTGGAATGGGTGAATTTAATTCAGATGACCATTATATCTACTACTTCGGGCAGGAATCCCTTAGAAGAAATGGAGTAGCTCTCATAGTCAACAAAAGAGTCTGAAATGCAGTACTTGGATGCAATCTCAAAAATGACAGGATGATCTCTGTTTCTTTCCAAGGCAAACCATTCAATATCACAGTAATCCAGTCTATACCCCAACCACTAATGCTGAAGAAGCTGAAGTTGAATGGTTCTATGATGATCTACAAGACCTTGTAGAACTAACACCAAAAAAAGGTGTCCTTTTCATGATAGGGGACTGGAATGCAAAAATAGGAAGTCAAGAGATAGCTGGAGTAACAGGCAAGCTTGGTCTTGAAGTACAAAATGAAGCAGGACAAAAGCTAACAGAGTTTTGCCCAAAGAACGAATGGGTCATAGCAAACACCCTCTTCCAACAACACAAGAGATGATTCTACACATGGACATCACCAGATAGTCAATACTGAAATCAGACTGATTATATTCTTTGCAGCCAAAGATGGAGAAGCTGTATACAGTCAGCAAAAACAAGACTGGGAGCTGACTGTGGCTCAGATCATGAACTCCTTATTGCCAAATTCAGACTTAAACTACAGACAGTAGGGAAAACTATAGACCATTCAAGTATGACCTAAATCAAATCCTTGATGATTATACAGTGGAAATGACAAATAGATTCAAGGGATTAGATCTGATAGACAGAGTGCCTGAAGGACTATGGACAGAGGTTCATGGCATTGTACGGGAGGTTGTGATCAATACCATCCGCAAGTAAAAGAAATGCACAAAGGCAAAATGGTTGTCTGAGGAAGCCTTGTAAAGAGGTGAGAAAAGAAGAGAAGCTAAAGGCAAAGGAGAAAGGAAAGATACACTCATGTGAATGCAAATTTCCTAAGAATAGCAAGGAGAGATAAGAAAGCCTTCCTCAGTGATCAATGCAAAGAAATAGAGGAAAACAACAGAATGGGAAAGACTAGAGATCTCTTCAAGAAAATTAGAGATACCAAGGGAACATTTCATGCAAAGATGGGCTCAATAATGGATAGAAATGGTATGGACCAAACAGAAGCAGACAATATTAAGAAGAGGTGGCAAGAATACACAGAAGAACTATACAGAAAAAATCTTCATGACCCAGATAACCATGATGGTGTGATCACTCACCTAGAGCCAGACATCCTGGAATGCGAAGTCAAGTGGGCCTTAGGAAGCATCACTATGAACAAAGCTAGTGGAGGTGATGGAATTCCAGTTGAGCTGCTTCAGATCCTAAAAGATGATGCTGTGAAAGTGCTACACTCAATATGCCAGCAAATTTGGAGAACTCAGCAGTGGCCACAGGACTGGAAAAGGTGTTTTCATTCCAATCTCAAAGAAAGGCAATGCCAAAGAATGCTCAAACTACTGCACAATTGCACCCATCTCACATGCTAGCAAAGTAATGCTCAAAATTCTCCAAGCTAGGCTTCAACAGTACATGAACCAAGAACTTTCAGTTGTTCAAGCTGGATTCAGAAAAGGCAGAGGAAGCAGAGATCAAATTGCCAACATCCATTGGATCATTAAAAAAAGCAAGAGAATTCCAGAAAAACATGTACTGTGCTTCATTGACTATGCTAAAGCCTTGACTGTGTGGGTCACAACAAACTGTGGAAAATTCTTCAAGAGATGGGAACATCTGCCTCCTGAGAAATCTGTATGCAGGTCAAGAAGCAACAGTTAGAACCGGACATGGAACAATGGACTGGTTCCAAATTGGGAAGGGAGTGTTTCAAGGCTGTATATTGTTACCATGCTTATTTAACTTACATGAAGAGCACATCATGTGAAATGCCAGGCTGGATGAAGCACAAGCTGGAATCAAGACTGCAGGGAGAAATATCAATAACCTCAGATATGCAGATGATACCACACTTATGGCAGAAAGTGAAGAGGAACTGAAGCGTCTCTTAATGAAAGTGAAAGAGGAGCACGAAAAAGCTGACTTAAACCTCAGCATTCAGAAAAGTAAAATCATGGCATCCATTCCCATCACTTCATGGCAAATAGATGGGGAAACAATGGAAACAATGACAGACTTTATTTTCCTGGGTCCAAAATCACTACAGATGGTGACTGCAGCCATGGAATTAAAAGACACTTGGTCCTTGGAAGAAAAGCTATGACAAACATAGACAGCATATTAAAAAGTAGAGACACTACTTTGCCAACAAAAGTCCATCTAGTCAAAACTATGGTTTTTCCAGTAGTCATGCATGAATGTGAGAGTTGGACCAGACAGAAAGCTGAGCACCGAAGAATGGATGCTTTTGAACCGTGGTGTTGGAGAGTCCCTTGGACTGCAAGGAGATCAAACCAGTCAATCCTAAAGGAAATCAGTGCTGAATATTCATTGGAAGGACTGATGCTGAAGCTGAAGCTCCAGTACTTTGGCCACCTAATGCGAAGAGTGGAGTCACTAGAAAAGACCCTGGTGCTGGGAAAGATTGAAGGCAGAAGGAGGAGAGGACAGAGGATGAGATGGTTGGATGGCATCACCGACTCAATGGACATGAGTTTCAGCAAGCTCCAGGAGATGGTGAAGGACAGGAAAGTCTGGTGTGCTGCAGTCCATGGGTTGCAATGAATCGGACACAACTTGAGCAACTGAACTGAACTGAAGGCAGTAACTCCAATGCCTCCTAGCTGTGCAAGTCTGAGCAAGTTTCACTTAACCTCTCTGAGCTTCAGTGTTCCTATCTGCAAAATGGGGGTCATAATAGCTATCTCAGTGGTTTGCCAAGATCAATAAGGTTAATGTCTGTGAAAGTGGTGCTGGAGAAGACTCTTGAGAATCTCTTGGATGGCAAGGAGATTAAGCCAGTCAATTATAAAGGAAAGTAACCCTGAATATTCATTGGAAGGACTGATGCTGAAGCTGAAGCTCCAGTACTTTGGCCACCTAATGCGAAGAGTGGAGTCACTAGAAAAAGTGGAGTCACTTTGGCCACCTGATACAGCCAACTGATTAGAAATGATCCTGATGCTGGGAAAGATTGAAGGCAAATGGAGAAGAGGGTGGCAGAAGATGAGATGATTAGATAGCATCACCAGCTCAGTGGATACGAATTTGACCAAGCTTTGGGAGATAGTTAAGAACAGGAAAGCTTGGCATGCTGCAGTCCATGCAATCACAGAGAGCTAGACATCACTCAGTGACTGAACAACAACAATATGTGAAAGTGAGTTACAAAGAAAGAGATTACTATTGTCTCCTGGGTTTTAAAAATGAAAATGGAGTTCCAAATGCAGCTTATTGTTACCATTGCTCTTTAGGGAATAAGACAATTACTTAAAATGCTTAAAAATGCATGTAGACTGTGGAATCCCTCTGCCTTGGATGCTCTTCCTCCTGATATATACATAGTTCACTTTCCCACGTCCTTTGTCATTTTTCACATGGCACTTTCTCGATGACGTCCATCCTGACCACCTATTTAAGAATGCAAACCTTCCTTTCCTTCCACCCTTCAGCACTCCACATCACCTAACCCTAATTAATTTTGTCTTTTTCCAAGTACTTATTGCCTTCTAACACATTTATGGATTCACTCTTTATATTTATTGTTTATCATTTTTCTCCTTCCACCAGAATGTGGGCAGGGATCTTTGTTTCTTCATTGGTGTATTTGCAACCAAAATGAATACCTAGTAGGTAGTAGTTTCTCAATGTTTTTTGCTCAATGAAAGAATGAAAAGTGAAATGTATGTTGAATGGCTGCCACATCAGAAGACATTCTTGCAAGACTGAGTACAGGAAGGCAGAATACAGAAATCAGCAGCCTGGTCTTGGGAAGATGGTGGCTGAGTTCATGGCTGCAATGTGTGAAGCATGAGTGATTTAGAATCCTAAAATAACAAACCAGAGAGCATCCCTTAAAACTCACAGAGGCAGTTTTAATTCAATAAGAGGAATCCATCTTTATACATGGAGAATGAAGAGACTCCATGTCATTAAATAAGAAAAGTTTGAATAATTTCAAAGTGTGAATAATTTCCAAGTGTGAATAATTTCCAATAGTTTCCTACTATGCATAACAGATTATTCCAAATCCTAGCAATTTAAAGGGCTTTCCTGGTGACTCAGAAGGTAAAGAATTCACCTGCAATGTGGGAGACCTGGGTTCAATCCCTGGGTTGGGTAGATCCCCTGAAGAAGGAAATGGCAACCCACTCCAGTATTCTTGCCTGGAGAACCCCATGGACAGAGGAGCCTGGCGGGCTACAGTTCATGGGGTCACAAAGAGTCGGACACAACTGAGCAAATAGACCCTGTGTCATTGTGGAAGAAAAGTCTGAATAATTTCAGAGCGTGTATTAGTTTTCTACTAGGTATAATAAATTACTCCAAATCTTAGCAATTTAAAACAACAAAAATTTATTATCTCATAGCTCCTGTGGGTCAGGAATTCAGGCAGCTCAGTCAGGTGGTTCTGGCTCAGGGTCTTTCAAAAGGTTGTGGTTAAGACCTTGGCAGTGGCCACGGTCATTTGAAGGCTTGTCTGGGGAGGGCATACGGGCTTCCAAGGTGGTTCATTCATGTGGCCCTTGGCAGGAGGCTTCAGCCCCTTACCATGCAGACCCTTCCATAGAGCTGCTTGAACATCCTGATGACTTGGCAGCTGAACTTCCCTAGAATAAGTGACCCAAAAGCAGAAGAAGGTGGAAATCATTATATCTCTTATGATCTATCCTCAGAAGTCACAATCTGTCATTGATGTATCATTCTATTGCTACACAGGTCTGCCCTACTTAATGTTAGAGAAGATTACAAAATAACATGAATACCAGAAAGCAAGGAGTATTGAGGGTCATCTTGGGGGCTGGTTACCCCAGAATGAAACTCAGGGAGAATGCAGAATGTACGGCAGCAGCATGGGTCAATGGAAAGCAGGCATCATCTCCCCCCACCCGCTTTGGCTCAGCAGAGATGACTGGCCAGAGGGCAGACTTTGTGCCACAAGTCATCAACAGCAATTCCAGGCCTTCCGCTGTACACACTGCTCAAGGCAATGTATGGAAACATGGATCCATTTTAGAGTGCCTGACTTCTTCCATTTGGGACCATGGATGCTGGCTTCTGCTTGCCAACACATTTCTCTTGTTGATCCTGCCATTAATAAATGAAAGAGGAGAGGGAGCCCAGAGTGTAAGAAAGGAGTGACCACATAACCTAAGGAAGACAATCAGGGAACAGAATACCAGTGTGGCCTCAGAAATCTCCTACCATGGTTAAACAAACAGTAAGGCTTTCTAATTGGCCAGAAGTATATGCGTCAATTAAGAAAGAGTCCTGCCCAAGGAAGGCTTCATGAGAAAAGAAGAAGCCCCAAAGAGGGTGTTTCTTTCATGATTGGAGACTCTTAAGGCTGCAGCTATCATGTTCCATCCTCCTTTCTCAGGCAGGTCCCATACTTCATCTAAAAAAAATGGGTAGTATTTGCTCTTGCTGAGAGAGTCATTTCCTAGGCAGGTTGATAAGAAGTCTAGGGGTCCCCAAGGAAAGAGGGGTCTGGAATTCTCAAGGAGGAAGAAAAGAAAGTCGCTAAGTCGTGTCTGACTCTTTGCGACCCCAGGGACTGTAGCCTACCAGGCTTTTCTGTCCATGGGATTTTCCAGGCAAGAATACTGGAGTGGGTTGCCATTTCCTTCTCTAGGAGATCTTCCCAACCCAGGGATTGAACCCAGGTCTCCCACAGTGTAGGCAGACACAGGACAAGCTTTTATCCTCTATATTCCTTAGGGTTATATAACAATAATGTATCCTGCCTGAGGACAGTCTCTGGATTAAACCTTCTGGCTAATTCTGTTATCTTAAAATGTAAATTATGGGAGTAGGTCTGGTGAGGTCTTTACAACCTCCAGACATTCTTTGGATTCATTGGAGAGTATATAACTCCATTGCTAACACTAGCAAGCGGGTACTCTTTCTACCCCCTTCTGATGTCTATGTCAGAAGCTTTCTCTATCTCCTTTATACTTTAATAAAACTTTATTACACAAAAGCTCTGAGTGATCAAGCCTCGTCTCTGGCCCCGGATCGAATTCTTCTCCTCCGGAGGCCAAGAAGCCTGGCGTCTTTGTGTGATTCAGCAAAAACCTTTCACTGCCATTAATGACTCCAAAAGATGGAGAGTGTGCATTTCCACCAGCTTTGGAGATCTTAGAAAAAGAAAAATCTCCTTGTCCTTGGGCACCAAAATATTCTCTTTGTTTTTCATGTTTAATAAAAGGTGCTCTGTGCCAGAGTGCACCACACCGTGTGACAATGACAATCAAGAAGACTTCAATCAGAGGAGGAGGAAGAGGAGGCAGATGAAGGGCCTGAGAAGCCAGGGAGAAAACTGAGGCTGTGCCAAAGCATCACCACGAAGACCAACGCCTCCTCCCGGCTTGTGCGTGGTAAGATGGGAGCTCAGCGGAACCTAATTCAAAGGGATGACAAGCAACTTGAACCCCTCTCGCTCAAGATGAGTAAGAGCTTTCGACAGGCAAGTGCCAAAGAATTGTGGTGCAGATAAATAGAATGGAAGAAAGAAATGTAAGCTTGAATTCTGTGAAAGTTCTAAAAACATGCTTAATTTCAGACATGTAACATCAAAGGCTGAATTCATGCAGAAGAAAAACAGCTGAAAACGTTCCTCCTAAGTTTCTTAATAGTAACTAACAGTTATTGGAGTTAACATTTATAGAGTGTTTCTTTTTGTCAGGGACTCCCAAATGTCTTACACCTAAATGCCTTAATCAATCACCACAACCCAATGAAGTCAGTATTAATATACTCATTTATAGATGAGAAACGCAAGACGATAATCAACTTGTTTAAGGTAACATCAGTTCAGTTCAGTTCAGTATTTAGAATCAGGATTCGAATTCTGGCAGGCTTACCCCAGAGCCCACATCTGTAACCACCACACTATATTGTTTTTAAAGGCTTTAAAAAAGGGAACAAATGCTGGTGAGTATCATTCACAGAATTCATGGGGAGATTCAACACAATGGTCTAGAAGTCTTCCAGCTCATTACAGAGTGAACACCATGATCTCATCACTTCAGTGGAGCCTTCTGTGCTGCTGAATTTCAATCCCTTGATTTTATTCCTGAAGAAATCAATGTGGTCAAGCATCCTGCTCAGGGCTACTGGGCCTCTACTCTACTGCTTCTGTCCAACAGAAAAGCACTGACCACCAACCAAGCTCCCATGAGTTACTCCTGCATCTGTGCAGGGTCCCAGGCCATGCTACTCCCCCGCTGCCTCTAGAAAATCTAGTTGAGTCTTGGAGATGTAACAAGTTTTCATCCCGTGATAATAAGAAAGCAACACCAAAGGCCTAAAGTTTGGAAGAAGTCTGGGTTTTACCGTTTGGACAGTTCAGTTCACCTTGGAGAGGTGTGACACAGGAGGTGATATTATCAGTGTTTTTCAGGAAAGCTTGTATCAGCTCATACGCTCCTGCTCCTCCACTCCCAGGCCTCCTCCTGCTCCCACCTCCCCCACCTCTGCCCCCAGAACTTGCTGAGGTTCATTCCCAGTGCATTTCATCCAAAAAACTCCTAGGTCCAGTTGCCGAACAACTTCCTAGATCGTCCTCAGCTTTCAGAATCCCAAGAAGTTATTTCATCCTTTCTTTCCCCTCTGCTATCTCTTCCTTTCCCCTCTGCTATCTCTTCCTTTCCTGCCTTCATATGCAAAGGTCACAGTCACTTCAGTTTATCAAAGAAAATGCCTTCTTATCCATACTCTCTTCCCTCATTCTGTATGCCACTTACATAGATCAGAGAGCAGCACTGTTTTAGCATCAGACGGTCTGGCTTTGAATCCCCTTATTAGCCATGACCTTGTGCAAGCTATCTACCTCTCTAAGTCCATACTTCTATAAAATGGGGATAATAATAGTGCCTTGTTCCTAGAGTTGTCACAAGAATGGGAGTTGAAATAAAAAACACATATCACGTGCGCAGCACAGGGTCATGCACAGAGCAAAGGCATGACAAATGGTGGCTGTTATGATGATTAGGTCAGTGACAGAGGGGCTGGTGAGCGGGGTCACTTGTTCAGAGCAGCCCTTCTAAGGAAGCCTGTGAGTAAGCCACTTTCGCAGACCAAAGGTTCCCGGGGAATTGCTAGTGATGTTGCTGCCTGGGGTAACAGAAAGGAGAGGAGGCAATTATACAGCATGTAACAAAATAATTTCATTTCTAATGCCTTTCCCCTGCTGGGCCACTTAGACTCTAAACAGTCTAAACTCTAAACAGCAACGTGGGGGTGCAAATGAGGCACGTTCTGAAGGAGCCCAGTGACAAATGCATGGGCCCCACGACTCACTTTGGCTCCCAGACGTCTGCGGGGGAATGTCCTTGGGGACAGTGGCTGCCATTCTGTGTACTGAGCCTCAGCGCCCTGGAAGCTGGGTCTGCCCGGGCTGGCTGCGGGCTTATCGACAAGGCCCCTTGGGGAGGCCAGAGGTCCTCCCTTCTTTCCCTCCCCCATCACTGGAGACAGTAAAGAATTTGCCCTGTCTGTTCCTGGAAAATGTGCAAATCCTCGCAGGTGCCATCAGATTACGACAAATCACCCATCTGCGCCACACTGATGCCTTACACGTGCATATTGACCATCAACTGCTTCCAAAGGCCGTCAATAGTTCACTTCTCCTCAGCTCCCACATCCATGACACTGGCCCCACACTCTCAGAGGCCCCCACGGCTTCCAGGGCTCTGAGTTTGGGACCCTGCGTGGACACAGCCTTTTCCATCCCTGCGATGGGAGGGTCCCCAGGCCCAAGGGCATCATCTCTGGCTTCTTCCTGTTCTCTGAAGCTAGCAGGGGCCTCTGCTCCTCTAGAGACACATTCCCAGGTCTCCTAGGGAAAGAGGAGGCTGCACCCTCCCAAGGGGCTTCACACCTGCCAAGGGTGTTGATTTACCTCATTCATCAGATTGGAAGGGAGAAAAAGAGGGGAAATGTACAAGACCGGAAGGTCAAATTTCTCTCCTTTCTCTGGACCCAAACAGGAACAAACCAAGTGGCTGAATCGTGGAGTTTTACTCCTCCACCCACATGTACTGACACTATAATCAAGCTATTTTCCAAGCCTATGCATTTAGATAATATGATTCTATTGTTTAAAACAACAACAACAACAACAACAACAAGAAAGAATTCTTCCATTACATTGGTGATGGGGACAGGTTAGAGGCAGCGGTATATTAACGTCGGATTCCAACACTGCTGCAATAATTAAATAGGCTGGAGATAATATCAGTCTACCATCCAGAACTGGTAAATAAGCAACTTGCTAAGTGGCTCTATTTAGTAACCTGGAGAGCTCATACAGAATCCCAAAGCAAATGCTGGAGTCTTCCCAGGGCCATAAGAGGCCCTACTTGGTGGGGGGGGGGGGTGAAAGGAAGGAACTGGGGGTCATCTAAGTGAGAGGCCACACACAGGGGAGGATGCCTACTGGGAAGTTGAGCCCTTCCTGCTGCCTGTGGTTCCCAAGTACTTCCTAGATGCAGGATGCTTTCCTGCTAGCAGAGCTCCTGATAAGACAGAGAAGCTTTGATTGCCAAGCTCACTCCTGGTTCACTGGAACTGCAAAGTTTACACCACTCTTTTTTTTTTTTTAAGAAATTTATTTACGGGCTATATTTTTAAAGTTGATCTCCTACTTTATTTTATTTTTTTAAACTTTTAATTTTGTATTGGGGTGTAGCTGATTAACAATGTTGCAATCGCTTCAGTTTCAGGTGGACAGCTGAAGGGACTCAGCCACATATATACATGCATCCATTCTCCCCCAAATTCCCCTCCCATCCAGGCTGCCACATAACACTGAGCAGAGTTCCCTGTGCTATACATTAGCTCTTGGTTGGTTATCTGTTTTAAATACAGCAGTGTGTACATGTCCATCCCAAATTCCATAACTATCCCTTCCTCCCAGCAACCATAAGCTCTTTCTATAAGTCTGCACCACTCAATTTTTGGAGAACTTTCCTAACAGGAGACAGAAACCATATTTCTGGATTAAAGAAAAAGCTGCCATGTTTGGAGTCAGGAACATCCAGAGTGACTTCTGAGGAAGTCTAAATAATCTAAGGATTTTAAAGTCCCGGTAACTATGTCTGAGGGGAAATGGAACCGACTGGGCAGTCATCCTGTTCTTTTCAAGCCCTCATATCTTAGGTTGCTGTGACCTGTGATACACAACCTGATTCTGGGAGATGTTGGAGACATGGCTTGGGGTTCCAGAATTATAAATCAACTTTGATTCTCCTCTCCCTTCCTCAACCTTCACTGTTGGAGATTCATGGGTATTATGCCACATGGCAGGGAGAAATGAAGGGTGGCAGGTCAGAACGTGTGAGTCACTGGAAGGGGAAGGATTGCCTCAAGAAAGTCTCATCACCCTCTGCCCCCAACCCCTACCACACACATCACCTGTGCTATCTTCATAGCTTCTTCCTCAACACCGAAACACAACTTCCACGTGCAGGGAAGATGGAGACAGCTTCCTCCAGACCGAGTCCATAGGCCTTTCCCCTGCTACATGTTTATACAGAGAGCAGGGGCCTTAGACCAGTCTAGCTTCAGCAGGTCAGCCCCAGGTATGTGTGAGGCCAAATTCTTATGAGATCCTGAGCTCCCTTTGTTTCCACTGGTAGGAGGAAAAAACAGGCTTTCTCGCAAGTTCAGATTCTCCTACATCATTGCACATTCTAGACAGAAATAATTCAAACTTGCAGGTGAAGAAATAAAACTGACTAGCCCACAAGCCTTATCACTGGCCTTATTTGCCCCTACAAGCTTCCCAGCTTTCATAGAGCACAAGAACCAAATCGATACCGTCAATATGTCACTGCCAATAGGGCATACGTGGCTACCAGCCTTGGGGAACATGGTGTGCTACTAAGCTGAACTAATCACTCCTTGGCATTTCAGGAGCAGTTGGGTTAGCAGATCACAGCATAAGCATACTGAAAGACGATGATTCCCTTAGAAGGGGAGGGGAGGGAAAACACACTGGGTTGGCCCCCAGAGGAGACTTAGTATTTACACAGGTCAACGTGTGTAATCATATTGGTGATTCTTAGAGAGACCAAAAATCTGTTTTAGAAAAAAAGGGAAGCCCAGGCAGATCCTGTGGGAGGAGACTGGGCTGCATCCTCTATCACAGCAAAGGGACTGAACCAGGAGGCTGGTTCATCCACAATCCCACATCTGAAGAATTTAACACGTGTAACTGCAGAAGGCAAGGGGGTTGACTCAAGACCTTAATCATGTTCTCTCTAGTTATTGAAGTAATAACTTGTATGAGAGATGATTTCTTAACCCAGTGTACATATGAATCACCCAGAAATATTGTTAAAATATACATTCCTGGGCCTCTGCTTGAGACTCTCATTCGGCAGTTCTTCAGATAAGAAACAAAATCATGCATTTTAAACTAGCTTCTCTGGTGATTCAGATACAGAGAGTTTATTAAAACAAAATTCAGCCCTTAGAGAAATGCTGTCCCAGACCTCTGTAATAATTCAGAATCTCCCATGTTTTAGGCACCTTCCTCCCCACAAGATGTATAGGTAAGATGGAAGGAACTCAGAATGTTCTTCAAGAGACCAAGGCTGGAACCTTGGTGGCCCTCACTTGGCTCTCAGTTTAACCCTCTCAAATGTCTTCCCCACCAGATGTCTAATTTCAGAGATGGCATCAGCAGCCCCCTCCCAGTCAAATATATCAGGAATCCTGAATACTAAGCAGACAAGTCAGAGGCAGGGGACTGGGACACAATGAATCAGCTCACTAATTCTCTTGCAATTGGTCACATTCACCACAAGCCTCTCTTTCTGTTCACCCTCATTAAATAGCAGCAACAGGGAGAAAAATGAAACAAAAATGATTTCTTTTTCAAGTGGTCCTAATGCCACAGGATGAATCAGGGGTAAGCAGAGTATTTGCATCCAATGGGGTAAGAATTGCTGTTCATGTCATCCTGGGGAGGAGCAAGAATTAGCCTGAAAGGTTTGTAGCCTGGTCAAAATCCAGAAATAGTTGCATCTGAAGAAGGAACTAGAGAGGGATCCACAAAGTGTCTTGCACCTCACCAGCCTCAGGATCCCCCAGGACAAAAAGTATGGGGTGCTAGGTGGGCGAACAGTATGACTCATTCACTCAGATAGCTTCCCTGTGGCTGAGAGAAAGGACCTGTCCCTACGGAGCCGCAGTGCTGTGACTTGTGTCCATGGCGAAGCCTGTTGTGTAGACGCACAGGCACCCTCTTACCTCTGCTCTTCAAGAGGAACGGCTCACAGGCTACCGGCGGCAGCCAGGGATGGACATGCGCTCTGTCTAGCGCTTACAGCTGCCTCTTGTCTCTGTACACAACCCTACCGGGGCTTTTGGTCCATTCCAAAGTAGAAGAGTCACCTTTTGCCTCTGCGTCTATCGTCACCCCCATTCCCAGGTTGAGATGGGCCTGAAACCCCAACCTCCTTCCTCAACTGAATCGCAAACGGAGAGACGGACAAGAACGTAAATTCAGAACCAAGGACAGCGGCATATTAGCCGTGAGAGCAATTAGTTAGAACCAGCCCCTCCCTCACCCCTGGCTTCGGTCCTTAGAAACTGAAGTCTCAGGTCACACAAATGCAGAGTTGCCAAGAACAACCCTTTTCCCTCTAGGGCGATCGGAACTCTGGCCGCGCGCACGGGGGGCCCGTGCTTTGATGCCGGGCGAAAAGTGCCCTCCCAAGATGGTCAGGGAGCCGGCCGCCCTGCGAAGCCGCGGCTCCGCGGGGCTCGTCTCGGCGCTCCGCCGGAGGCTGCACGGCACTGCCCGCCCGTGTCCGGAGCGAGGATGCTCACCCAGGCGGCGCGAAGGATGCCCAGAGGGTGGGAGAGGGGACAGCCGCCGATGTTCCTTTCGCCCCCGGGGAAGCGGCCCGACGGAGAGTTCGGGAAGATCAGGGCAGGTCGGTCCCTGGGCAGATGAGCGCCAGAGTGGCCAGACAAACTTCTGGTCCCAGCCGCGCCGCCCTTCGAGCTCCCTCCTCCTCTCCCACTGACCCTGCCTGGGCCCGGGCCGCCTGTCCTGCACCCTGTTGGCTCTTACCTTCAAGCCATAGGGCGCCCGGGGGCAGAGACGGCGCCGGCTGCTCGAGGCTTCCGGCTCCCGCCGCATCCACGCGCGGCCGCCCCTCCGGCAGCCGTCCGGGGCCGCCGCTCTCCTCGGCGGGTCCCTGGCTCCCGGCCCCGCCGCGCCGTTCAGAGCCCCGGCGGGCAGCCGCTTGGCCGGCTTCGGCCCGCGGGGAGCAGTGGACGGACCGCGGCGGGGCAGGGTGGGGCGGGGCCGGCCGGGCGCTGGGCGGGCGAGCGGCGCAGAGACCTGGCGCGGAGGCGGCGCGGTGCGCGCGGCAGGCGGCCGGCTCCGGCACTGAAAAGCTGGACAGCTCCGCGGCGCTCCAGCGCGGAGAGCGAGGGGAGCGCGGGAGGGCGGGGCGGGGCCGCCTGGACCACGGGGCGCCTCGAGCCCCGCCCCTGGGACAGGCCCCGCCCCCTGCGCGTTGGTAAGCGAGCCTCCAGCGCCGGCAACACCCGAGGCGCTAGCAGGTGGGGGTTGCCGCTGTCCTTGACTTTTGTGGCAGATGGAGCCCAGGCAGGAACTGAGCCGTACCACCACACCCCCAAAGTAACTATCTGTAAATGCCCGGCGGCAGGGACAGGTGTCGTCGCCTGTCTCTTCCCTCCTTTGAGGAGTCAGAGGACAAGGGTTGGGGGAGGCACCTCCCATCCAGGGAGTCGAAGAAGGAGAGATCCAGGACCTCCTCAAAGCTCTGGTCAGAGCTGTGCTAAGTTTCGTTGCTTAACTCATTTCCAGGGGAAAGCTTCCTTGGAGCTGACTTGAGAAAATTCAAGAGGAGGCCCATAGATTGCAGAAACAGTAAGGGGTTGGAGTGAGAGGAAGGGAGATGGTGGCGAGGGCTGCTTTGCTGCTGGTCCTCTGCCCCTGGTCTTTGCCTGCAGAGGAACAGCCTTCCCCTCACCTTTCCCCCTTCCCTTTACTTTAAGGAACTGGCCCTTGAACAACAGGAATTTGAACATCACAGGTCAAAAATGAGATATTTTTCAACAGTAAGTAATACACTACTACATGGCCAGAGGAGCCTGATGGGCTACAGTCCATGGGGTCACAAGAATCAGTCATGACTTAGAAACTAAACCACCTACATTTTCTGGGTTTAGTTCAAACCACTCATGCAGAAGGTGGGTAAGGAGGGTGGACTGTATATTAAATACTGGTTTTTGAGGGTTAGCACCCCTAACCCCCACACTGCTCAAGGGTTAGCTGTAGTTACTGACTGTCCTTCCTTTGCCAGGTTCTGTGTCAGATTCAAGGGTCACAAAGAGGAATGAAACCAGGCTCCTGCTCTCACCCCCTGCCAGTTTAAGCCAACATGCCTGCAGCTTAAACCGGTGCTATGGAACAAACAAAAGGGGAAGCCTGACAGGAGCTGGGCATTGAAGCAAATGCCAGTTTCCTGGGAAAAGGTGGGGTTCCCGGCAGCGGGGAACAGCAAGGACAGAGTTAGACCTATATATCAGGGAGTCAGTCCATCGTGGCTGGAATCAAGCTGCTCCAAGACTTTGAGGCTCTAGGCCCTAAAGGTTAAATTTGACTCAGCATTTCCTCCAATGACACACACAATTATCAAAAGTTAGAACTGGAAAAACAGATTAGCATTCATCTAAACCCCACTCTTATCACTCTGCAAGAAAGAACTGAGGTACAGAGAAATGGAATCCCTTGCAGATGCCATGGGGGTCCAGCTCTGCTTCAGTCCCCCATCTCTGGGGGCTCAGACCAGCACACGTACCATCTCTGGAGGCAAACTGGAGGAAAGGAAGGAGATGTCTGTGGGCATGACGTGTCTCTTCCCCTACTCTATGCCTTTGGCACTCTACGTGAATCTGGACCATTCCTGTCTCCCTGCAGGCTTGATGGGGAGATATTATAACAATCAGGAATCCTAACGTTTTGCCATATTTGCTTTTAAAGCAATAAAACATTGCAGACATAGTTGAAATCTCAGGGTTCTGCCTTGCATAGCCCCTCACGTCACTCTTCCTAAGGTTTAAAATCCACTTAAGGAAGCAATCGGTGCCTTCCAGCTCAGCACCTGCACATCCATTGAGGGATACAGTCACTCAGTGGATAGGCCACCCCTTTCCTGACCAGTCAGAAGACCCGGATTGATGTCCTGCTTCTGTCACCTACCAGTTGTGTGACCTTGGATAAATAGTTTAATCTCTCTAAGCCTCAGATCCCTCATCTATAAATTGGGGCTAAAAATACCTTTCTCTCTGGACTACACTGGGGATAACAGATGAAGAAGTATTAGATAAACGGCAGCATGGGCAGCCCCTGGCTGCTTCGAGGTGTGGAGGGGAGCCAGGCTTGCTCAGGAAATAGATGACCCCCATGGGGTGCGCCAACCTGAAGATACGTTAGCGATAGCTCTGTGCTGCCTTTTCCACCCAGATCTTGCATGGC
This sequence comes from Redunca redunca, assembly GCA_006410935.1. NCBI lineage: Eukaryota > Metazoa > Chordata > Mammalia > Artiodactyla > Bovidae > Redunca > Redunca redunca. The sequence goes on along the minus strand of SJYQ01092608.1, from coordinate 359,476 downwards.
TGAGTGGATTTCATGCTGGCTTTGAGTGAGACGGATGGATCTTTTAGTTTTCAATTAGCAAACGCCTCGCTCTTTAAACAAGCGGCACAGCAAACAGATGCCCTGAATGATTGATGACAGGGAACATCTGTGGCCAAGCAGGAGGCTGTACCGGAGACTCAGGCTTCCCGAACTGGCAGGGCCCTCTGGAGGTCATGGGGTGCCTCCCCTCCCTTCCAGGCAGAACTGTCCCCAGTCCAAGTAGGCCGGGCGGGGGCAGGGTGGCCCTTTTCCTTGTAGCTTTCCTGGTAAGGGGGCCACAGGAGCCTCCTTGAGTTTCCGTATGTTCCAGAACCTCAGAGTCAGGTAGCAGTTCCTGGTGTGCTACCTATACCTTTATTTCTACTCTTTATCCTTGAAAATGGTAAAGCAATGTCTAGCAATGGGTATTAGGGGCAGAGGATGGGTTGAGGCAGGTAGAAATTTTGCTGGCCCATGGTAACGAGGAAGCAAAGGATGGATCCAACAAACAGGAAGGAAAATCTAGAACTCCCTCTGTGCTCCAAGAATGGCTTCTGAGCCAGAGGAGGAGGATGGCTGGGGCTTGGAAGGGAGAGGCCCTTGCCAGTCTCTGTCAAACCCTGCACCCACAGAGAGACACACACACAGGCTGTCACGGGGCCCCTTCTGGAAATCATTCCACAGGAGAAGAGGGCCGTGCCCTCACTGGAGGGGTTGGAAGCAGAGCTGGACCAGGGAAGGTGCATCGCTGGAGTCACACGAGTTCGTGGCCACATTCCACGCCCTCGGGGAAGTTCTGAATGTCTCCCAGCCTCTGCTTCGCTTCCTTGTTTGTGAAGCGGGCATGCCGATCCTATCGCAGCTTATCGTGGAAATTAAGTGGGAATGACCACCATCATATCGGTGCTCAATCAATACATTTTGCCTGTTTTCTGTTCTCGCTGAAAACTTCAACCGGAGAAATGCTGATGGAAATGCATACAACTCTTCATGGTGTCCCAACCTACTTTTCAGATTTCTTAACCTACCTCGCAGATGAAAACGGAGTCCTTACTTCAAGCTCTGGGAATGCTTCTTTTCTTGCCCTCTTCCCTTTTGTCATTTTGCGCTTATCCCAGTTGCAGACGACTCTGAGAACGCCAAGGTGGCAATCTTTCTGGATCAGAGGAGGTGTGGGGCACAAAGAAAATGCACTTGTCCTTTTTAGACTTCATTATTTTTATCAAAGTGCAGGAAACCCTAGAGAGATAGAGAGTTCTTGGTTACCAATATTGGGCTTCCCTGGTGGCTCAGAGATTAAAGCATCTGCCTGGAATGTGGGAGACTTGGGTTCGATCCCTGGGTCGGGAAGATCCCCTGGAGAAGGAAATGGCAACCTACTCCAGGATTCTTGCCTGGAGAATCCCACGGACGGAGGAGCCTGGTGGGCTATAGTCCACGGGGTCGCAAAGAGTCGGACACGACTGAGCGACTTCATTTCACTTCACTTCAATGTTGCTGAGAGATCCACGGCCCCATGTCAGAATAGTCTAGTGAAGGGATTGAAGAAAAGTGGGGGCTGGGTCTCCCAAAGAAGGGGTGGGGAAGGAGAGGATTTTATAAAAGGCAAGGTTCGGGGCACACTCCTTGACCAAGACAGGAGAGCAGAGAGGGTTACCTGAGAGTTTTGACATTTGTGTGTGAAGTTCACCTTTAGAGCCCATTTCCTCACAGGGATTTTCCACATCAGTGTGAAATGGACATTTGCAGGTGCTCTTTGCATCCTCCTCTTGTGGAACAGTAAAGAATACAGGTGTGACCCATTTTAAGAATATCTATTATACAACACTTCAGAGTTACAAAACAGATACGTTAAAATGCAATTATTCATATAAAAAATTTACTTAATGCTTGATGGGCAGAGGTCATAAAAATATATGCCTTATTTGTACACCCGTGTTCATAGTAGCATTATTCACAGCAGCCAGAAGGTAGAAGCAACCCAAGTGTCTATCAACAGATGAACAGATAAATGAAACAAAGTATGTACATACAATGGGGGTATTAATCCAGTCTTAAAAGGCAGGAAATCCTGTCACACGCTCCAAGATGGATGAAACTTAGGACTTTAAGATAAGTGAAATAAGCCAATCACAGAGGGCAAAGAGTGTATGATCCCACTTACATGCGGTACCTAGAGAAGGAGGAGCTTTGAGCTGCAGTTGCCAGGGGCTGGAGGGAGTGGTGAATAGGGAGTTAGTGTTTAAAAGGTACAGAGTTTCTGCTTCAGAAGATGAAGCCATTCTGGAGATGGATGGTGGTGATAGTTGCATGACAATACAAATGTGATTGATGTCAGGAAACTGTACGCTTAAAAATCAAGATGGTAAATTATATATTATCTATATTTTACTGTATATAGTATGTATACTATACGTACATAAAATATATAAATCTTGTGTCTCAGTAGCCACTGAAGTCACCATATATGTGAAACCAAAATAAAACATCTTGGAAATTACCAGATATTAAATAGGTAGAAAAGTGACTGAATTTAGAAAGTGGTCAATTCATATCTAACTTGGAAAGTTGTATTTAGGGAAGTTCAGTCAGTACTGCCTTAGATTTCCTCAGCCCTGCTGTGATTCATCTACCTTCCAGTAGTTCTGTGATGTCAAAAATATCATGATTTGGGGTGAGCACTGGAAAGGTTAAGGGGCTTCCCCTTCTAGAACATAGGAACAGACGAGAGTGATAGTTTTCTGACAGTCTGCACATTTAAACAACTCAGCTTTGTTTGTTGGTTTAATTTCTATCAAATACAGTTTATTTACAATGTTGTGTTAGTTTCAGATGAACACCAAAGTGATTCAATTATATGTGTGTATACATATATATATGTATTCTTTTTTTACGTTCTCTTCCATTATAGGTTATTTCAAGATATTGAGTATTATCTGTTGTGCTATACAGTAGGTCCTTGTTGGTTATGTGTTTTATATATAGTAGTGTATATATGTTAATCCCAAAAACTCATAATCAAGCACTCAGGTTTTGAATGGAGTGGTACAGTTCAGAGAAAGTTCTAGTATCAAAGAAAAGCTCAATTCGAGATTTCCTCATCGAGGATGAACAAATCAGAAGCAGAGGTATTTTTAGTCTGTAAGCCAACCAGCAGCATTCGGGATTCCTTCTCACGCCCTGCCCCTTTACACGTTTGCCTTATCTGAGGACCCTAGCCAGCTGCTCATGCCCTTGCTGCCTCTGACCGCAGTCAGGGTATCAGTCAGGGAATGTAGATGCCAGAAACAAACAACTTGGGCAATTTAAGCAGAAAAGGAAGTCACTGAAAATATTGTAAGGCTTACAGAATCACGAGGGAGATGAGAACATCAGCCTTATAAAACAGGCAGCAACAAAACAGCCTGATGATGTTAGATCTGCAGCTAAAATCGAGCCCGCCCCGTGGTCCAGGAAGAATGCAGTTGTTGCAGGGAAGCCCAGGGCACCAGACGGCATCCTACTCTGGCCTTCCCCGATGCTGTCAACTGAAAGTTGCGGCTGCTTGTGCTGCCTCTGGACTGGATGCTCTGTGGTCTCTGCCTCTCTGAGTCATCGGCAGCTAGTCAAAATCTGGGGCACTTGTCGCTCGTTGAGCTGACCGACAACCACACAGTGAGGGGCTCTCCAGTTTTGGAAGGAGGCTGCAGACCCAAACAGCGATGACCCACCGCATCCCAGATCCGAAGGAAACAAAAGACAACTCACTTCTGTCCGCTCTACTTTCTGGATGTGCCCTCGCTGCCACCAGCGAGCATCTCAGACAGTTATTACCAAAGCCTTTTCTCAGGTCCCCCACCTCCAGCCTGTCTTCCACGTTGCATAAGAAGGCTGTTTCTAAAACATAAATTTGATCATGTCACCCCTGCTGAAAACCCTGCAAAGTCTTTCCCTTGCCTTTGAGATAAATTTTAATCTTGTTAAATGGATTAAATCTGCCACATCTGCCCCTTGCCTCTCTCCAGTCTCATCTCTGCTGGTGTCCCCTCTGCAAAGAATGAATCAGGGAGTGTCAGGAAGATTCACAGAGATGAGCTACCCCAGAGTTTGCCAAACATCAGTCCTTGGGTTAGATGCAATAGAAATGCTGGGGAAACTAAGAGAGAAGTACAGGGATGGGAGCCCAATATCAGACCTACCAGATCAAAATTCATGGGACGGGGGTTCCAATATTTCTAAAAAGCCAACCAGCAGTTCCAAGTGCCAGCCAGATGAGAAAACACTGTCTAATCCAGCCCCCTCACTTTATAGACATGTGAGCCAAGGCCTGGACAGGATAAACACTCAATGTATATGAATCAGTTTTCGTGCTGCAATGAAGCAAAACTTTGAGCAAATTTGATTGGACCCATTTAGTTCTCTACGTGTCATTATTGGGCATGGTAATTTGGAGGAGGAAATGGCAAACCATTCCAGTATTCCTGCCTGGGAAATTCCATGGACAGAGGAGCCTGGCAGGTGACAGTCCCTAGGGTTGCATAGAGTCAGACATAGCGACTAAAGAATAAATGGGTAAGTTTACAGAGGAGTGAGTCTTCCCTCTGGGGTGGAGGAGGGGAACTATAATTGCAGTTACAGAAACTTACATGAAGAGTACACCATGCAAAATGCCAGGCTGGTTGAAGCATAAGCTGAAATCAAGATTGCTGGGAGAAATATCAATAACCTCAGATATGCAGATGACACCACCCTTATGGCAGAGAATGAAGAGGAACTAAAGAGCCTCTTGATGAAAGTGAAAGAGGAGAGTGAAAAAAGTTGGCTTAAAGCTCAGCGTTCAGAAAACTAAGATCATGGCATCTGGTCCCATCACTTCATGGCAAATAGATGGGGAAACAATAGAAACAGTGACTTTATTTTTTTGGGCTCCAAAATCACTGCAGATGGTGATTGCAGCCGTGAAATTAAAAGATGCTTGCTCTTTGGAAGAAAAGCTATGACAAACCTAGACAGCATATTAAAAAGCAGAGACATTACTTTACCAACGAAGGTTCATCTAGTCAAAGCTATGGTTTTTCTAGTAGTCATATATGGATGTGAGAGTTGGACTATAAAGAAAGCTGAGCTCTGAAGAATTGATGCTTTTGAACTGGTGTTGAAGAAGACTCTTGAGAGTCCCTTGGACTTCAAGGAGATCCAATCAGTCCATCCTAAAGGAAATGAATATTCACTGAAAGGACTGATGCTGAAGCTGAAACTCCAATACTTTGGTCACCTGATGTGAAGAGCTACTCATTAGAAAAGACCCTGATGCTGGGAAAGATTGAAGACAGGAAGAGAAGGGGAAGACAGAGGATGAGATGGTTGGATGACATCACCAACTCAATGGACATGAGTTTGAGTAGGCTCTGGGAGTTGGTGATGGACAGGGAAGCCTGGCGTGCTGCAGTCCATGGGGTCACAAAGAGTTGGACACGACTGAGTGACTGAACTGAATACAAATCAAAGATTTGGGGAGGGTCAGCTTGATGGGGAGAGGGAAAGGAGCCATTGGGAAAGACTGGGGTGTAGCTCTAAGGCTCCATAGAGGGCCCCCAGGTCTATCATCTGAGCTCCAGCAGGTCTGATGGCAGGTGAGATTGCTCACAGATTTGGAGTCACTCGGGAGCTGAGTTAATGGGAGGTGATTCAAGGCAAGCCCTTAGATAAGACTGGAGAGAGGGAACTTCCCTGGGGGTCCAGTTGCTTAGACTCCACACTCCCAATGCAGGAGACCTTTGTTTGATCCCTGGTCAGGGAACTAGATCCCACATGCCACAGGTAAGACCTGGAGCAGCCAAATAAATGAAAAAAATATTAAAAAAAAAAAAAAAAAAAAGACTGCAGAGAGACAAAACAACCCAATAAGGAAAGGAGCTGACTGGGTGGAGCATCATGGGAAGAAAGAGGAAGAGGGATCCCAGATCTTGGGTCCTTCCATTGCAGTAACAAGCCAGGGGATGGGACTTAAAGAAATCCCTTTCTCTGCCTACTTTCAAGCAGAGGCCTCTTTGTCACACACTGGAATTGCCCACTGAGTCATGTTCCAGGTCCATCTCCAGGGCTGTGTCCACAGTGTTCTCTTTGTCTGAAATGATTGACGCCCCCGCACCACCACCCTGCCACCATCTATATGTCTGATTCCCACTGGTCTTGCAAAGTCTAGCTCAAATAGCTATGCTCCACAGGCCTTTCCTCATCTCCCTCACCCTACCCAGACATAATGCTCCTCCCCAGTTTTAATAAACTCATGCTCCTTTTTTGTGATATTCAAGACATGATTATTTGTGTTCTTGTCTTACTTCTTGACTAAGCAGTGAAATCCTCTGGCTCCCCTGCATCCCTCGCTCCATCCCTCAGCACAGAGCAGACTCTCAGTAATATTTATCAAGAGAAATCTCCCCAATTAGTCATCCATTTGGCTTAATGAACAGACACCCCTGAGGGCTTAAAGGAGAGTTGTCTGTTGTACCCAATTTACTGTGAGTTGTTTTATTTCATTGCTTCCTAACTTTGTAGCCGAGAGTCTCTGGGGATGTGGAAGCTTTGATGGGGGTAGGGATGGGGAGAGCTGGGGAGCCAAGGAGAGAGGGCCAGATGCCCAGAGTGTGGACAGAGGGTTGCTGGACAAGTGGGTTTAATTATCAGGACTTTCGAGAGGGTAGTTGGATGTTGACTTGACTCTGAAGTCCCAGGGAAGGAGACAAGGGAAGAAAGGGGGAGGGAAATGTAGGGAGAGGTGAGAGGTAGCAGAGAGAGAAGGAGAAAGGTGAGTAGGATGATGAAACCAAAGACAGGCCTGCCCCTCTTTGTTGTCTGACATATCCCTTCTGTTTGGGGTGTAGCCCCTTCTCCTCTACAAAGAGCTAGTACAGAAATGAGACACCGCACCAGTCTCCCAGGCCCGACTGAGCCCCTGGTCTGCTTGGGTTCTAGAAGCAGAGCCCCCTTGCCCATGTCCTGACCTTCCCGCAGAGACAAGCAACCAGCTTTCCTGTCTGATTCTCCCTCCCCCAGTTCTCATCACACACTCGAGACAGGGGTCTGTGCTGAGATGACCACACCCATGAAGGGCCCCCAAAGTTGTGTGCTTCTGCCTAGCTCTGCGGCTTTGAATGAGTCATAGTTTCCTTATCTGTAAAATGGATATAATAATTTATTTTTGACAGTTTTGTGAAAATCAGATGTGGTCCTGTATGTGGGAGTTTTCTGAGAATGTTTGACCCACAGGAAGGACTCTTTACATGGGATTTGCTGTTTTTTAGTGATGGCCACTGACTTAGTTGGAATTATGGAGGAAACCTGTCTGCTTTCAGAGGCATCCCATTCTCTCTTATGACTCTCCTGGGGAATATCTTCTCCAGCGAGGGGGTGGGATGCTTCCTCATCTTTCCCCACCCTGCCTAGCTCCCAGTAGCATCCATCAAGCCTTCCTAGAGGGCATTGGCTTTCCTCTTTGCCACTCAGGCTGGAAACCTGAGAACTGCTCAGGTTTCCCTTAGCCTCATGAACAAATAGTCCCATAATTATGCATAAGCAATATAATTTGTTGGGGACTATGACAATCCTAAGGATGGTTTAGGGGAGATTACTGCTCACTCAGACAGCTGGGGAGGGCCACCTGCAAGAAGGAGGCGGCAGCAGCAATACTTTCAGTCCTTTGGGGGAGGGCTCCCAGCACCACACCAGGTATGGTGGGCGCAGGGCTGGTAGCTGAACTCTGATGGGCTCTGCGGGACCAGTTCTTGCTGGCACACTTGTCTCGCTCAGGCCCTGGTCCCCTCCCATCTGCACCATTGTAACTGCCTCCTCACAGCTCTCTCAGCCTCCTAACTTACCCCTAGATCCAACTTTGGCTCAGAGTCCGGAGAGAGCCATCCCATGGCAGATGTAACCACCTTGCCCCTCTGCTAAGCCCTTCAAGGGCTGCCCATCGGCTCCAAGGGAGTGGTCCTCCGTGTCTGCTCCCGATGTGCTGTACAGCCTCTCCTGCCTCCCGGCAGTCTGAAACCACACCTCTTGCCCCTCCTCTTCTCCCACTTTCCTCTGCAGCAGTGCCCAACCGTGCAGCAGGCTTTCACATCCACAGGTGTTTGCTCAGACTCTTCCCTCTGGTGGAAGAGTCCCTCTGTCCCCAGGCATCCTTCTCTCTGGCAGGTCCCCAGTGGGGCCCCCAGAGCACCGTGTGTACCTCTATCTAATCACACTTTCCATTATATTGGAATTCCTAGGAAGGATTATTTTTACCCATCTTTAGTTTCTCAGTGCCTACCATGGGGCCAGAAAGAGAGAAAACGACTCAGTTAATGTTGAGCTGAGTTTATCTGCTGAGGTCTCAAGCCAGCCTGAGCATCCACATAGCTGTGCCTAACCAGCTGGATGGAGCATCTGTGAGCCTCCATGTGCACCCCCTGTGCCCTGCCGCCTGTTCCCCAGTCCTCCAGACATCCACCTGCCAGACCGGCCAGCCCTCCAGGCCTACAGGGCTCTGTTTTCTGGGGCCTGCTCTTTCAACAGCAGGCGGTCTTCACTGCTACTTTGGCTTCCTTCTCCTTTGACTGGTTGGTTCTCCGCTAGCCCCAGGGTAATAGACTGGCTCAGCTCAAACCAGGAAATGAAGGAACCACAGAACAGTGATCAATTTGAAACCATCTCCAGGGATTTCCCTAGTGGTTCCGTTGGTAAGACTTCGCTTTCCAATGCAAGGGGTGAGGGTTCCATCCCTGGTCAGAACGCTAAGATCCCACATGCCTCATAGCCAAAAAAGCAGAACATAAACAACGGAGGCAATATTGTAACAACTTCAATAAAGACTTTAAAAATGGTCCACATAAAACATCTTTAAAGAAAAAAAAAGATAGAGTCTCCATGTTGGAGATGTCAGAATTTGCCCTTCCTAGCCTGGAGAATGCCAGGGACGGGGGAGCCTGGTGGGCTGCCATCTATGGGGCCGCATGGAGTCAGACACGACTGAGGTGATTTAGCAGCAGCAGCAGCCTGCTTTCTGGCTTCCCTGATAGCTCAGTTGGTAAAGAATCCACCTACAATGCAGGAGACCCTGGTTCGATTACTGGGTCAGGAAGATCCGCTGGAGAAGGGATAGGCTACCCACTCCAGTATTCTTGGGCTTCCCTTGTGGCTCAGCTGGTAAAGAATCTGCCTGCAGTGCAGGAGACCTGGATTCGATCCTTAGGTTGGGAAGATCTCCTGGAGAAGGGAAAGGCTTAAAAGCCTGCTCTCTAGCCTTCTCCATCTGTGGTGTGCCCTGGAGCTGAACTGCATGAAGTGTATGAAGGCCCACTGTACTCTGGGATCTTTGGAAAGAAATCAAGAGAATGAAGTCCGAGTCGGTCCTCAGTTGGTAGCTTCCTTGCCTCTCTGCTCCCTGGCAGCCTTTCTGCAAACCTGGAGAGACTGCTCTTGAGCACCTCAGTCACTCTCATCACTATGGGTCCTCACCCTGGGACCCTGACTCCCCGTGCCTTCCCTGGGATCCAGGCTATTCTCTCACTGCCTGTGTCCTCCAGGGAGTTTTCTATGGATCTGAAAACACATCTTTGCCTCCGATCCAAATCTGAACGCATTGGTCGCTGTTTACAGAAAAAGGAAACGACACCTCCCTGGGGCATACTCTGCAGCAGGCTCTGTGCTTCCTACATTGATGTTGAATCCCCACAGCCCTCGGATGTCACAGATGGCAAGGTGGGCTCCGGGACTATTCAAAGAGGGACAACCAGGATTCAAAGCTGGGTCCCCCGAACTCCAAGCCCCAGTGCTTGGTCCCTTGTGTTTTCATGGAGCATCTACACCAGGGATGGCAAAGAGATTTCATCTCACCTGTCAGTTCTGATTGACTTAGTCACTGCCTCGAGTGCTGTGGTGAGAAGGATTACGCGGCCACATCTGTGCTCTGTGGGAGAGAGTATCATGATAAATTAGAGATGTCTGGCGCAGGGAGAACTGGAGGGAGTGACAGGCAGTACACGTGTCACGTATTTGCCGCCTTTGGTCAAAGCCATTTTTGTGGCAGCCAGATGAGCTTAGGGGCAAGCACTGTTGGAACCAGAACCTCACTGCTTTACATTGCTCTCCTGCCACATGGCGGACTCTCAACCAGAATTCAAGTTTCAGCTTTATTACTTTTTTTCCTTTTCTTTTTAAAATTAGGGTATAGTTGCTTTATAATATTGTGTTAGTGTCTGCTGTGCAACGAAGTGAATCAGCTGTATGTATACATGTATCCTCTCCCTCTTGTACCTCCCCCTGACCACCATCCCTTTTATCTGGGTCATCATAAAGCACCGAATTGAGCTCCCTGTGCTATACAGCAGCTATATGCCTCTAGTTACCTATTTTACACATGGTAGTATATGACTCTTGAGAGTCCCTTGGACTGCAAGGAGATCCAACCAGTCCATCCTAACGGAAATGAATATTCATTGGAAGGACTGATGTTGAAGCTGAAGCTCCAATACTTTGGCCGCCTGATGCGAAGAACTGACTCATTGGAAAAGACCCTGATGCTGGGAAAGATTGAAGGCGGGAGGAGAAGGGGACGACAGAGGATGAGATGGTTGGATGGCTTCATTGGCTAGATAGACATGAGTTTGAGCAAGCTCTGGGAACTGGTGATGGACAGGGAAGCCTGGCGTGCTGCGGTCCATGGGATCAAAGTTGCGTCCAACACAACTGAGCGACTGAGCTGAACTGACTGAGTATATATATATATGTCAGTGCTACCCTCCCCGTTCATCCAGCCCCTCCTTCCCCACCCATTGTCCACAAGTCTAGTCTCTATGTCTGCATCTCTATTCCTGCCCTAGAAATAGATTCATCTGTACCAGTTTTCTAGATTCCACATATATGCATTAATTCATATTTGTTTTTCTCCCAGCTTTGCTACTTATCTGCCATATGACCTCAGGCGAGTTACTGCATCCCTTGGGCCTCAGTTGCTTTTTCAGGAAAATACAGCTTAGTGTAGTACTTAGACGCTTTCAGCAAGTCTGACTTGACATAATGCTTTTAGAGCCCCTGGCACAATACCTTATACACAGTTGGCATTTGACAGACTTTAGCAGCAGTAGACGCTGTCATTGGCCTTCATTCTGTCAAGACCTGATGCCCACAGTGTTGCACCAGTGTCCTGGTTCTGTGACCTGCCAAGGGAAGATGCACCCAGTCTTCCCAGCTGGCCCAGACTCTCCTCCAGGGCCACTGGGTCTGTGACTGTCTGTACTGTTTACCATGAAGTCCCGTTACCCTCCACTCTATCGTTAGACATCTCAAATCCTCCCTAGGGGCTCCCCCTTATTAATGTGAGCACCTGTCCTGAGTGTTTCATTAAGCTCTTTTTCATAGAGAGTCTGATACATATCTGGCAGAACACGGAAGCTCATTATCATCTCAACTGGAGAAGGTGACCTGGTAAATAACACACATAATTTAATTGCTAAGGTAAACCCCATAAAGTGAATGAGAAATCAAAACCCATAATCAAAGGTTTTGACATTTCTGGACAGGAAATTCCAAAGTTTGGGAGCTGCAGGGGTCAGGTTCCTACAGCATAGCAGGCTGCTGACTTTTCCCTGTTTGGGACAAGGTGAGAGCCCTTGCCCTTTCTGGCAAAGGAGAAGGTGGTTGATGGATCCAGTATTTTCTCTGGACACGTATTCATTCTATTAAGTGTCTCTCAAGCACCTGGTACTTTTCTAGTGGGTTAGGGCTGCCTCATCCTCGAGGACACCTGTTGTTTGCCCCACATGATGAGAGAGTACCAGGAACTAACTCCCTGGCTTTGGATTCCTTCTTTCCAGAAATACCCAGGACCTTCTTTTCCACACTGAGCCCACCGTGCCTCACATCCATGCTCTTTCCTCTGATGTCCCACTGCCTTGGGCTTCCTCCACCACAATGCCAGATCCCATGGTTTCCTGTAGAACCAATTTTTCAGTAAAGACTTTCCCATTCCCTCAGACTCTTTAACTGAATGGTTCTTATCATTCTAGCTTAACTGGAACCTCCTTCAAATGCTGTTTCCCCTGCAGGCTTCTCAATGAGGAAGTGCTCTTTCTTGAGGTGGGAATGACATCTTCAAGCTCTCTGATGCAGCTTTCACAAATTGTGCCTTTGCTTCTATGTAAGGCCCTGCCTTCCCGTGTCCCTCCCCACTCCACCTGTGTCTTCTCATGTTCCCTGGAGATAACCTGCGTCACAACCTCTCCTCCAACCCAGTTCAGTTCAGTTCAGTTGAATTCAGCCGCTCAGTTGTGTCCGATTCTTTGTGACCCCAAGGACTGCAGCACACCAGGCTTCCCTGTCCATCACCAACTCCTAGAGCCTACTCAAACTCATGTCCATCGCAGTGGTGATGCCATCCAACCATCTCATCCTCTGTCAGACCTGCAACACAGTGCAGAGCCTACCGGCAGACACACAGGTGAGTCAATTAAATGTCCATTCTCACCATAAATGGCTGAGACTGGGGCTCACTTGTTACTCAGCATTACTGCATTAGTAGTACTGACTAATATAGCCTCTGATATCTGAATCTCCTTCCAAACAGTCTCCATCTGTATTTAAATGTGTCTAGGTCTCTTCCATCTTACAAAACATGCCCTCCATCTCCCTGTGTGTTTTTCTAGCTATTGCCTTGCTCACTCATATTCTTCTCAAGTAAGATTCTCAAAAGAAGTGTCTCATCTCATTGACCCTCATTCTTGCTTCATCTTGCTGCTGTCTGACTTTGCTCCACTACTTCCCTGAAACTGCTCTCGCCAGGGTCACTATTTTCCCAGCAGTATTTACCAAACATGTACTCTGTGCTCTGGCTGATTATTGAAAATACAAATATTAAAAGACACACAGGACCTCTGTCGGCCCATGGAGCTCATGGTCTAGGGCTACCTAGACAGGTAACCAAATAATTACAAGACAGTGTGCTGAGAGCTGTATGGAGACATACAGCGTGTACGTGGCGAATCAAAACTACAATGAAATGTCATCTCACACTGGTCAGAATGGCCAGCATTAAAAAGTCCAAATAACAAATGCTGGCGAGGGTGTGAAGAAAAGGGAACCCTCCCACACTTTTAGTAGGAATGTAAGTTGCTGCAACCGCTGTGGAAAACAGTATGGAATATCCTCAGAAAACTAAAAATAGGCTTATCACATGATCCAGCAATCCCACTCCTGGACATACATCCAGACAAAACCAAAATTTAAAAAAATACATGCACCCCTGTGTTCGTAGCACCACTATTTACAATAGCCAAGACAGGGAAGCAGCCTAAACGTCCATTGACAGATGAATGGATAAAGAAAATGTGATACATATATATAATAGAATATTACTCAGCCATAAAAAAGAATGGAATAATGCCATTTGTAGATTCCTGGATGCAACTAGAGATTATCAATTACCATACTAAGTGAAGAAAGTCAGAAAGACAAACGCCATGTGATATCACTTATATGTGGCCTCTAAAATATGACACAGATGAGCCTACCTATGAAACAGAATGAGAGACAGAGAGACCAGACTAGTGCTGGCCAGGGGGAAGAGGCTGAGGGAGGGACGGAGCAGGAGGATAGGGTTAGAAGTAAGTTTTTATGTCTAGAATGGACAGACAACAAGGTCCTACTCTATAGCACAGAGAACTATATTCAATATCCCATGATAAACCATAATGGAAAAGAATATTTTAAAAAAGAATGTATGTATTATATATACATACATATATGTATATATATAAATCACTTTGCTCTACCGCAGAAATTAACACATCAGTGTTAATCAACTATACTTACATTTAAACAAAAAGTACACGTAGAAGGGCACAAATCCAGGATGGGAGGTCAGAAGTGTATGTGCTAAGTCACTCAGTCATGTCCGACTCTGTGTGATTCCATGGACTGTAGCCCACCATGCTCCTCTGTCAGTGGGATTCTACAGGCAAAAATCCTGGAGTGGGTTTCCATGCCCTCCTCCAGGGGATCTTCCCCATCCAGGGATAGAACCCCAGTCTCTTATGTCTCCCGCACTGGCAGGCACGTTCTTTATCACGAGCACCACCTAGGAGGCCCATCCTTGAGTGAAGTGAAGTGAAGTGAAGTCACTCAGTCGTGTCCGGCTCTTTGCCACCCCATGGACTGTAGCCTACCAGGCTCCTCTGTCCACAGCATTTTCTAGGCAATAGTACTGGAGTGGGTTGCCATTTCCTTCTCCAGGGGATCTTCCCAACCCAGCAGTCGAAGCCAGGTCTCCTGCATTATAGACAGACGCTTTACCATCTGAGCCGCCAAGGAAGCCATCCTTAGAGTAGGTGACATCAAATTTGAGAAACAATGAATATTAAGACTTATCCAGGCAACGAAGAGAAGAAAGTTCCAACTAAAGTGGATGAAACTCTTTTTTAAGATATAGATCGCATCAAACCACTGCCTTCCTTCAGTTCAGTTCAGTTCAGCTCAGTCGCTCAGTCATGTCCAACTCTTTGCAACCCAGTGAATTGCAGCACGCCAGGCCTCCCTGTCCATCACCAGCTCCCGGAGTTCACTCAAACTCATGTCCATCAAGTCGGTGATGTCATCCAGTCATCTCATCCTCTGTCATCCCCTTCTCCTCCTGCCCCCAATCCCTCCCAGCATCAGAGTCTTTTCCAATGAGTCAACTCTTTGCATGAGGTGGCCAAAGTACTGCCTTCCTTAGAGCCTTCAAAGTTCATCTTTGTACTCAAGTCACTGCAGCAGGACGGATTCTTGTTCACTATCTTATTCCCACTGGGCTCACAATAGGAATTTGATAACTATTTCATAACACAAAATAGTTAACCTAAAAAATACAAAAGAGTTAATAAGATATTTACAGGTGAAACACAAAAAGCACAAAGCAGGATATTATTTTCTAGATTCCCTGGGAGACTATTATTGATTGTTGAGTCTTATAACAAAACTGGCATTTGCATAATGTCTAGTTTAATTTTGGTTGCATAGTTGGTGCTCAATAAATGCTTGTTGAGCACATGTAGTGTTTGGTAATTTAAGGGACTTAAATTATCTTGTAATCTTTGTGACATTTCTGTGAAAAATTGAATTTCTCAAAGGTTAAGTAAACTTCCCACGATTACTCAACTAGTATGTAGTAAAGTCACAATTGGATCTTAGGGCTTCTAGTGGTAAAATCTATGCTATTTCCATGAAGAATGTAGACTCCATGTACACGTAAAGTGTGGCATCAGGGAGGCTGACCCACAGGTGAGACTCAAGTTGCTTGTGACAAATCAGTGGCATTTGGCTAGGCTGTAAGTGGTAGAGAGAAGGCATCTTTGGTGAAAGGACCAACGTGAACACAGGAATGGGGAAGGGGAAAGCATGCTTCTTTCAATGGACAGAGAGGAGACTGGTCTGCTTGAATTGGAGGGACCACAGAGCTGGAGCAACGCCACGTACAAGGACCAGACTGGACTCAAAGTGCTGACTCTCAGTAGCTCCTTTTCACCTAATAACTGAGCACCACATGGTCTCTGACTACAAGCATCCAGGGAAAAAAGGAATCATGATAACTAATGGAGAATTGGTGTCCAATGGGAGAAAGCATGCTGCAAGCTTTCATACCAGGGTAGAGGACTACTCTGGACTGTACAAATCTCCATATTTATTCATAATTGCTAGCTGTGTGTGTGTATGCAGACACCAAAGTGGGCCACCCTGGTAAGAGCAGCAAAAGATGCTTATTCCTTAGACAAAGCTACATAATCCAATTGAGTTCACTGGAATTCATAGTGAATTTGAATTCACTATTTGCATGCTTACAAACCTTTCAGGGGGGTTAGAGTTTCAAGTATACAAGATGAATTCATTCTGCTGCTGCTGCTGCTAAGTCGCATCAGTCGTGTCCGACTCTGGGCGACCCCATAGACGGCAGCCCACCAGGCTCCTCCGTCCCTGGGATTCTCCAGGCAAGAACACTGGAGTGGGTTGTCATTTCCTTCTCCAATGCATAAAAGTGGAAGTGAAAGTGAAGTCGCTCAGTCGTGTCCAACTCTGCGACCCCATGGACTGCAGCTTACCAGGCTCCTCCGTCCATGGGATTTTCCAGGCAGGAGTACTGGACTGGGGTGCCATTGCCGTTCTAGAGATTCATTATACAACTTAGAGCCTATAGTGAACAATAATGTGCACTTAAAATTTAAATTAAAATTTTGTTAAGAAGGTGGATTCCATGTTAAGTGTTATTAACACACAGGCACACAAACAAATCACAAAGAGGCACCGGGAAACTCTCGGAGGTGATACATATCTATTAGTTTGATTGAAGTGTATGCATACGTCCAAACTCATCAAACTGTATCCATTAAATAGGTGTGGGGTTTTTTGGTATATAAATTATGTCTCAACAAAGCTGCCTAAAAAAAATTAAAAGAAGCATCTGAGATGAAGCTAGAGAATGCAGTTTTGTTATTCAAGGACCAAGAAGCCAGAATTGGTGGTTGCTGCCTGGAGGCCCTGCCACTCCTGCGTGAGGCTGGACATGGCAACATGCACGGGGGTGGGCAGTCTGAATGTGCCTGCAGTGTCAACTGAAGCCCATAAATGTCAAAATTAATATCCCGTGTCAGTTGCTCTTACACCAACTTCCCCTTCTCAATTTTGAATCATTTCTTCATGCTTAACACGAAGACCAAGATTTTCCTGGCACCTGATTGTTTCAGCTTACATTTCAGTGATTTTGTGTCTTGTAACTTTCAGTGCTTCATTACCATTTCAGTACACACACACAGGAAAACTACAGTAACAGCTACAGCTGAGCAAAAAGGAAGGAATGAAATTTACCTATGACCCCAGCACCCAGATAAGCGTTACTAACTTACGTTTCTTCCCTCCCCCAGAATCTTTGTATAATTTTAAACATAAAAATAAGACCATACTATACATACAATTGTATATCCTTATTTTTTTTATTTGACAATATAGCACTGAACACTTTCTGTGTCAATTATTCTTCCACATCATCCTTTGTAGCTATGCTACAAAGTGTTCTGTAGTACTGGTGTTCCTAAGAACCTATTATTTGACATCTAAGTTGTCTTTGGGCTTCAGCTGTATAACCATAACTGATGCTGTAGTGAGTTTTCGTATGCACCCTCAATTATTTCCTTAGGGTCCCTTGCCTCCCTTTCCATCCTTCCTCGCTTTCATATTCTCACTCTGCTTCTCTTTCTGGCCAAACCAAACTTCCTTAGGTTCCTGAAGCATGCTGTGCTCTCTCTGCCTTTGTGACCTTTTACGTACTCTTCTGGGCTAGAGCATTCCCTCGTCACCTGTGATCCCACGCCTGGCTCACCCTCCTCATTGTTCGGACATCACTTCCTCAGATGAACCTCCCCTGTCACCCTGCCATCACCATTATCACCAGGGTCAGACATCCCTCCCATCGTGGATACCGTCACCTGCCCTTCATTCTGCTAGAGCATCATTCAGGCTATACTGTAAAATCCTGTTTCTCTGTCTCCCCTTCAGTAAATTGTAAAGTCCGTAGAATAGGGATCATGCCTGTCTTGTTCAATGTACCTGAACGGTGTTCAGCACATAATTGGGACTCTGTGAAACTCTGTTGAATAAATAACTATATTCCTAAGAATAAAGCTGCTGTATCAAAGGTATGCACTTTCCAAGGCTTATGATATACATTTCCACACCGTCCTCCTCAAAGACCTTCCCAGGTTACCTTAACTCCCATAGTGTGTACATGAGTTCATTTCCTCACGGCCTGGAGAGCCTTGCAAAAAATTCTGAAAATAATTTCCCTCCACGGGGATTTATTTAGGGAGCGCTGACTGGAATGATGTGCAGTGGGTTATTGAAGAGTCTCAACTCAGTGGGGTATAAACGCACAAGTTAATTTTTTCCAGCCACTGCCTTCTGCTGTGTTCTGTCAAATCCCTTTTCCTCATCACTTAATGAAATTTTGGGCAGAAAGTGAATGTTCTGTCACTTTCAGTTATTAAAAACTCAGTCCAGATTAAAACTGCTCATTTGCATCTGATTCAAAGCTCTGCCTCCCCCTCAAAGCCCAGGAAGATCACGGCTCCAAGGACCTGGAGGAAGGAGCAGCATTGGCTCTTCTTTCCTCTCTCTGTTCCTCCCTTTCCTGGGTCTTGCTTTCTAGGTTTAGAGGCAGGAAGAAGGGATGGGGAGGCAGGAGGCGTCTCAACATGGTTGAGGACCAGTGCTGGGGAGGAGGCGTCTTCACCCTTGGCCTGGTTCAGTCTGATCCCTGTGAGACTGGCGGATTCTACATGGAAAGCGGGAGGGGCGCGCGTTTTGGAGAAATGCTCAACTCGACCTGGGTCTCCTCTCACAGGACTCACTCACAGTGGAGATGGCAGAGTCCTCCTTCAACCTGGGTTATGGCCCCCAGCCTCCTCTGCATGGGGGCTCTCCTCACTTGTCATAGCTCCTGACTCCCCTCATCCCACGCTCCTGTAGGTGGGACCGCAGCAAAGACTGTGGACTTCCTTTATGTTCTCCAAGGGCAAGCGGAGCTGGGATGTGGATTCCTCTAGTTCTTCCTTCCTAGGTCCTCTGCAGTCCCTTCTCCCTCTGCTGGCATGGGCCACCTCCATAGAAACCTTACAAAAACTTCTGGACCAGAAGTAGCCAGCGGTCTCTGTTATCACCTATGTCTTCCCATGGGGAGAAAACGGAATCACCCCTCATCAGGAGCACCTTAAGGCTGGCAGCTCTGATGTCATCTCCCCACAGTCCCTGACCCTCTTTTCATATAAGCAAGAAATGGAGTGACAAGGGTCAGGATGGAGAGTGGCTGGAAGGGGGCAGGCTGAATCTGCAGCCTGTGTTCAAACTCCATTGTCATTTCCAGGATGCACGGGTTCTGCTCCTGGGCAGTGCTCTTTAAGATTGTTTCTGGATGTGGACCATTTTTAAACTCTTTATTGAATTTGTTACAGTGTCGCTTCTTTTCTGTTTAGTTTTTTTTGGCCCCGGAGATATGTGGTGTCTTAGCTTCCTGACCCACATTTGGGATTGAACCCACATTCCCTGCATGGGAAGGTCTTAGCCGCCAGACCACCTGGGAAGTCCCTGGGCAGCACTGTATAGAATGAGGAGTTCCTCAGGGCTTCTTGTCAGCTGCTTTGGCTTGGACATTGTTCACAGTTCTGGGACAGAAGGCAACACCCTCCCCCCATCATCTGTTACAGAGGTACAAGTCAGGGTCCTCAACAGTATTTTTATAATAATTGCAGATTGCATGTGGCTACTCCTTGTGGCAGCACTGGATAAAAGCTGAGGGTGAGACAAGGCAGTTTGGAAAGTTGCTACATAAAGCAAGAGAGACAGAGCCCAGAGACCAGTGATTTGGGAGTTGGAGAGGACCAAGGGTTGGATGAGGAGAATAGGTACTCTTGTGCCTCCAGGGACCTTTAGGGTCAGGAGACCTCTCTGTTCGGTCTTGTCCATTGTTGGGGACAATCAAATATCTCATGCAAGGCAGAGAGTTGGGGAGAAAGGAGTCCCATTTCTCTCTCTCTGTTTCAACATAAATGTCACATCCAGTGGAGCTGATGCTCTGCTTGGAGCCTCCCCCTGCACACTGGCACTGTTTAATCATCCACATGGTCACTTCCCAGAGCCTCAGCTCTGATTGGGTATGTGCGGAGGTGGCCTTGGGATGGGAGAGGGAGACCAGGGGCTGGTTCCAGGCCCTAATATCCATAAGAAAAGGAAGCTTGGATCGGGTCTCAGTGCACCGGTCATGGCGAGAAGGACCTCATCCCTCCAAGCTCTCTAGCATCATCTATTGAAATAAGTCCCCAATATTGTGGTTACAGTCAGAGTGTTGGGTGCCTTGGGATTCATTAAGCCTGACTTCAGCGGCATTGATTTCTTGTTTAGTAATTAGCTTACCAGAGCCCCTGATGGCATAATTGCTCTATTTACATAATTAAGACATAAATCTTGAGGCTGGATAGTAGCCAGGACACTAAAGACACTGGACACTAAGGGGAGCAGGTGCGTGACAGCTTACAGCTCCAATTTTACACTCTCACCAGCTGATGCCGTTTGCCTCGGAGACTTCAATGGCTGAAGTCCCATTGAAATGAAACACATTTCTGAAGGTTCATGCAAGGAGATCGATCTACTTAAACTAGACGTACAGAGAGGCTGTGATGGTTTCAAAACACAGTTACAGCTTCTTTGACACCTGTTCCTTCGAAAAGTGGAGTCTAATTCCCCATCCTTTCAATGTGGGCTACAGTCCATGATACGTTTCTAAGGAATAGAGTAGAGCAGAAGTGATGATGTGTGATTTGCAAAGTTTGCTCAAAAGCTATTGCTGCTCCCATCCCACCCCTCCTTCTGCATGCGCGCACGCGCGTGTGCGCGCGCGTGTGTGTGTGTGTGTGTGTGTGTGTGTATCTCTGCCTCTCCCTCTGGGATAGCTTGTTCTGGGGAACTCGACTGCCATGTTGTGATACTCAAGACCAAGTGATGAAGCCATACTGGGAGAGAAACTGAGGCCACCCGGCGAGGACTGGCACCAACCTTCAGCTACATGAGGGAGCCATGTGGAAAGCAGTGCTCCAACCTGCAACAAGCCCTCATATGCTGCAGTCCTGGCTAACATCTTGATGACCATCTCATGTCAGAACCACTCAGCTAACCCACTGCCAACTTCTGGATCATAGAAACTGTGAGGATAATCATTGTCTATTATTGTTTTAAACCGTCAGGTTTTGCAGTCATTTGTTACCCACAATAAATGACTAATACAGAGGGCATTGCTGTCTCCAGTGCTGCTCCTTCAGGAAAGAAACGGTCTGAAGTCAACACCAAGACAGCTAAAAATGTTCAGACTGTGTGACCCAGAAATTCCTCTTAAAAGAATTTACCTTCTGAAAATGTTTGCAATGTAAAGACACATAAACTTGCAAAATACTTGTACAAATGTGTTCATTGTAGTATCCTTTGTAATAGTGAAAACTCTAAGTGATTAGCATTTCCATTAATAAAGGTCAATTAAATTATGGAGAAGTACTGAAAAATTCTGGGTGAGCAATAAAGAAATTGAATTAGTAGTAAATATACATTTCTGAATATAAAACTCCAAGTTTTATATTCACCGTATAAATTTCATATATGATTTCACCAATGAGTCTATTAGAAATTTATGGATTAGGTCCACCTTTTGAAGGAACTAGTGTCCAAGAAGTTGTAAGTGTACCTTGAAAACTGAATTTTTATATGATCATGAGAAATAAAAAGTAAGTAAGTACATTCCAACATAAGCATAACTTGGATACCAAAACCTGGCAGAAATATTAAAAGAAATGAAACTTATAAGCAAATCTCACTCTTGCTCGTAGATGCAATAATTTTCAAAAAAAATTTAGAAGGCAAATCCAATGATTTGTAGAAATATATGTAGCATGAGTAAGTTGGATTTAATGCTGAAATGCAAAGCTGATTCAACATTAGAAAAATCAACCAAGGTCATTTACCTTATTAATAGGATAAGGAGAAAAACTATATGACTGTCCCAGTAGTTGTGGGAACATCTTTTGATAAAATGCAACATTCATTTATAATTTTAAACAAGATTCTTTAGCTGAATAGAAATAGGGTGTTTTCTTTTTATTATTACTATTATTATTTAAGAGTTTTAATAGGTCCTTGCAGTTTATTAACTTTTCTTGGAAAAAAAATAAGTGATTCATGTTTACTACAAATTAAAATTAGTTTTATATTTATATTCAGGTAAAACTATGATTCAAAAAGATATACACATACATTTATACAAGTATTTTGCAAGTTTACTTGCCTTTACATTGTAAACATTTTTATAAAATAAATTCTTATTAAAGGAATTACCAAGTCACAAAGTATGAACATTTTTAGCTGTCTTGGTGTTGATTCCAGACCATTTCAGACCAATAATGTTCATGGAAGCACTATTTACAATAGTCAAGCAACTTCTGTATTTGAAGCACCCCAAATGTCCATTGACAGAAAAATGGATAAAGGTGTAGTAGATATATAGAATATAATATTAGCCATAAAAATAATGAAATAATGCCGATTGCANATATATAGAATATAATATTAGCCATAAAAATAATGAAATAATGCCAATTGCAGCAACATGGATGCACCTAGAGTTTATCATATTAAGTAAAGTAAATCAGACAGAGAAAGACAAATATCATTTGTTATCACTTTTATGTGGAATCTAAAATATGATACAGGAAATTCCCTGGCAGTCCAATAGTTAAGACTCCTCATTTCCACTGTCGAGGGCCCTGGTAGCAGTCTGCGTTCAGGGAGCTGAGATCCCACAAGCTGTGCTGTGCTGTCAAAAAAATTAAATAAGATACAAACGAACTTATTTACAAAACAAAAACAGACTCACAGACATAGAAAGCACATTTATGGTTACCAAAGGGAAAGGGTCAGGGAGGGATAAATTAGGAGTTTGGAATTAACAGATACACCCTATTACATGTAAAATAGATAACAACAAGGACCTCTTACATAGCTCAGGGAACTATATCCAATATCTTGTAATAAACGATAAAGTAAAAGAATCTGGAAAAGAATATGTATATTCATATATATGTGTGAACAGGAAACAGCAGTGGGTAGCTGAGTACGGAGACTCTAGAGCCAGAGTAACCTGGGTTTGGAAATTCTGACTGTTCTATTGCCTGCGAGGCTGAGCAGATGCCTCACCCTATATAGAAGGTAGCTGTGGTAAAATGGAAAAACTGTAAATTGAGAATAATGATGTTTTGCTCCTGAGCTTGGTGAGAGGAATAAGTGCAGTGATGTGTGTAAGATACATACATCTTAGTGACAAATACTCAAGAGTAACACATGTCGTTATCAGCATCTCTGTGTACGTATCCGCTCATAGCAGGGGCTCAGCAATGGTGACCATTATCATCATGACCACAGTGTTTTCCAGTCTCCCCTGGAGATGGAAAGAGGGCAAGAAAATTGCTTCTGCCCTCCTTGCTCTCTGCTCCACAACTCTGGAACCTCCTTTTGTTTCTTTAGTTATCTCGGCATGCAGGTGAGGAGTGCAGTCCTCAGACAACTTGAATGGCAGGAAGCCAAGGGAAGAACCATCACAACGGTCTCCTGGTAATAACTAGTCTTGATTCACTTAGGCAAATTGCCCATGTGTGCCCTCCGCCAATGAATACATCAGGATTTGCAGACCAAATTCAGATGTCTGGTCCAGGGCTGGATTTCGATCAGGCATATGTGTGTGAGAGAGACAGACAGACAGAAATCGAGACAGAAGAGGTAGAGAAGGCTGACTTCTTTCACATAGCAGCACAGTGAAGAAGGAGATAATATCAAGATATTTGAAATATTATCCATGGAAATCAAACAATAATAGCCCTCCTATTCATCAGCTGGGTCCTGGAGGGTATTTAGATGGAGCATGATCTGCTGTGATAAGCTGTGTGACCGTTAAGTCACCCACCCCTATCATATACGTTGAGTCTGGTTAGATGGTTTGGGCAGCAAGGGGAATTGTACAGGTGGATCAGAAGATTGTAGAACCAGACAATCAGAGAGGTGATTTGCATGCCCTTTCCTATAAGACGAACTACCCCTAGCCACCCAGATGGAAAGAAAGTCTCCTTGAAACCCTTCCCATACTGCTTGCCACCCTGTCTCTTTCAAAAGAAATCCCCCAACTTTCTGTTCACATGCTCACCATCTTCATAATCGGGAAACTCTTCCTCTGATTTCACTGGCAGTCTTACTGCTCCATTAGACTCTCTTTCCTCGACAGATACAGATGTCAGGACATCTTGCATGCGTGCGTGCATGCATGCTAAGTCACTCAGTCATATCCGACTCTGTGCAGCCCTATGGACTGCAAGCTGCCAGCAACCCCGTCCATGGGATTTTCCAGGCAAGAATCCTGGAGTGGGGTGCCATGCCCTCCTCCAGGGGATCTTCCCAACCCAGGGATCAAATCTGTGTCTCTTATGTCTCCTGCTTTGGCAGATGGGTTCTTTACCACTAGCACCACCTGCCACCCTTCTTTAAATAAATCACCCATCACAGAATGTAGGATGCCTTTTCATTTTCCACAAGAAATTCCCAACCTGAAGGGACACTTCATAGCTCTGCCCTGGTCCTAAGCAAGCTTCTGCATTCTGCCTCTGTCTCCAGCATCCTTCAACCTGACTAATCCTGCAGAGATGACAGTGAGGGGAGAGCAGGGAGCTTCTGCGGAGAGGTGCCTCCAGTTCACTGGCACCGTAAGCTCTGGCCCTGCTGGTATCCACATCGCCCTTGGTCACTGAGACTTACCTGATCCTTTATCTTAACTACCCTCCTGGTATCTCAGCTCCCCATAACTGACCTGTTACCTGCCCTTTCTTTATAGCCCTGCACTCAACACTTATTTCCCTCAAGCTTATGTTACTACCCAAACTAGTAACGCTGGACTAGTAACCAGTAGTGGCCCTGGTGGGTAGTTATCAAGAACATCTCTCTTCTCGAAGGCTGGCCAGTCCCTTTCAGTTTAGCCACTTCGCTCCCATTGCCCAAGGCTGGAAGCTGAAGTAAGTTGGGTTCTGTCTCCCTTGGTGAAATCGCTCCATGGCTCTACAATTCAAGGCTGCAGCCCTGGGCTGGCCCTTCCCATTATGTCTATTGCATAACAAGCGCCTTTGTTCCTGGCTGAGTGGCGACATTACTCAATAGTGACAACGCTCCCTTTGTTCTCCCCTTCCCAGCGCATCAGCGATAGCTGTTCCGCACCACACCACCGTGAAAACCGAATCAGCGGGAGCCGTGGAAATTGATGTGTGATGCCCGAGATACTCGCTCCGGATGCTAAACAGATGCCCATTATTGCCACCTTCTCTTGACTCTCTCGAAATTGCTTGAGGGCCCTGTCGCTTTGTCAGCCACACAAGTAATGAGCTGTTAAGCCCCACCTATCTCAGCCAATTGCACAGTCATTTCTGGACTCACTTAAATTTCCCTAGAGTTATAGATTCTCAAGCAAGGCAGTGACCTAAAGAGCTTATTGAGTCCATCCCCCAGCTTCCAGGTTAACCAAACCCCCCTGTCCACCATCCAAGACAAAGGTACTACCCTTTCCATTCTCACAAGGTCCCCAGTGAAGGAGGTGTTCCATTCCCATTTCATAGATGAAAAAAATGAGGCTTGGAAGGAACACAAGGCTCATAAGTGTTAGCTATGGCCAGGAACCCAGACTTAAGGCTCTTTTCACTCCTCCAGACTAACTCTGCAGACTTAAGACAACAGGTCTTCCCCTCCCCTACTTCTCAGCTACCACTGATAAAGAGGTAAAGGGCTTGAAAAGGAGAACTCTCTTCCAAGTTGCAAACAGCCAGTTTTCTTTATAGCCTCATGTGGCAGAAAGAGAGAAAAAGCAAGTTCTCTCCTAACTCCTATAAGGGCACTAATCCCGCTCATGCAGGCTCCATCCGTGCTCTGTGATGACCTAAATGGGTGGGATGGGGGAGAGTGGGAGGGAGATTCAAGAGGGAGGGTTTTGTAAGTTGAGGTATAGTTAATTTACAATGACGTATTCATTTCAAGTATGTGTATTAGGTTGCCTCAGTTGCGTCCGACTCTGCGACCCCATGGACTTTAGCCCACCAGGCTCCTCTGCCCATGGGATTCCCCAGGCAAAAATACTGTAGTGGGTTGCCATTCCCTTTCCAGGGGATCTTCTGGACCCAGGGATCAAGCCCATGTCTTTTGAGTCTTCTGTATTGGCAGGCAGATTCTTTACCACTAGCGCCACCTGAGAAGCCTTTTATGGATAACTTTCCATTGTGTGTATAAGCCATATCTTCTTTATCCATTCATCTGATGGGCATTTAGGTTGCTTCCACATCTTGGGTATTATAAACAGTGCTGCTATGAACGTTGAGGTACATGTATCTTTCTGAGTTAGAGGTTTTGTCTTTTCCAGATATATATGTTCAGGAGTGAGACTGCAGAATCATATGGTAGCTCTAATTTTTAGTGTTTTAGGAGCCTCCATACTGTTCTCTGTAGTGGCTGCACCAACTTAAGGCAAGTGTTTTGGGAACAGTTGCAGTGGAAGAACAGAGTCATTCCTCCCTTGAATGCTGCAAGATGCCGTGGTAGCCTCCCCTTATGCTGCCATGAAAATGAGAATTCTCTGCATCAGGCCAAGATCTCAAGAAGCCACAGCTCAGAGAGCCTGGCTCTCACTGTGAGGGTCAATGTTTTACAAAGCAATCCACCCCACACAACAAGGACTTGTAATTTTTGCCCAACTTATGTGCCAGTGTTTTCCTACTCTTTGCCCACCCATTCAGGTCTCTGCCTAGAGCTGAGCTATCCATATGGCAGCCACTGACTCATATGGCTATTTAAATTTAAATTCAATAACATGAAATAAAATTTAAGTCAGTTCCTTGTTCTAATCACTTTGTACATGGACACACTAGCTGAGTGTGTGTGCATGCTCGGTCATGGCCAACTCTTTGGGACCCATGGACTATAGCCCGCCAGGCTCCTCTGTCCATGGACTTTTTCAGGCAAGAATACTGGAATGTGTTGCCATTTCCTTCTCCAGGGGATCTTCCCAACCCAGGGATCGAACCCATGCCTCTGGGGTCTCCTGCACCGGCAGGCAGAATCTTTACCGCAGCACCACCTGGAAAGCCATGCAGCCCTCTGTAGAACATTTCCACCACTGCAGAAAATATCACTGGACATTGATAGCCAAAACCACTTCTGGGGTTTTGTTATTCTTGTGTATGTTATCTTGCTATTTCTAATAAATATTACTGTAAGCCCAGCTATTGGTGGTTTGCAGATTCCTGAACATGGTTCATGCTTCTGATTCACACCCCTAGCTTCCCCCTGCCCGACTGCTGAGGGCCTCGAAGGCCGGGAAGAACATGTGTCCTTAAGAGCAGAGCAGCTACTGTGCCTCCTTCGGGTAGCAGGTGAGTCAAGAGGGGTCCCCTCCACACTGCCTGCAGGGCTGACTGGCTAGTCTCTTTCTTTCTCACCCTCATCCCTGACTTTCTCTGTTACTGCCCAGGTTAAATAACTTAAACGGCTCCTCAGACTCCAGGGTCCTGCTGGGTTGAGCTGAGCACGATGCATTAATCACCAGATTTTGAACTGGCTCGTTCCTCCTCCCATCTGTAGCTCCCTCCCTCACCATGACCTCAATTTCCAATCCAACCTACGTGCGAACAACAAGACAGCAACCATGGCGACCTGCAGACTGTAACCCAAAGAGAAAAGGCTAGACTCCTGTTTCCGAGCAAGTATTGACTTCTAGAGAGAAGGAGAAGGAGCGATAGGAAAGGGGAAGGAGCGGCTCCTTCCCAGCTAGTGGCGTTCCTTTTGCCAATTGAGTGAAAGGAAAAGACTAGTGAGAGATCAACCTTACCTATTTCCTAAACTGTAAAGAAGGCTCATCTGTCTTCACTCCTGCAGTTTCTTGGTCCCAACTAAAACTCCTCCTATCAGCTCATATGTTTCATTCATTCATTCACTTGTTCATTTTTCTTAACCAAACCTGCACATCAGTATCACCTGAAAAGTTTTTTTCAAAGCACACAACTCAAACTGTAGGCAAGCAAACTGAATCTGCGTTAGTAGGGGATGGAGACGTGAATGGAGGAGATTGGGGGGTTGGAAGGGACTCGTATATTTTGCAACACATTCCCAGGCTATTCTGCTGCTCAGTTGGGAGAAAGCATTTGCAAATGATGTGACCAACAAAGGCTTGATTTCCAGAATATATAAACAGTCCATACAAAAACCAACAACCCAATGGAAAAATGAACAGAAGACCTAAACTTTTCCCCAAAGAAGATGTACAGATGGCCAATAGGCATATGAAAAGATGCTCAACATCACTAATTATTAGAGAAATGAGAATTGAAACAACAATGAGATGCCACCTCACACTGGTCAGAATGGTAATCATTAAAAAGTTTACAAATAACAAATGCTGGATAGGGTATGGAGAAAATAGAATGCTCCTCTGCTGTTGGTAGGAATATAAGCTGGTGCAGCTGCTGTGGAAAACAGAATGGAGGTTCCTCAGAAAACGAAAAATAGAATTACCAGCAACCCCATGCCTGGGCATATATCCAGAGAGAACTGTAATTCAAAAAGATATATGCATGCCAGTATTTGCAGCAGCACTATTTACAATAGCCAAGATGTGGAGACAAACTAAGTGTCCATCAACAGATGAACAGATAAAGAATATGTGGCATATATATATATATCTATCTATAATATTAAATGGAATATTAGTCAGCCATAAAAATGAAATAATGCCATTTGCAGCAACATGGATGTAACTAGAGATTAGCATGCAAAGTGAAGTAAGTCAGAACAAGAAAGACAAATACCTTACGAAAGCACTTACATACAGAGTCTAAAATATGACACAAACTAACATATCTATGAAACAGAAATAGGATCATGGACATAGTTAATAGACTGGTGGTTGCCAAGGGGGAGTGGGTTGTCGGAGGGGTGGAGTAGGAGGTTGGGGTTAGCAAATGGAAGCTTTTTATGTCTAAAATGGACAAACAACAAGGTTTTACATAGCACAGAGAACTATGTTCAATATCCTGTGATAAACCATAATGGAAAGAACATTTTTAAAAGATTGTGCAAATATCTGCCTATGTATATATGTAGATATCTGAATCACTCTACTATACAGCAGAAATGAACACAACGCTGTAAATCAACTATATTTCAATTAAAAGTATTGCAACTGAGAAAGAATTTAATCTCTTTGTATCTCAGTTGGTTCATCTGTAAAATGGGGATAAATTTACTTCTCTGGCAGCATTGCAGTGAAGCTACGTGAGATGGGTAATAATGTGCTGGGATAGTACCTGAATATACTGTTTTCATGTAAACACTGAAAACTCGCCATCTACTAAATGCCTGGCCACTCACTCAAAAATGGCAACCGTTACTACTGCAATAGGCTGTTTGATGGCAATCTAGTCATCCTCTGTCCCAAGCCCCAGGCCCCTGCAGAGTCCACATCACATCAACAATGGAGACAACTGTGGGTCACACAGACCCAGAGTAAGTCTGAGCTCTGTCCTCTCCCATCTGTGGGGCTGCAGTAAACCATGCTCTGAGATTCCCCAGCTCTCCCTCTGGTGAAAGTGGGAGGGGAGGGTCAGTCTTTCTCAAAAGCTCATTGTACAGAATCCATGATTATAGACGCAAAGTGCCTGGCACAGTGCGTGCGTGTGTGTGTGTGCTGAGTCGCTTCAGTCGTGTCCGGCTCTTTGTGATCCCACCAGGCTCCTCTGTCCATGGGATTCTCCAGGCAAGAGTACTGGAGTGGGTTGCCATACCCTCCTCCAGGGGATCTTCCTAACCCAGGGATTGAACCCACGTCTCTTATGTCCCCTACCTTGGCAGACAGGTTCTTTACCGCTAGAGCCACCTGGGAAGCCCCGCCTGGCACAGAGCAGGCTCTTAATAAACGGATCCAGGCCACTAGGGATATTGGATGTGGACACTGAAGGGAGTCAGGGAGGAGATCAGGGGGACAGGGGAGTGGGGGAGCTGGAGGCAGGGCTGAGCCCATCTGTTTCCCCATTCACACTCTGAGACGTCACCTTGAGACGACCTTGAGACCAGCCGTCTCTGGTCTTCAGAAGCCAGAGGGAAGGACCCCCTCCCACTGGAAACTGTACTGGAGATTGTGAGAGAGACGGCGAGAAACACAATTACCGTCACCACCAGCAACCAGATGCCAGATGCGGCTAAGGCCCAGCGCCTTAATTGGGGATTAGTGGCTGAACTTTACCAATGCACTGCCTTGGTGACTTCATTAAAAGCTGGAAAATTCTCCATGCAGGTGCAGTGACCTTTTGTGAAGTGGCCTAGAGACTGGCTTGACCCCAAGGAGCATCGTGCACCTAGCTGGACCCTGCGGCCATCTCCCCACTTGCACCACTTCCTGCCCAGGGCAATATGAGTTCACCTCCCATCCCCACTGTCTCCCAGGGCCTACCCCTACCCCCAGGTGATGGTGACGGGAGACAGGTGACCAAATATTTGTGCTTACTTGTATGGTGTCCCCTGTTTGGGCCTGAGCAACCCTAGTGTCCCTGTATTACTTTTCTCCCCAGAAAGGAGGAAAGGTCTGAACTTGGTCTGAACTACCATTGGTGTGCTTAGTAAAGCCACTTTAAAACACAAAACCTATGTGTTTCTAAAATGCAGGTAATCACGACCTGTCAACTCTGTCAACTCTGTTTCACATGATCCTGAGGCAGAACTGGGGTGGGTGATGGGCCAGTTCCAGAGGCAGACCCCCATCCAGGCCTCTGATGCTCAGTCCTTCCCACCAACCTAGCATGGATGCGTTTCCTGCCAGGTGGGCCCAGAGTGGCTGACGGCATCGGGCACCTGTTAAGTTGGGAAGAAGGAGGCGCTGCCAGGTCGGGGGCAAGTGAGGACAGAGGCCGTGAGGGCATGACTCTGTTCTTACAGTCGAGGGATGTTGAGAAGAGACGATCTGGGAGAGGGCCATAAGACCAAGAGAAGAATTTTCAGAGAATGAGTAACAAGTCAGAACTCAGGACCTACTGGGAGAAGCGGACGTTTCTACTCTGAAGCCTTTTTAGGAAGGGCAACTGCTTCTCGGCCGCCAGGCCTGGTGGAGGGCAGAACTGGACAAAACAACCTCTCTAAGGCCCTGTGGACTGCACTTCAACGGCATTTACCTCCGCCTGGGTAGCATGTCCTCCGGTCTTCTGGTTCTGGAAGGACAGTAACCAGCCAGCAGAGTCGTGGATGGAGACCCACTTTGCTGATGGCACCACAGAAACCACAAAGAAGTGTGAGTCCTGTCCTGATTCATGGAGCTTACAGTCTAAAGAGGAATCTAAGAAAGACAGACATCTGAAGATGAGTCGTGATAACAAGATCATCTTCAACTTTCTTGCAACTTTAATTCAGAGCATTTTAGTACTTGATAGTAGGATCTTTATATTTGTCTTTATATAAAGCATTTAGTCCAATTTGTCCTGGAAAGCATAAATGTGGTTATTGTTGTTGTTATTATTACCTTATTTTATACTGAATTACAAGCTACTTGAGGGTGAAGCTATATTTTATTCACATTTTTGTCCTCTGCACCTAGTCCTTTGTGTTTTGAACTAAATACAGAATAAATGTTTGTAAATGGTCAAATGAATGAAGGTCATTTAAACTTCACAAAAAGTCTCTGGAGGGATTTTCTTTCCTTTAAAGACAAGAAATCTGAGATACAGGAAGGGAAAGTGACACACAGTTAGTGAAAGAGCTGAGGCTAGCAGACATTGTATGCCAAGTGCATAAGGAGGACCTGGGAATTCTGCACTGAGCTGATCAAGGAGGGCTTCATGGAAGAGGTGTCACTTTCATAGGCTTTTTTTGCAGTGAATGAACTTCAGAGAGACACATGGGGAAGAGGTATCAATAACAGGGAACTTCATGAGTAGCTCCTGGAGGAGGAAAGAGTCCTCTGCAGGGATGCATTTAGAGAACAAAAGGTCCAACCTGGCAGGTGGAGACTAAGGCTGTGCAGGGCCTTGAGTGTCAGGCTGAAGCTGTGGCTTTATCCTGAAGCCGTTAGGACTGGGTGCCACCCGGACCACCTTCCACCCAAAGACCCCAGCTCTGGGCCTGTGTCCCTTCAGCGCCAGGGCTGTGTTGGCCACTAGCTTCAGATCCTGAGAGGATGGGAGCACTTTCACCCCAGGGCAGCACAGGGCCATCTGCTGGGTGGCATGATTCATTCATTAGCACCAGGAAGAGAAGATGAACAATCTGCCTCAGCCTCTAATGAGAAAGATTGGGGGCCGTGAGGCTCATGTTTATTACTGAGGGTGCTGCATTTATTATGGACTCTGGAAGGAAGAAAGAACCTGTGCTCGGGACCATCTGGAAGAGGTGGCGGGAGGAAGGTGCCCATGACTTTGAGCCCAGCCTCCAGGGCTCACACTCAGCCCCCCTAGGAATGTTCGCTCAACTCTGGCTGTGTGTGTGTGCCAGGCCTCTGCATTAAGGCCTGGAGGTCTGTGCCTGGGAGGACCTTGAAATCTGGTGACTGTTGGGGACAGGTGCACAATCAGATACTTAAGAATAAATTCTACTGGGATACACTCACCCAAAGCATGGGCTCCTAAGCTAGTCTAGGGGTGGCCTGGATTGGAGGAATTATCTGGGGACCTTTGTGAGCCATGTAAGGGCTGGTTCTCTAACTTTCCTGCAAGGGGAGCCACTGGAAGGATCGAGACAGTCTGTCACGTGGTCACATCTGCTCCGTCTCACCGCAGGGTGCCCAGCACTCCTGGCTGCCTCCTGCCTTCTCTCTTGTTTCCTCCCACTGCCCCTCTTCTGGACTCCAGCTCCGCGGGGACACTGATGCCAGGATGCTACCCACCCTGCACTTCTGCAATTGGTGTGTCCAGTTGCTGGACAAATGTTTGAAGGCAGGACGACCAATGGGAATCATATGACATGGACTAATGACACGCTTGGTTCCCCAACCTGACCCCAAAGGGCTGCTAAGGCCCTGCTGGACTGAGTAGAGGGCAGCCACCCCAGACTAAGAATGGTCGTAAGACCTAGAATCGGTGTTGGGACTGGGAGGGCGGGAGGGCTCTGGGCGGAATTCTGAGACCCAAGCTCCGAGGACGCAGGAGCCCTGCAGTCCTGACTCCCTGCTGCGCACCCAGGGTGGGGAGGAATTGCGAGTGAATAAACACCCCACTCCAGTACTCTTGCCTGGAAAATCTCATGGACAGAGGAGCTTGGTAGGCTGCAATCTATGGGGTCAGTAAGAGTCGGACACGACTGAGAGACTTCACTTTCACTTTTCACTTTCATACTGGGAGAAGAAAATGGCAACCCACTCCAGTGTTCTTGCCTGGAGAATCCTAGGGGCGGGGGAGCTTAGAGGGCTGCCATCCATGGGGTCGCACAGAGTTGGACATAACTAAAGTGACTTAGCAGCAAATGAGTGAGTGAGTGTGTGTTCAGATCCCAGCTCAGGCACTTTTTAGCTCTAGGACTTTGGAAGTGTCACTTCACCACCTGAGTCTCACCTTCCACATCTTTGAACACTGATTACAAAGCATCCTGCATGGAATTGCTGAGATGAGGACGAGCGGTGGCTATGAGGCTAGTACAATGCCTGACGCTCAGGAAATGTCAGAAAATTCTTGAGAGAATATGACTCTGAACGTGTAAGTTTTCTAGGATTGTGCCCTATGCAGGAAATTAGATGACCTTAAGTGGGAACATTCCTTTCCCAGGCGTGGCCTCCCGGGATGGTCATTTCAAAGTTACTGATCTCTGCTGAGACTGAGACTTAAAGGGAGCCTAGGGTTTGGCGAAAATCACACCAGTGACCTCAAATCTAGGTTTTTTGTCACTCCATCATCAGGGACATTCAACAAAAATTCACTGGGCCCCCACCAGTGCCGAGCACAGCGCCATTCTCTCCACAACACCCCAGCTGGGACAGGACAGAGCGCCCCCACCCCTCAAAGCCCAGCCTTGGAGACTATCTTATCCACCCTCCTCCTCTCACAGAGGAGGGAAAGGGCACTGCCTGGTGACAGGTACAAGGTCACTGAACAGAACGTAGTGATCTGAGCTCAGGGATCTGCTTCCTAACTCCTGGTCTGGCTCCTCCCTGACACTGAGACTGGGGGTCTGTTCCTGAGCTTTAGTGAACAGCAGTGATTGCATCATCCAGGTGTATGGGGATTGGAAATGAAGTGGGGGTGGGGGAAGAAGGAAGGAGGGAGACAGCGGGGAAGAGATTTGGCTAGAGAAATGGGAGCTTGTTAAGGCCTATTGTCCCCCAGGCAGGAGAGGTAATTCTGCAGTGCCTTCCGGGAACTTTCCAGAAGGTCTGGGTACGGCTGAAGAAATTATGGGAACAGAGTGGGGGCTGGGCTCCTCTAGATGGGTCTTTCAGGGTCAGCCCCAAGCTCCCCTGTCTGCTCTTGAGATGGTGGGTCTAGAGTTCCTATGTCCATCCTTATCTATTCTTGGGCTCTGCAGGGCTGTGTGGATGGGTGTGAGGCAGAGAAACAGGCAGGGAATGGGCAGAGAGAGAGACAGTCGTGTTGCCAAACTGAATTCTAAACTACAGCCTCAGAGGCAAATTCAACTCGTGTGTGTGTGTGTGTGTGTGCATGCACGCGCACACATCCATGCACATGCGTGTGCATGCACATGTGCTAGTCAGAGTTTTCTAGAGAAAAGGAGCCAATGGAATGTGACTGTGATATTATATATAGAATATATATACACATATATGGATTTCCCAGGTGGCACTAGTGGTAAAGAACCCGCCTGCCAATGCAAGAGACACAGGAGACGTGGGTTCAGTCTCTGAGTTGGGAAGATCCCCTGGAGGAGGACATGGCAATCCACTCCAGTATTCTTGCCTGGAGAACCCTATGGACAGAGGAGCCTGGCAGGCTATGGTCCATAGGGTTGCAAAGAGCCAGACACGACTGAAGCAACTTAGCACACGTGCATATCCTATACATATATGTGTGTGTGTGTAGAATAAAGAGACTTATTATAAGGCTTTGGGTCATAGGCAAGTATGGAGCTGGCAAATCCAGAATCTGTAGTTTGCCAGAATCTGGCAGGTTGGAGACCTCAAAGAGCTGATGCTATAGTTTGAATCCAAAGGCCATCTACTATAGAACAAGAAAAACTAGTGTTGTAGATGACATCCAAAGGCTATCTGCAGGAGAAATCTCTCTCTCTCAAAGGAAGCTGGCTATTTTTCCCCCCTCTCTTCAAGCCTTCAACTGATTGGATGAGGCCCACCCACATTAGGGAGGGCAACCTGCTTTATTCAGAGTCCACAGATTTAAATATCCATCTCATCCAAAGCCACCCTCACAGAAACAGCCAGAATAACACTTGACTAAATATCCAGGGCACCCCACGGCCCAACTGAGCTGACACACAAGACTAACCGTGTCACAGAGCATGTGTTTGCACTGTGTTTGGGGGAGGAGTGGAAGGGATGGTGCCTCCCACACCCACGCCAGCTCCCTGCACCAGGAAGTGTCCTTCCCGTGGAATTCAGTGATAAGAAGCCAGATCTCAGGCAGATGGCCTCTCAGTAAGTCTGGGAGGGTCACGCTCCGGCCTGAGGACGGGCCTGTTCCTGGCCGGTGTGGCGCTGTGTGTCTCCTGGTGGGTCCCCGCCTACAGGAGTGGCGTGTCAGTGTTGCTCTGTGTCCAGGTCTGGAGGTGAGTATCGGGAAGTGATCAGAAAGTGACAGGAAGCCTGTGGCGCTCAGTGAGGGCCAGGGCAATGAGCACCTGTTCTTCGCAGCCGTGCTGTCTGCCACTTGCCCAGCGACAATGACACATGGGAGAGCGTCCAGAGAGTTTCCCATTACCCTGCTGTGCAGGCCTTTCTTCACAAGATCACAGCAGCGCTAAGTGGGGAGTGTCACGTCAAAGGGCTCGGGGCTTGGCTGATCCAGCAATCAGCTGTCCCAAGAAGCCTGTGGAATGTGCTTATCAAACCAGGAAATGGCACGCAGAACACAGAGAGATGGGCAAACTCTGGTGTCCTCAAAATAGGCGCTCCCAATTATCCGGTGAGATATGCCACTGTTTGCTTTACCCATCTGGCCTGGGACCTGACCTTTCATCTAAACCACACCCCTCTCAGAGTTCAAACCCATTTCCTTTCTTCTGGTCTCTGTAGAAATGGATAATAGCCAGTCACCCTCTCCCAAGCTCCCCACCTCCCCACTCTCCTGAATGCTGCCACACCTACATCACACCCACATTCTTAGCTTTGGCTGCCATCTTTAAAGTGACAGTGTTAAGTAGCTTCAGTCGTGTCCAACTCTTTGCAACCCCATGGACTGTAGCCCACCAGATCTGTCTGTCCATGGAATTCTCCAGGTAAGGATACTGGAGTATGTAGCCATTCCCTTCTCCAGGGAATCTTCCTGATCCAGGGATTGAACCCCAGGTCTCCCACTTTGCAGGCAGATTCTTTACAATCTGAACCACCTGGGAAGCCCAACCTCCTCACGGTCAACTTGTTCATTCCTGGCCAGTGCCATGCTGGTTTTATTTCTACAGCTTTAAATTCATCCTGATAGATGGCCAAGTGAGGTCCCCTTCTTTGTTCTTTTTTCTCAAACTTGTTTTAGTTATTTGTGCCCTTGATTCTACAGTGTGAATTTTGGGATCATTTCATCAAATTTCTGAAGTATCTCCTGGGAGTCTGAGTCAAATTCATCAGATGTAAAGATTAACTGGGGAGAAAGGGTCACCTTATAGTGCTAAGTCTTCATGTTAATGAATACGTTACATCTCTGTTTGTTTTCATACAATTTTCTCCAAAAAGACCTTGTACTTTTGTGGTTAGGTTGGTTTGAGATCCCCCAGAAGCAGTCTCTGAGCTAAAGATTCAATTGTGAAGAGTTTATTGAAACCAAATGCACAATTTGGTTCAATCATGCATTTCAAACAAGAAATGCAGGGGAGTGGGGAGTAAAAGTGTTGGTTGCTCAGCTGGGTCCAACTCTTTACAACACCATGGACTCTAGCCAGCCAGGCTCTTCTGTCCATGGATTTCTCCAGGGAAGAATACTGGAGTAAGTAGCCATTCCCTTCTACAGGGGATCTTCCCGACCCAGAGATCAAATCCAGGTCTCCTGTACTGTGTGGGCAGATTCTTTACCATCTGAACCACCAGGGAAGGTAGCCAATAAAGCCTGCATAAATCAGCCAGCTTCGAAATAGGTGACTGGAGCCGAATCCTGCAGGAAAACTCTGGGAAAACAGATCAATAAACATGCCTCAGAGTTAGCTCAGCCAAGGGACAAGGGACCCCTCCTTGCATCACTTATCAGTGAAGGGCTGCCATTGAGAAGATATTAATTCCGAGATATTTCTGTCTTGGTCATGCAGGCAATTAGCTTCCAGTAGGCCTGCCAGCAGGAGCTGGTGTCACAAAGAAATGACGATGGCAACCAAGGTGGTATTAGCACAGCATCTGCTTTAGGCAGCTTGCAGGAGAGATTCTTTCTCTCTAAGAGGGAAAACTAGGGCGATGGGTGGAAACCACAGACAGTTCAATAGCGATAAAAGCTTTCTGTCTAATCAAGCTGCTGTGTGAGGTTGTAAAGGCCACCCTGGCAGTTTTCAAACAGAGGCCGGATAATGTGTCAAGGATGTATAGAAGGGATTCCATCATGGATCAGAAGTTTGGACCAGCTTGGCAATTTTCAGTCCCTTTCTATAGAGATTTCTAAGGCACTCGTGTGAGTATAACCCCCAGCTCTTTCTCTTCCCCCGGGAAGGCTATCAAAATGCAATTAAGTCATAAACTATAACTGAAGATCCATTATAAATTATGCTTTTTTTGATGCAATAAATCATTTGCAGTGTTTATTAGTTGGTTGTTTGTCCTCAGCTGTATGCAATGCACACTCCAAGTCCCAGCAAACACATCAGCTGTCCCCAGCTCCCTGGTTGGAAACTTCAGAGCCGGTTGCCCTCTGAGGGCCTGTGCTATGCCACCAGCTCCAGTGGGTGGGCAGGCCAGGGTGTCGCGTATGGGACCTGGCTCCCCCAAACTGAGGGTGCCCGTTCCTCTTTTGGCAAAGTGCTTGCTCGGCATGTTGAGCAATTTCATGTTCTTCCACGTGAACTAAACATCACAATTAATTATTCGAGCTTGAACAATCTAGTTTTGAGCACTGCAGGCTCCTACAGAGGACCACGGCTGGGTAGCACCAGATGGATCCTCTGTAGAAACGCTCTCAGAATGTGGCTTCAGAGCAGTGATTTCTTCAGGGGGACGCTAAGGGTGAGTGGGTCAATGATGCAGTGATGGTGATCACTGACTCATTGGACACGAATTTTGAGCACATTCCGGGAGACAGTGAAGGACAGGGGAGCCTGGCATGCTGCAGTCCAAGGAGTTGCAAAGGGTCGAACACAACTTAGTGACTACACAGCAACAAGGGTGAGTGAAAGGACAGAGAGGAGAAGCAAACGATTTCCTTAGGGGGTAGATAAAGCAAGCAACTCCCAACCCCAGCGAGCCCCTTCCATCTGAATTCTCCTTTCTGTCAGTGAATTCTCAGAGTTCTTGTGAGGACTGGACGCCACTGTTTCCCAGCTCCCTCAGCGAGTACCTGTGTGTTACCGGGTTCTTCTGTCCATGGAATTCTCCAGGCAAGATTACTGGAGTGGGTTGCCATTTTCCTCCTCCAGGGAATCTTCCCAACCCAGGGATTGAACCTGGGTCTCCTGTGTCTCCTGCATCGCGGGCAGATTCTTTACCCCCTGAGCCATTGGGGAAGCCCCCTAAAATGTTTATGTAATGTCTATTATGTACCACCCCTTTTTGAGTTTCTGCAAACATCGTGCCACATATAACAAGATCTCCTTGCAGTCCAAGGGACTCTCAAGAGTCTTCTCCAACACCACAGTTCAAAAGCATCAATTCTTTGGTGCTCAGCCTTCTTCACAGTCCAACTCTCACATCCATACATGACATGTTGAAGGTCATGGAGCCCCTGGCATGCGGAGGGATCCTGGGTCCTCAGGAGGCAGAGCTGAATTTACTTCCTCAGCTCCTGCCCCTATGGTTGGTCATCAGAAGCTGGGGCCCCACTTGTCAGGAAAAACCATAGCCTTGACTAGATGGACCTTAGTCGGCAAAGTAATGTCTCTGCTTTTGAATATACTATCTAGGTTGGTCATAACTTTTCTTCCAAGGAGTAAGCGTCTTTTAATTTCATGGCTGCAGTCACCATCTGCAGTGATTTTGGAGCCCCCAAAAATAAAGTCTGACACTGTTTCCACTATTTCCCCATCTATTTCCCATGAAGTCCATTCTGAAGGAGATCAACCCTGGGATTTCTTTGGAAGGAATGATGCTAAAGCTGAAACTCCAGTACTTTGGCCACCTCATGAGAAGAGTTGACTCATTGGAAAAGACTCTGATGCTGGGAGGGATTGTGGGCAGGAGGAGAAGGGGATGACAGAGGATGAGATGGCTGGATGGCATCACGAACTTGATGGACGTGAGTCTGAGTGAACTCCAGGAGATGGTGATGAACAGGGAGGCCTGGCATGCTGCGATTCATGGGGTTGCAAACAGTCGGACACAACTGAGCAACTAGACTAGACTGAACTGAACTGATGTTCTAATGAGGAAGATAGACAAGTAACAAACAAAACATCTGTAAAGTAATTTTTCTATGAATGAAGCAAGTTGATTAGAAGGTAATCAGGGGTGCTATTTTATGCGAGGAAGATAGGGACAGCCTCGCTGAGCAGATAACGTTTGAGCAAAGATCTAAGGAAGATGAAGGAATAAACAATGGAAAATGGAAGGAAAGAGAGCTCTAAGCATAGGAAAGAGTGAAGGCAAAGGAACAAGCATGGGATCTTTCCAAACAATGGGTCAAGTGAAAGATAACAAAGGGAGTTCAAGGCCAAGTTACTTAATTAGACCAAAGCAAGAGAAATGGCAAGAGTCAAGGAGGGCTGACCTCTGAAAGATGTGTAAGAAGACTGTGCCTGTCAAGCCCTGGAAATGGAGTTGGAGGAGGAAGTCACATCCAGTGGCCAGATAAGCCAGGCCCCAAGGTTGAGAGTGCAGAGAGCCTTCTGGACGCTGACAGTGTTCTCTTCCTTAAAGAGCAAGGCTCTCAGGGTGATTTGTGAAGCAAGAAGTTCAAAATGAGAGCGACCTCCTGGCTGGAAACTGGAAGGCTCATTTGCGGAGATGTTTTTTACCCTCTAGCCCCTGGTTGCACCATCTGTACATGCAAGATGAATGCTTTTGCTCCTCTGTCCACTGAACACGTTGAAGGTCATGGTGCCCCTGCCATGCGGAGGGATCCTGGGTCCTCAGGAGGCAGAGCTGAATTTACTTCCTCAGCTCCTGCCTCTATGATTGGTCATCAGAAGCTGGGGCCCCACTTGTCAGTAAGACCATTCTCATCCACACCTGGTCCCCTCTAAGCCTGTAAATGCAGACCTTCTCTACATCTGGCAGGGCCACCCCTTACTGTGACCCACTTCCCAGCAACAGAGTTGTCATGATAATGTTAGCTAGGACAGTCAGCTCCCAGCGTGACTAGTGTGACATAAAGCTGGCATCCCTTTCTTTGAGAAATCACCTCCAAGCCACAAGGCAAATGACAGGCTACAGCATAAACACCATCTTTGCAAAGTAGGAGAGACCTGAGTCTTAGAACCATAGAAAGAGGAAAATGTCATCCACAGTGAAGATCCAGGTGGAAGAAGTTGGGAGAGGAAGTCCTCGCAGCAGAGCTCAGAAAGAACTTCCAAAGTACATTTCTGAAAGGTGAGAAGCCAGCCCTCCTCAAGATGTAAAACTTAAACCCTGTAGTTTCAAAAACAGGAATGGAGCATATGGGGTGGAGTCAGGAGAGTCCATGGTCCCAGTTCCATGAAGCAGAGAAGCTAGGGTGAGACCAGGTGTTACCCAAACAAGCCATAATTGTGAGAAACGGTCCATCTCTGTGACAGTGGGGAGGAGAGTCTTTCCCCTGTGATTCACATGACAACTGCCTGTCCTCTCTGGCTAGAGAGAAGTAAAGCCCCAGCCACTCATATACAACACTGTGAGTACTAACAAGAAATTCTGGTTACCTAGAACACAGACTCACCCACCCACCCCGCCCCACACAAACCAACCAGAAAGAGCTGCTTCACGGAAAAACTCTCCTCCATCAAAAGTATTTGAAAAGGAATCCAAATAAGGTCTATGCACAAAAAGCAAGAATAAAGGAGGAGAGAAACAGTGAAAACAAACAGCAGATGAGAAAGAGTCAACATGAAACAGTTTTCACAGAGCTGAACAAATTGTGACTAAATATTTCACTATGATTTTGTAAAAAGAAAGTAATGAGGCAATTATCTCAGTGAAGCAAAAGCACTGAACAAAGATATGAAAGAAATTACTACCTATTATCTAAGGAAATCGAGAATTGAATGCATTATATAATTAACAGACTGTCTAAAGAAATAGAGGATTAAGCATGCTATATAAAGTTATAGTTATGAAGGTAACTTCCAGAAAAACACAAATCTTCCAAATTACACACACAAGAAAAAGGAGGAAAATGGTTCACAAAGATGAACTTTCTTAAATAAAAAACCAGAAAACACGATAAAACAATGAGAGAATGTAGACCAAACATGTTTGTCATTCAGTCTCCAAGTCGTGTCTGACTCTTTGTGACCCACAGACTATAGCACTCCAGGCCTCCCTCTCCCTCACCATCTCCAGGAGCTTGCCCAAGTTCATGCCCACTGAATCAGTGATGCCATCCCACTGTCTCATCCTCTGTCACCCTCTTCTTCTGCTTTCAATCTTTCCTAGCATCAGAGTCTTTTCCAATGAGTCGGCTCTTCGCATCAGGTGGCCAAAGTACTGGAGCTTCAGCATCAGTCTTTCCAATGAATTTTCAGGGTTGATTTCCTTTAGAGTTGACTGGTTTTATTGCCTTGCTGTTCAAGGAACTCTCCAGAGTCTTCTCCAGCACCACAGTTGGAAAGTATCAATTCTTCGGCGCTCAGCCTTCTTTATGATCCAACTCTCACATTCGTACATGACTTCTGGAAAGACCATAGCCTTGACTATACAATGACAGAAGAAAAGATCAAACATATACATGATATAAACCATGTAATGAACTAAACTCACTCATTAAAAGAAAAAGGTATCAGATTGTATCACAAAGCAAAACCAACTCTGCTGCATAAAAAAGCCACCTAAAACAAAGGGGTTAAAAAGGTTGAAAGCAAACGGGTAGACAGTGGTATACCAGGAACTTGCACAGGAAAACAGAACAGGCCATCATCTAATATCAGATACGTTTTTTGGGGGGCTCCAAAATCACTGCAGATGGTGATTGCAGCCATGAAATTAAAAGACGCTTACTCCTTGGAAGAAAAGTTATGAGCAACCTAGACAGCATATTCAAAAGCAGAGATATTACTCTGCTGACTAAGGTCTGTCTAGTCAAGGCTATGGTTTTTCCAGTGGTCATGTATGGATGTGAGAGTTGGACCGTGAAGAAGGCTGAGCGCCAAAGAACTGATGCTTTTGAACTGTGGTGTTGGAGAAGACTCTTGAGAGCCCCTTGGACTGCAAGGAGATCCAACCAGTCCATTCTGAAGGAGATCAACCCTGGGATTTCTTTGGAAGGAATGATGCTAAAGCTGAAACTCCAGTACTTTGGCCACCTCATGCGAAGAGTTGACTCATTGGAAAAGACTTTGATGCTGGGAGGGATTGGGGGCAGGAGGAGAAGGGGATGACAGAGGATGAGATGGCTGGATGGCATCACTGACTCGATGGACCCGAGTCTGAGTGAACTCCGGGAGCTGGTGATGGACAGGGAGGCCTGGCGTGCTGCGATTCATGGGGTCGCAAAAAGTCAGACACGACTGAGCGACTGAACTGAACTCAGTAAGACAAAGAATAACACTTTATAATGCTAGCTGATACACTCACAGTGAAATTAAAGTTATGACTACCTATGGATAAATATTAATTTCATATTATCAATACTTATAAAACAGAAATAAAAGGAAATGAGGATAAACAGATGAAAATTTATCAGTAGTAAATGGTTTTAATTCAGCTATGATCACAGGTCAAGTGAATAAAGATTAAGCTTATAGAATACCAAAATAACATAGCTCAATAAGCACATTTAGCTTATATATTTCCAACTCTGTATCCTCAAAATGTCTTCATCTGAAATGTACTCAAAGTGCTTTTTAGTATAAAATTTATTCTCTGGTCATACTGCACTAAAACTAGAAATATATAATAAAACCCCAAACAAAAAATTTGTACACTGGGGAAAACATTTAAAAGACTTTCTAAAACAACTCTTAGGTCAAAAAATGTATACAAGTAAATGTGGTAGAAGAGCTATAACACGATAACTGAGACAATATACAAAAATTCTACAAAATGCAGCTAAAGTAATATCAAGAGGGAAATTTATTTCAGTAAATAGTAATAATAATCAAGAGACTATAAAATAAATGGGTTTAAATTCAGTTCTAGAAGCCACAAAAGTAATAAAACAACCCTTTGGAAAGCGCAAGGAAAGATTTAATAGCTGGAGGCAGAAATAAATATATTAATTTGAAAAGGAAAATGTTTGGATAAATCTAGGAGCTGACTTTTAGGAAAATAAATAAGTAATCTAAACTAACACTGGGTGAGATTTTTTTCCAGTAATGCAAGGAAGAGTCAATATTAAAAAATTCATTAACACATTGACTGTATTAACAGATAGAAAAAGAAAAATGATATGATTATCCGCACAGATGCTAAAAAAGCATGTTAGTCACTCTTTTTGTTTTAATTTATATGTACTAGTGCTCAGATGCTCAGTTGCATCCTACTCTTTGCAGCCCCATGGCCAATAGCCAGCCAGGCTCCTCTGCCCGTGAAATTTTCCAATCAAGAATACTGAACGATGATTTTGTGTGTGTGTGTGTCCGCGCGCGTGCGCTCAAACCATTATTGAGTTGTATACTTAGCGAATTGTGCTCTTTACTGTATACATGGGGGCTTCCCAGGTGGCGTTAGTGGTAAAGAACAAGAGACACCGTTTCGATTCCTGGGTCAGGAAGCAGAAGTAGGAAATGGCGCCCCACTCCAGTATTCTTGCCTGGAGAATTCCATGGACAGAAGAACCTTCCGAGCTACAGTCCATAATGTCACAAAGGGTCAAACATGACTGAGCAACGAACACTTTCACTTTTCAATCATCATCCTGATCCTAATACGGGATATTTTCAAGCCCTCCAGAGAACTCCTTCAATCCACCTTCGCAGTCAGTAATCTCTCCACAAGGGAAACATTGTCCTCACTTTTTTTGTCTCTTTAGGAATTTTCATATAAATTGAATCATACCAGAGTCACATTCATTCATTAGAATCTCTTAACTAAGAGGTTTTAATGAAAACTCCCTCAACATAATAAGATATATCTCTCTGAACCCCAGAGTTTAAAGAGGAAACATCAGAAGCATTTGCATTAACTGTAGGAATTCAGAAAAGAAATGTTCACTATCACTGGTATTAAGCTGTGCTAGAGGACTAGCTAATGCAGTTAGACAAAGAAAGAAGTTGGAGTTCTAAATATTGGAAAGGAGGAGGAAAAATTTTCAGTATTTTCATATGGGAAACCCTAAAAATCCAAGAAGGAGGAAAAAACACCAAATAAACTATCACAAGCAGTGAGAGATTTCACTGCACTGGCTAGAGGCAGAATTAGTATATAGAACTTCAGAGTTTCACGTAAGCAAACAACAAATGACAATTTGAAGGCATAATGGAAGACAAGTTCCGTTTGCAATAGCAAAAAATACACATACAAATAAAGATGAAATACTAAGCAATGAAAATGAATGGTAAATGTGCAAGACTGATGTGAAGAAAACTAAAAGTACAAAAGAAGAGTTGAACAAATGAAAAGGCATATAATGGTCCTGACAACACTTAACATTACGAAGATATAAATTCTCCTCTATCTATGAATATAATTCATGTAAACTATATATTTAAGTATATTAAAGTATAAAAGTATATTCAAATATAATGCTACAAAAGTTAAAGCATT
This sequence comes from Redunca redunca, assembly GCA_006410935.1. Taxonomy (NCBI): domain Eukaryota; kingdom Metazoa; phylum Chordata; class Mammalia; order Artiodactyla; family Bovidae; genus Redunca; species Redunca redunca. The sequence goes on along the minus strand of SJYQ01092608.1, from coordinate 314,703 downwards.
GTGATATGGCATATGAATAGTCTGACAGATCATTGGCACAGAAGAAAAAAAAAACAGAAATAAATCCAAATAACCTGTGAAATTAGTACATTATAAAGAAACCATCTAAAATCAGAAGGGATCAATGGATTCTTTAAAAACAATTAATTCTGGGAAAATAGGAAGAAAACCCCCAAAGAAATTAATTTTTATTCATATAACACCTCCACAGGAAGAAATTCCAAATGTTGAATAACAGTTTCAAATGCAAAACTGATACCATAGTAATATCAGAAGAAAACATGGGAAAACACTTTTTTATCACCTTAGAGTATAAATGACCTAAATATGATCCAAACCTCAAAGGCCACAAAATAAACACCAAAAAGATTATAAACGTAAACGTTTTTAAAGACCTGCATAGCAAAAGCAACCATATGTAAGATGAAAAGACAAACTAGAAACTGAGAAAGTATTTGCAAGTCGTATCACAATTTCTTTAACATACAAAGAGTTCAAAAATCAATAAGAAAAAGAATCTAACAGAACAATAGAAAAAGGCACAAAACATTTGGAACAGTTTATTGGATAGAAAATGCAAATGGGTGGTAAGCACAGGGAAAAAATAATTAACTCCACAGATGATGAGATCTACAAAATAAAATTATGCTGAGATATCATTTGTCACCTATTAAATTGGCAATTATCAAAATGTTAGATATTGCTAAATTACTCTCCATAGAGGTGATACCAATTTACACTCCCTCTAACAATGCACGATAACATATATCCCAATACACTCTTCATGCTTATACATTGTTGATGGAGGTGTAAATTGGTGTAGCATCTATGTAATTTAGCAATATCTAGTGAGATTAAAAATGCATGAACACTCTTGATCCAGAAATTCTACCTCCAAAAATTTATACTTGGCTAGATTCTAGCATGAGTGAAATAGACTCATTTGTTCTTCCCATCACCACTGTGACTGCAAAAGGTTAGACAGTAGTTAACTAGTTAAAGAAAGTACTTATGAGAAATTGTGGCCAAAAGTGCAAAGGGTTGCAATAGAATGTTATAAAGTATACCACCACTTATGTTGTAAAAATAAAGAGGAAAAAAATATATATATATATTTTGGACATGTATAAAAAATAAAGTTTGACACTGTTTCCACTGTTTCCCCATCTATTTCTCATGAAGTGATGGGACCAGATGCCATGATCTTCATTTTGTGAATGTTGAGCTTTAAGCCAACTTTTTCACTCTCCTCTTTCACTTTCATCAAGAGGCTTTTTAGCTCCTCTTCACTTTCTGCCATAAGGGTGGTGTCATCTACATATCTGAGGCTATTGATATTTCTCCTGGCGATCTTGATTCCAGCTTATGCTTCTTCCAGCCCAGCGTCTCTCATGATGTACTCTGCATATAAGTTAAACAAACAGGGTGACGATACACAGCCTTGACTACTCCTTTTCCAATTTGGAACCAGTCTGTTGTTCCATGTCCAGTTCTAACTGTTGCTTCCTGACCTGCAAGAGGCAGGTCAGGTGGTCTGGTATTCCCATCTCTTTCAGAAAACTAAGATCATGGTCTCTGGTCCCATCACTTCATGGGAAATAGATCGGGAAACAGTGGAAACAGTGTCAGACTTTATTTTGGGGGACTCCCAAATCATGCAGATGGTGATTGCAGCCATGAAATTAAAAGATGCTTACTGCTTGGAAGGAAAGTTATGACCAACCTAGAGAGCATATTCAAAAGCAGAGACATTACTTTGCCAACAAAGGTCCGTCTAGTCAAGGCTATGGTTTTTCCAGTAGTCATGTATGGATGTGAGAGATGGACTGTGAAGAAAGCTGAGCGCCAAAGAATTGATGCTTTTGAACTGTGGTGTTGGAGAAGACTCTTGAGAGTCCCTTGGACTGCGAGGAGATCCAACTAGTCCATTTTAAAGGAGATCAGTCCTGGATGTTCTTTGGAAGGCATGATGCTAAAGCTGAAACTCCAGTACTTTGGCCACCTCATGCGAAGAGTTGACTCACTGGAAAAGATTCTGATGCTGGGAGGGATTGGAGGCAGGAGGAGAAGTGGATGACAGAGGATGAGATGGCTGGATGGCAACACTGACTCGATGGACTTGAGTCAGAGTGAACTCCGGGAGGTGGTGATGCACGGGGAGGGCTGGCATGCTGCAATTCATGGGGCTGCAAAGAGTCGGACACGACTGAGCGACTGAACTGAACTGAACCTTTAAACTCTATCTTAAAAGAATGCCTAAGAAGCTAGTAACGTTTGTCACTGTCAGGGAGAAGAACTAAATGTCTAGGGGACAGTGGTAAGAGAAAGGCTTTTCACACACATATAATCTTGTAGTTTTTGAATTCTGAATTATTTGGAAGATCTCCCATAAATGTAGGGCTTCCCTGGTGGTTCAGTGGTAAAGAATCCACCTGCCAATGCAGGAGACACGGATTCGATCCCTGGGTCAGGAAGATCTTCTGGAGAAGGAAATGGCAACCCACTCCAGAATTCTTGCCTGGGAAATGCCATGGACAGAGGAGCTTGGCACGCTGCAGTCCATGGGATCACAAAAAGTCAGACATGACTGAGTGACTGAATAATAACACCGCCTCCATACTTGGCTACTGGAAAAACCATAGCTTTAACTATATGGATCTTTGTCAGCAAAGTGATGTCTCTGCTTTTTAATACTCTGTCTAGGTTTGGCATATTCTTCCAAGGAGCAAGCATCTTTTAATTTCATAGCTGCAGTCACCATCCACATTGATTTTGGAACCCAAGAAAATGAAATCTGACACTGTTTTCACATTTTCCCCATCTATTGGCCATGAAGGCTTCCCTCATAGTTCAGTTGGTAAAGAATCCGCCTGCAATGCGGGAGACCTGGGTTCGATCCCTGGGTTGGGAAGTATCCCCTGAAGAAGGGAAAGGCTATCCACTCCAGTATTCTGGCCTGGAGAACTCCATGAACTGTATAGTCCATGTGGTCACAAAGAGTCGGACACGACTGAGCGACGTGCACTTTCACTTTCATCTGCCATGAAGTGACAGGATTGAATGCCATGATTTTCGTTTTTTGAATGTTGAGTTTTAAGCCAGCTTTTTCCCTCTCCTCTTTCACTTTCATTAAGAGGCTCTTTAGTTCCTCTTCGCTTTCTGCCATTCACCACATCTTCTTTATCCATTTATCTATCGATGAACACTTAGGTTGCTTTCATAGCTTGGCTATTGTGAATAATGCTGCAGTGAACACTGCGAGTGTTTCTTTTCAAATTAGTGTTTCCACTGTCTTCAGATTTTTACCCAGGAGTGGGATGGTTGGGTCATATGCTAGTTCTAGTTTCAGTTTTTTGAGGAAGCTTCATACTGTTTTTTTCACAGAGGCTGCAAAAATTTACATTCCCACCAACAGCGTACTAGAGTCCTCTTTTCTGCACAACTTTCACCAAGATTTGTTATTTGTAGATCTTTTAATAGCCATTCTGACAGGTGTAGGGTATCTCATTCTAACTTTGATTTATGTGATGACTAGCAATGATTGATGATTAGTTGAGCATCTCTTCATTTGCCTGTTGGCTATCTGTATATCTTCTTTAGAAAAATGTCTACAAGGATCTTCAGCCCATTTTAAATTGGACTGTTTGGCTTTCGAATATCCAGTTGTATGAGCTCTTTATATGTTTTGGATATTAACCCCTTTTGTTCACATCATTTACAAATACTTTCTCCTATTCAGTAGTTTGTATTTGGTTTTGTCAATAGTTTCCTTTGCTAGTCAAAAGCGTTTAAGTTTAATTAGGTCCCCTTGTTTATTTTTGCTTTTGTTTCCTTTGCCTTAGGAGATAGATCCCCCCAAAATCATTGCTACATTGTATGTCAAGGAGCTTCTCCCTATGTTCCCTTCTGGTTTTATGGTTTCTAGTCTTCTGCTTAGGTCTTTAATCCACTGTGAGTTTATTTTTGTATATGGTATGACCAAATGTTCTAATTTCTTTATTTTATATGCAGCTGTCCAGTTTTCCCACACCACGTACTGAAGAAACTATCTTTTCTCTATTGTGAATTTTGCTCACTTTGTCGTAGATTCATTGACCATAAGTGTGTAGGTTTATTTCTGAACTATCTTTTCTGTCCCAATAATCTATGTGTCTTTATTTGTGCCAGTTCCATCCTGTTTTGATGGCTGTAGCTTTGTAGTATTACCTGAAGTCCAGGATCATGATCACTCCAGCTCTGTTCTTTCTCAAAACTATTTTGGCTATTTGGAGTCTTTTGTGTTTTCATACAAATTTTAGAACTATTTGTTCTAGTTCTATGAAAAATGCCATTATTTTAATAGGGTGTGCCACATGTGATCTTTATTACATTGAAGTGTGCTCCCTCTATACTGATTTTGTTGAGAGTTTTTATCATAAATGAAAATTAAAAGCTTTATCTACATCTATTTTAATGATCATACAATTTTTATTCTTCAGTTCATTAATGCAGTATACATATTGATTTGTAGACACTGAGCCATCTTTGCATCCCTGACATAAATCCCACTTGGTCATAATATATGATCCTATTAATATATTGTTTAATTTGGTGTGCCAATATTTTGTTGAGGATTTTTGCATCTATGTTCATTGGTGATATTGGCCTGAACTTTACTTTTCTTGTGATAACTTTGTCTGGTTTTGGTATCAGGATGAGATTGGCCTCATAGAATGAGTTCAAAGGCATTCCTTCCTCTTAAATTTTGTGAAATAGTTTGTGAACGATAGTTAACTCTTTTCTAAATGTTTGGTAGCATTCCCCTGTAAAGTCATCTAATCCTAGACCTTTATTTGGGGGGAGTTTTTTTTAAATTAATGACTAAATTTCATTACTAGTATTTGGGCTGTTCATATTTTCTATTTCTTTCTGGTTCAGTCATGGGATATTGTACATATCTAGGAATTTCTTTCTTCTAGGTTGTCCAGTTTATTGGTATATAGTTGTTCATAGTAATCTTTTATGACCCTTTGTATTTCTGCGGTGCCTGTTGTAACGTCTCTGTTTTCATTCCTGATCTTATTGATTTGGGCCCCCTCTCTTTTTACCTTGATGAGCCTGAAGGCTGCTGAAATTTGATCACTTGTTTATCTTTTCAAAGGACTTGTTCATTTCCTTGATCTTTTCTACTGTATTATGATCTCTATATCACTTATTCCTGCTCTGATTTTATGACTTCTATTAACTTTGGATTTTGTTTGTTCTCTCTCGGGTTCCTTCAGGTGTAAGATTGTGGTGTTCATCTGATATTTTTTCTTATTTCCTGGGGGAGGTTTGTATCACTGTAAACTCCCCTCTTAGTACTGCTTCAGCCGTCATGCAGGTTGTGAATCACTGTGCTTTTGTGTGCACTTGCCTCCAGGTTTTTTTGGTTTTTTTTTCAGCTGTAGGTTTTTCCCTTTCGTCACTTTAAATGTATCACACCATTCCCATTTGTCCTGCAAAGTTTTCACTGAAAAGTCAGCTGACAGCCTTATGGGAGTTCCCTTGTATGTAATATGGCTTTTCCTTTGCTATTTTTAATATTGTCTTTATCTTTAATTTTTACTGTTTTAATTACAATGTGTCTTGGTGTGGTCCTCTTTGGATTGGTCCTGTTTGGAACTCTCTCTGATTCCTACACTTGGATATCTGTCTCTTTTTTCAGTTGGGATGTTTTCAGTTCTTACGTCTTCAAATATGTTTTCTGCCCCCTTTTCTCCCTTCTGCTCCTGAGTCTCCTATAATGTGAATGTTAGTATACTTGGTGTCTCAGAGGTCTGTCCTTACTTCTTCTTATTTTTTTTTCTCTATTTAGCTTCAGTGATTTCCACTACTCTGTCTTCAGCTAGCTGATTTATTCCTCTGTGTCATTTAATCTGCTGTTGATTCCTTCTAGTGTATTTTTTCATTTCAGTTATTGTATTCTTCATCATGTCTGGGTCTATATATTTTCTAACTCCTTGTTAAAAACTTCTCATTTCTCACTCTGTTCATCAATTCTTTCTTGAGTTCTTTGATCATCTTTATGATCGTTACCTTAAACTCTTTATCAGGTAGATTGCCTGTCTCCACTTTCACTCAATTCTTTTCTGGAGTGTTCATCTTATTCCTTCAGTTGGAACATGTTCCTCTATCACCTAATTTGCATTTTTTATTTCTGTGTGTTTGGTGGGTTGGTTACATTTCCTGATCTTAGAGAAGAGGCCTATTGTAGGGGCTATCCTATGCATCCCAGCAGCAATCTTCCCTCTTGTCACTGGAGCTACATGCTCTATGGGTGGTCCCTATGTGGGTTGTGTGGTTGTCTGCTTTGGTGATCTGATTACTGTGGGCAGTCTGGTTGGATGTGAGGCCCTGTCTTGGGCAGAGGCTGCAACCACTGGTTCAAAGGGCCAGTTCGTAAGGCAACTGGCTGTGGAACCCCAAGTGGTCCCAGGACTAGTTCTGGCTCACAGATGGGCAGAGCCAGGTTCTGGGGTGGGTGGCTGTGGCCCAAAGTTTCCAGAGCTGGTGTCAGCCCACTGGTGGGTTGGGCCAGTTCCTGACACAGCTTGCTGCAGCCTCTGAGGTGTCCCAAAGCTAGTACTGGTCTAAAGGTGGGTGGGGCTGGATCCTGGGGTGGCTGGCTGAGGGGTTCAACACACTTTAGGGCTGGTGTCAACCTGCTGGTGGTAGGTTTAGGACCCAGGAGTCCTGGGGCTTGTGCCAGCCTGTTAGTGTATTGGCTGGGTCCTGACAGGTCAGGCTGTGGTGCTGTGGTGGTCCTGGGGTTGGTGTCCATCTGCTGGGGGGTGAAGCCAGGTCCTAGGGCTAGTGCTGGCCACTGGTGGGTAGGGCCAGGCCCTGGGGCCTCTGGCTACAGGAACCAGGTGTCTCAGAGTCAGTACCAGACCACTGGTGAGCAGAGTCAAAGCCAAGGGGCTCCTAGAGCTGGTACTGCCTCACTGGTGGGCAGAGCTGGGCAGCAGGATCTCTGGCTGCAGTGTCCAGAGTGTGCTGAAGCTGAAATAACTGTTTTAATAATTATTTTGGCTTCCATTTATCAATTGCATTCTACTTCCCAGCATGCTTCTAAGATTTTACAAGCATGATTCCATGTAATTCTTGCAGTAACCCTATATAGTAGCCTACTTCCCATAGGTGGGGAAACTAAGGGCACAGGTAACTTATCTAGAAACCACAGAACTAGAAAATACCCAGCACTCAAGCCAGGACTGAACCCAGGTTCTTCTAGTAAGAGTACTCAGAAGGCCCAGGAGTTCCTCCCTCCGATACACATGCTGCCCGCAAGGTGGACAGTGGATTAATGTAGATCAGCTTTGTCCCTTCTGAGAGGTTCCTGCTTTCAGAGTCATGTCCTTTCAGACCCTCAGCCCACAGAGCAATTCCCTGGGTCAGTGCTAGACTTTCTGCACCCTCTGGAGATATGTGTGAATGGGGGGTGGGGCGCTTTTAGGAGATGGCATTGTTTATAGCTCCTTGTCTTCAGTCCTCACCACAGCAAATCTCACATTTATGACTCCTTAAGTGCCTCTCTGTGTCCCCCGTCTTCCTCCTTCCATCAGGCTCTGACTCAGTTCAGACTTCCATCAAGTCATAACTACATTGTGGCATCAACCTCCTCATTCAGTGGGTGGTGGCCAGAATGATTTACCATTACCATTACCATTTACCATTACCACAAGTAAATGCGTTTATTATAGCAAACCATTTAAATGATATTATGCACAAAGAAGATGTCTTTCTAATGCTTTACCTTGGTTTCAAAGGCTTGGGGCATGAAAAATACAAGAACTTACATGCTTTCTGGGATCATCTCACACACCATTTCTTCCTTCTAGATATGGGGGACACAGAGCTACATCCAACTTTCTGGTGGTTTCAAGGCATCTCTCATCCCTCGACCTTCATATACACTATCTCCCGTGTTCAGAATGCCCAACTGTAAATGCACAGGGCCAGCTCCCACTGTTGTCCTGAAATGTAACTCAGTTACTCCTTCCCTAGGAACGCCATCTCTCTCAGTCTGATGTAAATTCCTCCCCTCTTTAACTCTATGGGATCCAAGGCAAAACTCGGTTTCAGTACAGATCATACATACAAGACCCTTATCTGTCTGTAAACAATGATCTGTGAGCTCCCTGAAAGTACGGACAGTGCCTCGGTCATCTCGGTGTGCCCAGTAGGCGGCACGGTGCCTGGTGCTTGTTTGAGTGCTTAACTCCTTATTGAACACTGATTGAATGAAATATGTTGAAGCCATGTGCACCTCCAAGGACTGCTTTTCCACTTTCAAGACTTATCGATCAAACCCTGTGTTACTTTCCTAAGCATTTAGTGGCACAGCTGCAGTTCCATAGGCCGCATGGTAGACTGCTGCACTAGTGGTCCTCGTTAAACCACATTTCTGAATAGCTACACCCTTCTCTTGGGGCTTCCTTGGGGTTCAGACAGTAAAGAATCTGCCTGCAGTGCAGGAGACCCGGGTCTCCCTGGGTCAGGAAGATCTCCTGCCAAAGGAAATGGCAACCCACTCCAGTATTCTTGCCTGGAGAATTCCACAGTCCATGGGGTCACAAAGAAGGGGACTAACACTTTTACCTTCACACTCTTGTCCCAGTCTCCAGCACTCGTCTAAGTTACAGCATTCTTCTTCCCACAGTAACTCTGGACTTTGCCACGTGACTTGCTTTGACCAGTGGGGCATGAGCAAGCATGACGTAAACAGAAGGTAGGTTAGTTCTTGCACACTGGGGCTTGTCTTCTTGGAAGGCTCCCTCTTGGAAGCCACCTGCCATGTTGTAGAGAAGTTTGGAAGTGAATTACTGAACATTGAGAGGCCACAAGGGTGAAGGATGGTAGGTCATCTAGGGCATTCCAGCCCCTCTTCAGGTTCCAGCTGAATGCAGCCTCATGAATGATCTCAGCTACGCCTTGTAGAGCAGAGAAGAACCTCCCAGCTGAACCCAGTTTTCCTACAGAACTGCAAGAAATAATGTGATTGTTCCTTTCAGCCATTATTGCTTATGGTAGATTTGGGGTGATTTGTTCTATAGCAACAGACAACTGAAACAGGCCCACATGGAAATTCCCATGTTCCTGACTCCTGGTATAGCAATACAGTCTCCCTGGCAACCCTGGCTGGTCTTGCAGCTGCTCTATGTGCCAAGGTCATTTGCTGGGACCAGAGCAGCGAACCTAAATGAGAAAACGAGAGACTCCCTCAAATCAAAGCACGACTATAAAACAGAAATAATACCTGGGGAAGAGCCACAGCTGTGTCTGAGTGTGAGCGGCCTTTGCTGGGGAGAAGAAAGGAAGGTCAGGCTGAGCTTTGATGCTGCCTTTGTCTGGAGCTTCTCCACAAGCACACTTGGCAGCAAAAAACACATGGAACTCCAGCCTTTCAGGACTTTTATTGTTTGAAAAAACAGTCATGTTCAACAGCACCTCCTCCATGCACCACCCAAGGGGAGTTCTGCACTCTGTTCCCCTTCTCCAGCAGGGTCAGTGCCAGCTCCTGTTCTCTTTGTCCAGAATCCCTTGTGCCAGGCACTGTGTACAAACCCATGATTTTGACTTATGAATAAAAGGAGATAAACTGTCAATCAGAGAGAAGATAGCAGCCCTCGGGAGTCCTGAAAAATCTGAGAGCTCTAAAGGAAGCAATGTCTTTCAGTTGAAAGATTGTATAGAGTATCTCCTCCTCCAAAACTAAGCTGGTTAAGCATAAAGCTGGCACTTTATGGCTCTTACTTCAATTAATTCCATGGATTTCAATTAAATCCTTTTTGGTGAATCACTATTTCCCCAGCAGAAAGAGAGCTCTGTAACAGTAGAGACTATGTCTGTGTTATTTCACATTGTAACTACCTTGCCTAGCACAGACCATGGCACAGAATGGATACTGGGTAAGTAGCTATGGAGTGAACACATGAATAAATGAATGAACATCCAGCCCAGTGCCATGCACATAGGATTTCTTCACAATGACGCCAGTGATGCTTTCTCCCATCTCCATGCCTCTCTATAGGCTGTTTCTCTGCCTGGAATTCCCTCTCTCTCCAAGTCTAACTGGCACTCAGCCTTCTTACTAACTCTGGAACGGTGAGCTAGTTTCAAACCTCCTCAATCCCCAGTTTGCTCCTCCATGTATGGGGAACATGATGTCTTGGAGAGAAGCTGTAAGGATTAGATTAGATCATACCTATAACAGGCCTGGCACACAGGGCTTAATGATGCTGACTGGCTCAGTCTGCCTTTCAGTCAAGATGTCTATGACCATTTCTCAGTACTGTGTCCTCTGCCCCTGGTGCTGAGTAGCTATAAGTAATACTTAGATTGGGCAGAGATGGGAGTCCATATATGCATTAAATGCATGATTCTCAGACTTTAATGCATGTTCATATCACCTGGGGATCTTGTTAAAATGCAGGCTCTAATTCAGTAGATCTGGGGAGGGAAGAGGGCTAGGATTTTACATTTCTAACAAGTATTCAGGTGACCAGGCAGCAGTAGTAGTAAAGAATCCACTTGCCAATGCAGGAGCTGCAGGTTCGATCTCTGGATCAGGAAGATCTCCTGGAGAAGGAAATGGCAACTCACTCCAGTATTCTTGCCTGGAGAATCCCATGAACAGGGGAGCCTGGTGGGCTACCATCCGTAGGGTTGCAAAGAGTCGGACACGACTGAGACACTGAGTACACACACACAGTCCTCATAAAAACCCTGCATGGTAGACGGGCTTCCCTAGTGGCTCAGCTGATAAAGAATCCACCTGCAATGCGGAGACCCTGATTTGATTCCTGGGTCGGGAAGACCCCCTGGAGAAGGGAACAGCTACCCGCTCCAGTATCCTTGAACTGCCCTTGTGGTTCAGCTGGTTAAGAACCCACTTGCAATGTGGGAGACCTGGGTTCAATCCTTGGGTTGGGACGATCCCCTGGAGAAGGGAATGCCTACCCACTCTAGTATTCTTGCCTGGAGAATTCCCTGGACAGAGGAGCCTGGCGGGCTACAGTTCATACAGTTCATCGGGTCGCAAAGAGTTGGACACGACTGAGCAACTTTCACACACAAGGTAGATATACCTACCTCCGTTTTACAGATAAGAAAGCCGAGGCTCTAGGAAGTTAAATAAGTTACGCAAGGTCGCGTGTTAAATAAGAAGATAATCAGCTTTTAACCAGGGTCTTGTGGCGGGAAGGACTTCTCTTAACAATGAATCACTCTGGCGCCCTCTGCAGGTCCCTCCTCCGTCCTGCCCCCTTAAAAGGTCGGGCTCCTGCTCACGCTCAGTAGCTAAGCCATGCCCCCACTGACTGTAGCCCACCAGGCTCCTCTGTCCATGGGATTCTCCAGGCAAGAGTGGGTTGCCATTTCCTTCTCTGGGGGTTCTTCTCGACCCAGGGATTGAAGCTGCATCTCCTGTATTCTTTACCAGTGAGCTTTCCAAATTAATACCCATTGGTTTCCTTCCCTTTTTTTTTTTTTTTGGTAAACTCCAGCACCCAGAGGTAACTTAAGCAAAGGCTGAAGTGAAGCGAAGTGAAGTCACTCAGTCGTGTCCGACTCTTTGTGACCCCATGGACTGTAGCCTACCAGGCTTCTCAGTCTATGTGATTTTCCAGGCAAGAGTATTTCCTTCTCCAGGAGATCTTCCCGACCCAGGGATCGAACCCCCATCTCCCGCATTGCAGGCAGACGCTTTACCCTCTGAGCCACCAGGGAAGCCAAGCAAAGGCTAGCTGAGTATTGTAAAAAGTAAGTCCAGAAATGGAATCACGTGGAGGACCGTTCAGCCCCCTCCCGCCGCATTAAGAGAAGGGGAGGCGGTGACCGCCCCCACCACCCCCGGGCACCCCCACGCCGGCCCCACCCACGCCGGCCCCACAGCTGTCTGTCTGTGTCAAATGTTCTGAGCAGAGGTTGGGGGCTTCAGCTCCCCACACAAAGAGCTCAGAGCTGTCAGCGCCCTTCTCACAATACGCGAGGTGCTGAGGAGCAGGTGGTAATTGTAGCCCTGTCACCCTCGTCACCTCTGAGCTGGTTGGGTGGTTTTTTTTTTCTCTAAAAACAAATGTTGTGCTGCCTGGAAATCAAAGTTGGAGTTTCAGCCAGGGAAGTACACACATGCAGTCTGCACTCTTTCTCACAAGCACAGGCAGGAGGGCCTAAGTCTGGCCTCTGGTCCGGGAAAAGAGGCTGAGTGGGGATAGCTGGCCGGCCCCATTGTGAGTACTGCCCCCTGCGAAGGCGTCCACCCCACAGCCAGCTTCACTGTCAGAGCTCCAGGAAATCCAACATCGCCTTCAGCTATGGATCTTTCTTCTGCCCTTGGCAGAAAACACTCGAGTTTCAGCTTCCCTCCCTGCTGAGCCTCTTTTAAGTTCTGGCCCCTGCACTTCCGAGACCAACTCTCTTCTCCAACTAAATGCTCCCCAGGTCTTCTGACCCTGGGTTCAGAAGGATTCCAGGTTTATTTTCCTGGGCTTTAGAATCACTGAAGACAGTGACTGCAGCCACGAAATTGAAAGGCGCTTGCTCCTAGGAAAAAACTATGAACTATCTAGACAGCATATTAAAAAGCAGGAGAAGGCAATGGCAACTCACTCCAGTACTCTTGCCTGGAAACTCCCATGGAACGGAGGAGCCTGGTAGGCTGAGGTCCATAGGGTTGCTAAGAGTTGGACATGACTGAGCGTCTTCACTTTCACTTTTCACTTTTATGCATTGGAGAAGGAAATGGCAACCCACTCCAGTGTTCTTGCCTGGAGAATCCTGGGGATGGGGGAGCCTGATGGGCTGCTGTCTATCGGGTCACACAGAGTCGGACACGACTGAAGCGACTTAGCAGCAGCAGCCTATTAAAAGCAGAGACATCACTTTGCCAACAATAGTCAATATAGTCAAAGCTATGGTTTTTCCAGTAGTCAGGTATGGATGTGAGAGATGGACCATAAAGAAGGCTGAGTGCCAAAGAATTGGTGCTTTTGAACTGTGGTGCTGGAGAAGACTCTTGAGAGTCCCTTGGACAGTGAGGAGATCAAACCAGTCCATCCTAAAGGGAATCAACCCTGACTATTCACTGAAAGCAATGATGCTAAAGCTGAGGCTCCAATACTCTGGCTACCCGATGCAAAGAGCCAGCTCAGTGGAAAAGACCCTGATGCTGGGAAAGATTGAGGGCAGAGGAGAAGGGGGCGAGCAAGGATGAAATGGTTGGACGGCATGACCGACTCAATGGACATGAGTTTGAGCAATCTTTGGGAGAGAGTGAAGGACAGGGAAGCCTGGTGTGCTGTAGTCCGTGGGGTCACAAGAGTCAGACACAACTGAGCAACTGAACAATAACACTTTCATACAGATGGCCAACAGGCACATGAAAAGATGCTCAACATCGGCAAGCCTCAGTTCAGTTCAGTTCAGTCGCTCAGTCGTGTCCGACTCTTTGCGACCCCATGAATCGCAGCACGCCAGGTCTCCCTGTCCATCACTAACTCCCGGAGTTCACTCAGCCTCAGGGAAATGCAAATCAAAACCACAAGAGATAACCTCGCATCTGTCAGAATGGCCATGACCAAAATGAGCCCAAATAGCAAATGCTGGTGAGGATGTGGAGAAAGAGGAACCCTCGTACACTGTTGGTGGGAATGTAAATTTTTGCAGCCCAAAAAAAATCTCCAAAAATATGGAGATTACTCAAAAACCTAAAAATAGGACTATCATATGATCCAGCAATTCTACTCCTGGGTATATATCTGAAGAAAACAAAAATGCTAGTTCAAAAAGGATATATGTACCTCAGTGTTCATAGCAGCATTATTTACAACAGCAAATATATGAAAGCAACCTAAGTGCACATCAAAGAATGAATGGATAAAGAAGAGTAGCATATATACACACATCTGTATATGCACACAGTGGAATACTACTTAGCCGTAAAAAAGAATGGAATTTTGTCCTTTGCAACAAAATGGATAGACCTGGAGGGTATTATGCTTAGTGAAATAAGTCAGACAGAGAAAGATAAATTCTGTGCTAACACTTACATGTGGAATCTAGCAAATAAAACAAACAGACTATCACAAAACAGAAACAGACTCACAGATAGGAAAACGTGCTAGTGGTTCCCAGGGAGAGGGAAGTGAGGAGGGGCAAGACAGAGGTCGTGGATTAACAGGTACAGATTTCCATATGTAAAATGAATTAGCTACAAGAATATATTGCACAGCACAAGGAATATAGTCAACATTTTATAGTAAGTATAAATGGAGTATAATCTATATATTAAAAAGGAATATTATATATATATATATATATATATAAGGATTTCTGATTCCAGTCTCCTCACTCTTAAGGTCTCCCTGTCTCTAGGGCACACTAAAATGTGTCTGTAAAGGTTAATTAGTAGCAATGAGACTAAAATATTCCAGAAGCATATACTCAGATTTTCACATTAAGATTCACACCCACTGACCCAAACCAAAACAATGTCCCATAAGAACAGATGTGCTTATGCATAATAATGATATCCTAAGTGAATTGTATAGTTTATTGCATCAGCATTGTGCTAAGCATTTATGTACATTATCTCCTTCAGTCTTCACACACCCTTGAGAGATTGATAGAGACCCTGTTTCATCATCACTTTACAGATAAGACAACTAAAGATGAAAAATAGTAGGAATCCAGCGAGTCTCAGAACTAATGAAGTGCTGAGAAAGCACTGAAATCCCTGTCTGTTTGTCTCCAAAAATTAATGCTCTTAACCACTCATCTATATGGTCTCCTTCATAGAAAGTCACCTAATGTTGTTTCCCCTAAAATAGCACATGCACTCTGATATAGCGCTTCTTAGAGTCACGTGTTCATATTACGTAAGTACAGATAGAAACTCAAGTAAATTGCTATAAGCTGACACACAGACAAATCAAATTTCTATTTTGAAAAACCCCACAGAAATATCATTTCCCAGTCTGAGTTACCTAATCAATTCTATTTACAACTACGTTTCATTGGAGGAACTATCACCACAGGTGAAAACAGGGAACATTCAATACCTTCTTATTCTGCCATGGCAATTTAATCTCTCACAAGGCAGAGTTGGGGACAGGGTAAGACATCTATTTTGCACTTAATTCTGCTCCAACAAGGGTGAACAGCTTGGAGAAGGAACAGCGAGAGAAATCCTGAGAAACAGTATCCAGGTCATCTCAAAGGTCATGCTATTCACAGAGAATAAAGCTGGGCATGGTCTGACATGTACTTTAGTCTTTATGAAGGCAGATTGCAAAACTTTCGGAGGACAAGATCGGCTGACCTCGTGACCTTACACTCTTGAGAAAGATAGCTCTGGAGGGATGACTTTCAAAAATGAAATTCTGATAATACAACTGCAAATGACTCTAATATGGGAGAAACGTGGTTGCACAGGATGAATACAAAGGAGTGATATAGACTTTTAAGTATCATGCCAGCAAGGCTGAAGCCAGAAGGAGCTGAGGAATCCACAACAGATAAAGCTTCCCTGGATACAGTCAGAGCAATGAGAGCAGGGAAGGACTACATCCTTCTCTCAAGGACTGGCTGGATGACCTTGGGCGACTTTCCTAACCTCTCAGAACTTCAGTTTCCTATCTGTAAGATGGAAACAATACTTCTGACACTGTGGGTTTGTTGTGAGGATTACATAGAATTAAATATTGTAAAAAAAAAAAAATATTTAAACCCTAGCATAGGGGAAAGCTCTCAAAAAGTACTAGTTATCAGTATCCTCCCATCCTTCTATGACTAATGGTTTAAAATTAACCCCAAGCACCACTCTTCAGATTCCATCTTCCTTTTGAAGACAATAGTCCTCAGATTAGCACATCTAGAATGGACACTCAAGGAGAACTGACCCATCCAGTAGCACATGGATTGTTAAAATGAGGTCAAGCTTCTTGCCCCCGAAGAGTTACATGCCATCGTCTGAGGATAACATGCAGAGCACTGACTTGCTGCTGTGAATCCTCAGAGAATCCCACAGAATGGAAAAAGAAACAAAAGACGTACCTGGGACATAGCAAGTGCTAAGTTAGAATTTGCTGGATGCAGTTGAAAAGTGTTGAGAGCCTAACAAATGCCTTGATTTCTCAAAGGGATAGATAGCACACTTGCAGTGTCTTCCAGGTGCAACTCCAGAACTGCTTACTAAACTGGTGGCTTTTGAATCCTCAGGCAGAGAGGCTGTGATCTCCAATGTGGGTCCATCAAGAATGCATCACATCTGATATACTTCATTTCCTTTCTGATAGAGTTGATAAATGGATAGCCAAAGTGCAGTATCTTGAGGGTCATGGTCCTAAGTGGAGAAATGCGGCTTGGACAATAATGCAGTCAGGGGCTTAGTGATGGACAGGTTGACGATACCAAAGAGATTAGATTAGCTGGGTCATAACCAATCTGGCGAGGAGACCCTGGAGTCCTCAGGCAGGGAGCTCATCTTGGTCAACAGGTTGGAGGACAGCATAGATGGACTGCTGATCAGTTTATAAACAAAAGAAGAAGAGGCAGCTTATGTGTTGGGGAGCAGAGTCAGGTCCAACTACAGCTGTGCCAACTGAATCTGGGGTCAAAAAGGCAACACTGTTTCCATAAATTCTTTTTATTCTTCACACTCCAGAGTCATCTGGGCCAGAGGAGTCTCCCCCTCACTCATTCCCCACATCCATTCACTCGTCAAATTCAATGGCTTTGCCTCCTAAATGTTCCTTAGACTTCTCCTCTACTGTCAGTTCCACTGTCTCTGCCCAAACGTAGGTTCGTAGTAGGTCATGTTGGCCGAGAGTTTGGAATCTGATCAGAGAGAGCTGTGTTCACATCCCAGTTTACGCAGGTAGATGTGTGACCTCAGGCAAATTATTGAACCTTTCAAAATTTCAGTCTCCATTTAGGTAATGCTGGGGAGAATCACTGTACCATTTCAGGGGCTGTTGTAAGATTTCTGAGATAAGCTCTGCAAGCGCTGAGCACTGTGCCTGGCATGAGGAGAGTATTCAGTAAACATTAGCTAACACGCTGGGCAGTTGCGAGGACCTCTCAGCTGGTCTGTCCACCACCAGCCCCATCTCCGTCTGCATCATCTGCCTCTCATCAGAGCAGCGATCACATCTACAACCAAGCGATGATTCTGTGCAGTGTAAACACACCACACACACGTGCACGCATACATACACACACAGGGTTACACAAACACAGCACTGCCCCAGGATGAAGTCCCAGTTCCTCAGCCTGGTACACAAGGGTCTTCCTGACTTCTCTAAACTGCCGCTGTAACTGCCTGCTCTTTGCATTACATGGGCAGCTAGTTCCCATCTCTAAGCTTTTGAGCGAACTTTTCCCCTTTGCCTGCAATCCTCTTGCCATCTTGTCCATGCAGTGACCTTCAGCTTGTGCATGAAAATCCAGGCAGGTGTCACATCCTCCATGAAGCCCTCCAGGTTCTCTGGAGGAGCCCTGCTCCTTCCTCACTCCCACGTGGGCTCCACCCGACTAGAAACATCTCAGAGCCGTGGTGCCACACCTGCAAAGCGATGCTTAAATAGCAACTGCAGCAGGTGTCACTATGAGACTTAAGTGAAGTGAAACACATACATGTCTAGGAGGCTGGAAGGCAAGCAGAATGCTGACAGGCTCAGAGCCTTTCTTATGAAGGGCGACAGTAGCCCAGGGGAGAGAGTGGGGACTTACAATGTGAGTTCTGCAGGCAGAAGCCACGTTCAATTCATTTTTGCATCACCCAGAGTAGAAGATAGTAAATGCTTGCTAACTTGAGGTGAAGCGTGGAAATAAATAATAAATCAGTCAGTTTCAGGTCCCTTCTCCTGAAATAACGTGGACACCCTTCCTCCAGGAGTTTTATCAGTAGTCACGCATCTGCCACGTGAGGAAGTCACTTTCTCAGTCTCACTGACGGCACGGCATCCTGGCAAGGCAAAGATCGTCACATGACAATACTTATCTCTGGTTCACAGAAGGAGGGAGGGAGTGGGGCTTAGAGGTTAGGCGCTTTCCCCAAAGTGCCCCAACAGGGCACCTGCAGCACCTGGCGTTAAATGAGGTTAAACCCTCCCGTTTACACTCTGCTTCCTGGGGACCCGGACAGAGACTTGTGCACATGGCTTGTGACAGCAGAGAGGCATAGGACTGCCTGGACCATCCCCAGCAAAGCAGCCCAGCCTCTCTCTCTCTCTCTCTTGTGCCTGAGGGACATTCCTTAGATGTCTCTGTGCCAGGGCTGTGGGGCCCACTGCCGTGATCATTTGTTGCGCATGTCTGACTCTTTGCAACCCCATGAACTGCTATACTCCAGGCTTCCCTGTCCTTCACCATTTCCCAAAGCTTGCTCAAACTCATGTCCATGGAGTCAGTGATGCCATTGAACCATCTCATCCTCTGTCATCCCCTTTTCCTCCCTCCTTCAATCGTTCCCAGCATCAGGGTCTTTTCTAATGAGTCAGCTCTTTGCATCTGGTGGCCAAAGTATTAGAGTTTCAGCTTCAGCATCAGTCCTTCCAATGAAGATTCAGGGTTGATTTCCTTTAAGATTGACTGGTTTCATCTCCTTGCAGTCCAAGGGACTCTCAAGAGTCTTCTCCAACACCACAATTCGAAAGAATTAGTTCTTCGGTGCTCAGCCTTACAGTCCAACTCTCACATCCGTACATGACTATAGAAAAACTGTAGCTTTGACTATATGGACCTTTCTCCGCAGTCATGTCTCTGCCTTTTCATATGCTGTCTAGGTTTGTCATTGCCTTCTTTCTAAGGAACAAGTATCTTTTAATTCATGGCTACAGTGATTTTGGAGCCCAGGAAAATAAAATCTGGCACTGTTTCCACTTTCCCCCCTTCTATTTGCCATGAAGTGATGGGACAGAATGCTATCATCTTTGTTTTTTGAATGTTGAGTTTTACACCAGCTTTCTCACTCTCCTCTTTCACCCTCATCAAGAGGCTCTTTACTTCCTCTTCATTTTCTGCCATTAGAGTGGTATCTGCATGTCTGAGGTTATTGACATTTCTCCTGGCAATCTTGATTCCAACTTGTGCTTCATCCAGCCCAGCATTTCACATGATGTACTCTGCATTGCAGTTAAATAAACAAGGGTGACAATATACATCCTAGACATACTCCTTTCCCAATTTTGAACCAGTCCATTGTTCCATGTCTCAAATATAACCAAAGCAAAAACCCCTTCTGCTTTCTCAGGAGCTTGGAAAACTCCTGCTTCTTCAGCGATCAATGCAAAGAAATAGAGGAAAACAACAGAATGGGAAAGACTAGAGATCTCTTTAAGAAAATTAGAGATACCAAGGGAACATTTCACGCAAAGATGGGCTCGAAAAAGGACAGAAATGGTATGGACCTAGCAGAAGCAGAAGATATTAAGAAGAGGTGGCAAGAATACATGGAAGAATGGTACAAAAAAGATCTTCATGACCCGGATAATCATGATGATGTGTTCACTAATCTAGAGCCAGACATCTTGAATTGTGAAGTCAAGTGGGCCTTAGAAAGCACCACTATGAACAAAGCTAGTGGAGGTGATGGAATTCCAGTTGAGCTGTTTCAAATCCTGAAAGATGATGCTGTGAAAGTGCTGCATTCAATATGCCAGCAAATTTGGAAAACTCAGCAGTGGCCACAGGACTGGAAAAGGTCAGTTTTCATTCTAATCCCAAAGAAAGGCAATGCCAAAGAATGCTCAAACTACTACACAATTGCACTTATCTCACATGCTAGTAAAGTAATGCTCAAAATTCTCCAAGCCAAGCTTCAGCAATACATGAACCGTGAACTTCCTGATGTTCAAGCTGGTTTTAGAAAGCGCAGAGGAACCAGAGATCAAATTGCCAACATCCGCTGGATCATGGAAAATGCAAGAGAGTTCCAGAAAAACATCTATTTCTGCTTTATTGACTATGCCAAAGCCTTTGACTGNAATGGATGCTTTTGAACTGTGGTGTTGGAGAAGACTCTTGAGGGTCCCTTGGACTGCAAGGAGATCCAACCAGTCCATTCTAAAGGAGATCAGCCCTGGGTGTTCTTTGGAAGGAATGATGCTAAAGCTGAAACTCTAGTACTTGGCCATCTCATGTGAAGAGTTGACTCATTGGAAAAGACTCTGATGCTGGGAGGGATTGGGGGCAGGAGGAGAAGGGGACGACAGAGGATGTGATGGCTGGATGGCATCACGGACTTGATGGATGAGTCTGAGTGAACTCCGGGAGATGGTGATGGACAGGGAGGCCTGGCGTGCTGCGATTCATGGGGTCACAAAGAGTCGGACACGACTGAGCGACTGAGCTGGAAAACTCCTGTGCATCTTACTGCCAGTAGGGATTCAGCTTCAGAGATCACTCAAAATTGGTTTCATGAATCCAAATGATCCCCTTATCTCTAAAAATAACCACCTTCAGGTCAGGGCAAGCACTGCCTACAGCCCTCACTCACTCTGCAAGGCGTGACATCCCCCTCCTCAGTCCTTGAAAGCAGCTCTCCAGCTTCCTGTAGTTTTCAGGACACACAGGCTGCAAAACCCAGCACAGCAGATGTGAAGAGGAAATGCTTGATCACATGGGGGATACTTGGTTATAGTCACCCAGAGTTAGGCTCATACTGGGTCCTTACTCCTAATCTAATGTCCTCGCCTTTCACCACACTGCCTGCCTGGGGGAAACCTGGGAGTGCCCTCCCACTAAGAATGGGCAGAAAATCACTCATTTTTCAGGGAGTCCTGAAACTCCTACCAGCCAATCAGGAGCTCAGCAGGTAATGGGGCTAAAGACCTGGTGATGGTCACAAGGATAATCATCTCTGCCTTTCCCCCACTTCTTGCAACGTCTGTACATTTATTATCTCTTTGGACCTCACAAAATTTTATGAGCCATGTCTTATCACCTCCACTTTGCAGACTGAGAACAACAAAACTCAGAAGTTCTATGATAGACATCCCAAGATTCTGCGTAGGGAGTGGACATCTTTCATTTCAAGGCCATGAGGCCCCAGGTGCAGCTGGGGCAGGCCCTGGGATAGATGAGGTAGTGAGACAAAGGAAAACCATCCATAAGTCAATTAATGATCATGCTACAGAGAGGGAGACTAAAAGGATCAAAGTGAGAGGCTTTCCTGCAGAATATGCAGTGGAGATGCTTGCTGTTCTGTGCAGCACAGCTGGAGCCCATGACACTTTCTGTAAAGTGAATGTGCCGCAGCAAAAGCCCACGTCGGCCCCAGAGCCAGGACAGCTGCAGAGGGATACACATGGCAACTCAGGGCCAGGAAGCACATGGAGAACACTCATCCAGAGAGGAGGCTGGGCAGCAGGCCTGAAAGTCCCTCTGAATCCGGCAGTGAGGAGGCACAGCTGCCTGCTGTCCAGTGAAAGCAGGATCAACCAGTATCAGTGGCAGTCGAGACGCCCACGAGGCTTTAGGTCCCCTTAGGATACACATTTTGATTAACCAATCAACTTTTGAAATGAACTGAGTTTTCTATCTTTCCTTCACAATTTTTCTTTCCAAACACATCAGCCTGTATGAGCCAAAGTGAAAATGTTAGTCACTCAGTCGTGCCTTACTCTTTGCGACCCCATGGACGGCAGCCCACCAGACTCCGCTGTCCATGGAATACTCCAGGCAAGAATACTGGAGTGGGTCGCCTTCTCCACGGGATTTTCCCAACCCAGGGTTCAAACCCGGGTCTGCCACATTGCAAGGCTGGGTTAATGCTTAGCCCTCTGGCTGAGCAGAGCGCCCCTAGAGGCCAGGTGAGGTAATGAACGCCCAGCCAGCCAATGCGTTCCTCCCCAGCACCTGCCGTTTGCAATGTCCTGTTCCATGTTCCAGGTAGAAAGCACAGGCAGAGCCGAAAGGGCCTCTGCTCTGACGGAACTAACTTTCAGAGGGAGGGGAGCAAACAGCACAGTGCTGAGTAAATGCTAGAAAGAGAATTTTGAATAATAAGGGCATAAAAGTGTGTCTGTGGGCACCCCTCCAAGGTGGTAATGAGGTATCTTAGGGCAGTATGAAGGGAAGGAATCCATCTTTCCAAGTCCTAGGCAGACAGCGCAGCACACACAAAAGCCCCGAGAGAGACCGAAACTTGGTGTGCTGCAGAGACAGCTGGAGGTGAATGTGGTTAGCACCTGGTGAGTGAAGGGAGGGGCTGGGATGCCAGCTGAAGGCAAAGTAGCTGGCAGGCTCAATCAGCAAGGGGGGCCCCAGGAGAACCTCACTTCTTTTCTGTGCCCCAGAGCCTAGCTGAGTTCTCGGAGAACGCGTGCTTAATAAGCATCTGCTGAATGAACACACATGTGAGACAGCGCCCAGATTCATCAGTGAGGGGTGGCCCCGGGGGGATGAAAGTGGTGGCTGATGGCTTTCCCATTACAGACCTCCTCCAGCCCTCCAGGTCTGAATCCCCACCTCCCGCCATGTGGTTCTCCTGGTAGGAACCCATCACTAATGCAGAAAGGGATAGATCTCAGCTGGGAGACCCTAAAGCTGACTTCAGTCC
The DNA here is from genome assembly GCA_006410935.1 of Redunca redunca. NCBI lineage: Eukaryota > Metazoa > Chordata > Mammalia > Artiodactyla > Bovidae > Redunca > Redunca redunca. Next base: position 292,118 of record SJYQ01092608.1, on the reverse strand, counting down.
CTCTTCTTTGCAGAAAAAGCTTGTCTCTGGGATGCTGAAATCAACCCCTATATGGAAAAAAGGGACACTTCCATTTGAGCCAGCAGCCAGACCCTCTTTCCGCGAAGGATGCCTTAGACACTCAGGGACTCTCAGGTCTTGTCACTGCCTGGAACTTCTCCTGGGTTTACCCCCAAAGACCCAGGCTGAAGACAGGGACTTCAGGACTCCCCATGCTGGTGCCATTCTCTCTGTGGGACAGAGGAGTTTATTTTCTAAGGAGAAGTGTTTTAGGCGTGGTTTCCACTTGTCAGTTGGCAGGACTGCCTGCAGCGTCCAACTGAGATTGACAAGGCTGTGTGGTCCTGGTCTGCTAAGTGCTGAGCAGTGGACTGGCCTGGGGGTTTGAGGATGAATGAGGAGCAGCCTAGAGCAAAAGACAGCCTCATAAACAGAACACAAAGGCCCACCTACACTGTCAGGCTGATCAGTAACTGTCCAGGGATTTGCTCCTGCAAAGCCACAGAAAAAGATACCGATGAGGGTTTCACTGCCGCTCTCCAACTGTTGCTTTTTGCTCTTTTGTTTGTTTCCTAACATGAGCCAGAACACAGGCATTGAGGTTTGGAATTCTGGAAGCTGTGATTGCCAACAGGAGGATGCATTATTGAAGTGTTATGCTTGCTAATAGTACACTCCAAATCTCTGGCGATTATAAGATTGCAGGCCATGAGGGGGTCAGTCCATTCAAGGCAAATGCTTTTTAGGGACTAATCCAGAATCCATTATGATGCTTTTGAAAGAATTGAAATGCCCCATCTCCCCTAAATACTTAACCCATGGGCATGGGGGGATGCAAGTGACTCAGACTGTCTTCAAGACACTGTAGGTTCCTAGGCAGACCACTTGCAGCCTGAAGCAGACTCCTGCAAACCCCAGACCTACCCAGTTTTAGAGGGCCTTATTCATCTCACAGGGTCCACAGTCATCCAGTCCTGCTATGGTCCCTTACACCTGATGGTCTCAGAATCACACCAGCCAAGCCAGACCTCACGGAACCCGCACCCACCATATAGAAGCCTCAGATAAGCACTCAGCCTCTACTGCTGGGCCAGACATGGCAGTCGGCACCCAGAGGTCTCCTGGAAACTCTCCTCTTTCCCTTCTAAGCCCCACAGGCTGTGAACTTACCTACAGCAACTTCTCCCCGTGGTTGAATTGTCTCTGTCCCTGATTTAAAAGTAACACATGTAGAATTAATTCAATAATTCAACAATCATTCAGTATCTACCAAGGGCATTCTTCTAGGTGTTTAGAATACCGATTTGAACAAATTGGACAAACCTAATTTTGTATCATGATTGTCTTCGTCCATTTAGGCTTATACGACAAAATGCAAGAGTGCCTGAAAACACAAACATTTATTTCTCAGTTTGGAGGCTGGAAATTCAAGATCAAGGTGCCAGCAGATTTGGTGTTTGGTGAGAGCTCACCTCCCGGTCATCTCACTGTGTCCTTACACGGCAGAAGAGGTAAGGGAGCTCTCTAAAGTCTCTTTTACAAGGACACTAATCTCATTCATGAGAGTGCCACCCTCGTGACCTAATCACCTTCCAAAGGCCCCACCTCCTAAATCCATCTCACTGAGAGGTTAGGATTTTAACATACGAACTGGGAAGAGGCATGCAAACGTTCGGTCTATAACAGTGATTTTAAAATCTACTATTATTTCATAACCATCTTCCTCAGATAAGGTTGCCAAGTTTAGCAAACAAAAGTGCAGGACACCCAGTTAAAATTGAATTTTGGAGACAGGTAAATAAATCTGTAGCGTATTTCCCAAGTACTTCATGGGACACACGTATACTAAAACAAAAATTATTCATTGTGTCTCTGAAATTAAAATATAAATGGTATCTTATATTTTATCTGGCAACTCTCTGGTTAAAAACTCAGGCAAGTCTCATTTTAGCCATTGGCTCCCTTCTTTTGTTCTTCTGCAAACATATCAACCTGGCACAGGTCACCTGTGCCTGCCACAGCCTCGGCCCTTGTTCCTTCTCCTTCTACCTGGGCACTCCTCCCCTGTGATTTGCATGACTCCTTATCCACTTATTAAAAGCCCCTCCTGCCTCCCACCATTCTATCTAGAACAACAGTCCATCTCTCCCCAGGCCTCATTCTAACTGGTTCTTTACGTAATGTTCATCCCCCACCATAACGTTATATACTTTATTTATTTAACGCTATATATTATTTCTTGTCTGGCTCTATTAGACTAAAAGTCCCTAAGAAAAATAACTTTATCTGTTATGTTTTGGTTTTCTTTTATTGTCATATCCCCAGTATATAGAATAGCACCCATTTGATAAATATTTGTTAAATGAATGAATACATGTGTGTGCATGTGTGTATTTGGTTATCAGTTCTATTCTCTTGAATCATTATCGTATGATTTAACTATCATAGCTTCATAAGCTTGCTTTTTATTAATAAAAAACATCTGACAGAGTCAACCCTCTCGTTCATCTTCTTTTACACTTCTCCTTGGTTATTTTCTTCCCTGGTGGCTCAGACAGTAAAGAATCTGCCTGCCATGCAGGAGACCTGGGTTCTATACCTGGGTCAGGAAGATCCCCTGGAGAAGGGAATGGCAACTCACTCCAGTATTCTTCCTTGGAGAATTCCATGGACAGAAGAGCCTGTCAAGCTACAGTCCATGTGGTCGCAAAGAGTCGGACACAACCGAGCAACTGACACTTTCACTTTGGTTATTTTCAACAGATTACTTTTCCATCTAAATTTAGAGGCATAAAAATGATTAACAGTTATAGAGCATTTACTCTGTACCAGATGTATTCTAAGCGTTGTATGCATGTATTCCATGCGTTAACTCACACGATCTAACTTTCAACTAAACTGGGAGGCAGGTTCTATACTTACCCCTACTTTCTAGATGAAGGAACTTAGGCTAAGTAATTTCGTCAAGCTCATATCGCTAGGAGGTGCCAGAGTGGATATTTGAACCCAGTCTGGCTGTAGGAGGCATCCTCCTAACCATCATTTTCTGCTGCCATAACAAGTCACCACAAACTCAGCTGCTGTCAAACACACATTTATTGTTGTTGTGGATAAGGAGGCTCGGGTACAGCTGGCCTGAGTCTTCTGCTCAGGTCTCAGGGGCTGAACTCATAGTGTCAGTGGAGCCACGGTTCTTATCTGAGGCTAGGGTCCCTTTCCTGTTCTGGTGGCACGTGTCCTCCACAGTACCTTGCAGTGTAACAGCTTACTGCTTCTTCCTCAAAGCCAGCGGGAGCCTGTCTCCCCATGACTTCCTCTCCTGCCACTTGCCAGAGCAAACTCTCTGTTCTTAAAGGTCTTCCCTGATTGCATCAGGCCCCTCAATTAATGTCTGTGTCTTAAGGCCAAGCAACCCAGGACTTTATTTGTGTCTGCAGAGTCCTTTCACAGCAGTAGCTAAGTTAGTGTCTGATTGAATAATCTGGGCAGGGATCTCAAGGGAGCCATCTTTAGAATTCTGCCCACCACAGACTTTAAAGCTATATTTGGTTATTGTTTAGGTACTGTTAAGTCCAAGATCAGGAAACAACTGCTACTGATCTTTTCAGTAGCAGCCAGTGGGAATTTGCTGTCTTCCCGACCCAGGGAGAGAACCCAGCTCTCCCACGTTGCAGGCAGGTTCTTTACCATCTGAGCCACCAGGGAAGCCCTGTGTATGACACAAGGAACCCAAAGCTGGTGTTCTGGGACGGCCTAGAGGGGTGGAATGGGGAGGGAGGTAGCAGGGAGGTTTATGAGGGAGGGCACATACGTATACCCACACTGACTCATGTCGATGTATGGCAGAGGCCATCATGATATTGCAATTATCCTCCAATTAAAAATTTTTTTATAAAAAGATATTTTGTGATATTCAGAGAACCTAAGACAAAGGGGGGCCACATAGGGGGAAGCATTGGTCATCAGTCAGGAAGCAGAGAGAATTGGGGAAACTAAGGGCAGGAGCTTTTATTGTGACCTCTTGGTCAGGGGCGGGGTGTGGGTGTGTGTTTGTGTGTGTGTGCGCACATGTGTGCAGGGATCAGGTAAGGCAGGTAAGCAGGTTTCTGATTGGCTTCTTTGAATAATTTCAGTAGGCTTTGGGACTTCGGATCTGTCCCAAACAGTTGTCTGGTGCCTGGCCCTGGCCCTGGCCCTTGGGTGATTATGGAAGGGAGACAGAGGCCTGAAAAGTGATAATGGAGGTGACAGGTGAAGGGAGAGGTGGTTGGTTGGTTTGCACTTGAAAGACACACTCCTGGGAAAGCTCTAGGAACTGGCTAAGCCAGCAAAAGGCCAGCAAGGCCTTGGATATCAAAGCATCAGAACACATAAAACAGGAGATGGTAGTGTGCACAGCTGCTTCATTTGCTCAAGTCCTCGGCTCCTTTCCAGCCCCCAGCCCCACCCTCCAGATGAGAAAACAAGTCTGTTCTTTTGACTGACCTTCCTAACCCAGGAATCAAATCCAGGTCTCCTGCATTGCAGGTGGATTCTTTACCAGCTGAGCTACCAGGGAAGTCCTTTTGATTGACATTGTTTCACATTTGCATGGCAGTTTAAGAAGAATGACACCTTTGGGGCAGTCTTTCCACCCAGGAACATAGCATATATACCTCTCCATTCATTCCAGTCTTCTTTTTGACCTTCAGTAAAGTTTTGTACTTTTCTTTATATAAATGTACTAGGGAAGAACAAATCTGACTTGTTATTAGATCTGTTCCTTGTGCTATTGTTGCCTGTGCTTAGTCAAGCTGGCTCTGCACCTTTTGTAAAAACAATGTTGCCTGTAGCCTGAAATATACAGGAGAGCCCATTCTCAGGGCTCTGACCTTTAGGAGTCCATTCATACAGAGAGAAAAAGTTGCAGAACAGAGAATAATACTTGTTTTAGATGGTTAGAGAAATATCATAATCTGACTCATGGGGACAGCTGCAAGAATAAAGGGTTATGACATCAAGAAGTCTGCAACAACCAACCACACCCCTGCCTCACCTTGCCTTTAAAAATGCTTTGCTGAAACCCTTTGGAGAGTTGGGTTTTTTGAGCATGAGCCACCTGTCTCCTTGCATGGCCCTGCAATAAGACTTCCTGTACTCCAAACTCTGAAGTTTAGGTTTGTTTGGCCTCACTGTGCATCTGGCACACGAACTTGTGTTCAGTAACATAAACTCTCACCTTTTTGCTGTGGTCATTCCAGATACTTTATGGTTTTATTGCTATCACAAATGGGATTTCCCCTGTATTTTCTATCTGTTAATAATTGTTACTGATAAATAGGAACTGCATTTTCTTTTACAGCTTTATTGAGATCCAGTGAACTGCAGATATTTAAGTTGAGACTTTGATGTATTCGACATATCTGCTTCCACCACAAATAAGGCAGTGAACAAGCATATCCATCACCCTCCCAAATTTCCTTGTGCCCTTCTGTAATCTGCCTCCTAACCCTTCCACCACATTCTGAGGCAACCACTGGTCTGCTTTCTGACACTAGAGATTTTTGTATTTTGCATTGTGTTTTAAGCTATGAAATTGTCATGTTACTTTCCATAGTTTTTCAGGTCATTCTTTTCAGTGTTCTAATACACAAGCAGATCATCAATATACAAGAACAAGTTTATTTCCTCCTTCCCACATTTATATTACCTAGTTCTAGTTCATACATAATAAATCAGCAAGAATTTCCAAAATGATGTGAAGTTACATCAGCCAATTCTTGCATCATCTCTGATTTTTGTTAGAATGACTGTAGTGCTTGGGTCATTATTTGAAGGGGACGTCAGCTGTTACCCAGAACCAGGATTTGAAACACAAAGAACAAGTTCTGTGACCAAGTAGCATCCTCTTTCTAAACCTGGTCTGTTGACTCACCAGCCCTGTCTCCTGTCTTCTCATTTCCAGCCCACTTTAATCGTTCCCTCCTCCGCATCTGTGACATGTTTATTACGGCATCTCTCACACTAGAGATTCATTTTTACCTGTTTTCCTTCACAACCAGACTGTGAATTAAAGCAGAAATTGTTTCTGTTTAGTCTTTCGGGGCAAAACACCTCACACATATTAGATACTTCATAAAGTCTTATTAAATTGAATTGAAATACAGTAATGTTTTCCTGAAAGCATAGTTCCCAAACCTGGACAAACATTAGAATTACCTTAGTGAGTTAGAGAGAGGCAGTGTGGAAGCTATGGTTTTTCCAGTACTAATGTACAAATGTGAGAATTGGATCCTAAAGAAGGCTGAGCACCAAAGAATTGATGCTTTTTAACTGTGGTATTGGAGAAGACTCTTGAGAGTCCTTTGGACTACAAGGAGATCAAACCAGTCAATCCTAAAGGAAATCAAACTTAAAAATTTATTGGAAGGGCTGATGCTGTTTTGAGGTCCTTTAATGGACTGGAACCTGGTGGTCTGGAGTAGACTGATAAGAAAGTAAAGGAGAAAGAAAGAAGTTGATATTCCTTGGTTTATGCAGAAACCCAATAAAACCCCTGAACGGGGCTTGCTCTGTTCACGGAGGCCTCAGGCGCCCTCCTGATGGGGTGAAGGCACAGAGCGCCTTCTCAAGAGGGTCTTAGAAGCCCAGGCAAGAAAGTGAACTCAGAGAGCCTTTGTGCTCCAGGGGATCAGCCTGAAAAAGAGAGAGAGGGAGAGAGAGAGAGAGAAAGCAAGACGCGGGGACCAAAGCTCTGATGGAACAGAGGTGTTTTATTCAACATTGTGTAGGTATTTATACTGTCTTACAAGACAGCTATTTTCAGCAGAGATAAAATCAAAACTTACAAGTTATCAAGGAAACATGAGGTCATCCATATGAAAGACAGTGAGTTGTAAATAACCACTTTTACCATATGGTTCATAAAAAGGAAGAGGGTACTTATCACCGTATAGAAAAACTAGCAAAGGAAACGCCTGGATTCCCCAGCCCCCAGGAGAGGCTTTGCCTCTCCTCTTAATTCCTGAATATTCAGGAATTAATAAGGAACAGACAATTCCTGACAGATCCGAAACAGCACACAGGAAGCCTCCTGTTAAATGCGTCTTGACAATGCTGAAACTATCACGATACTTTGGCCAGCTGATGCTAAGAGCTGACTCATTGGAAAAACCCTGATGCTGGGAAAGACTGAGGATAGGAAGAGAATTGGACACAGAGGATGAGATGGTTGGATGGCATTATTGACTCAACGGACATGAGTTTGAAAAAACTCTGGGAGAGAGTGAAGGACAGGGAAGCCTGGCGTGCTGCAGTCCATGGGGTCACAAAGAGTCAGATATGACTGAGCAACTGAACAACAAAAGCGTGGAACCAAAAACATATTTTTAAACAGATTTTTTAAATTAGTAAATGAGATTTTTTAAGATACATATGTCCTACCCATCCCAGACTCCATAAATTAGAATCTCTGCTCCTGAAAGCCTGGAATTTGCATTTTTAATTAGCTCTTAGGTCTTCCCAGGTGGCTCAGTAGTAAAGAATCCACCTGCCAAGTGGATCGAATCCACTTGAGTTGGATCCCTAGGTCAGAAAGATCCCCTGGAGAAGGAAATGGCAACCCATCCCAGTATTCTTGCCTGGGGAATCCCATGGACAGAGGAGCCTGGAGGGCTACAGTCCATGGGGTCGCAAAAGAGTTGGACACGACTTAGCAACTAAACAGCAGCAGCAGTTGACTATTATCCAGCCAGCTTAGCATGGGGAGATGATCAGTTTGGAGAATCATTGCCTGTAAGTAACAAACACAAGCTGCAGCAAAGCCCCCCTATATTATAAAATGTTGGTGCTAAAGACATTCTAAAAATCTATTCCACAACTACATTTTTCAGTGAGTGAAACTTCCTAAAGGTAAACTGCTTTGCCTGAAGCACTTTAGGTCACCCTGGCTAGTCTCAAACAAGAGCTGGAACCCAGAGGATCCATGTCTTCCTGACACTTTGCCCCCGCCCCAGCCCCACAGAGCAGAAGCTTGAGAACACTGAAGAAATTCTCACCATCCCAGCAGCAGGAATAATGACAGCATGCTGAGAACAGTTACTTTTGGAGGAACATGATGACTATAAATCAAACCAAATTTTCCAGCCAAATGCTTGAATCTGAGTTCTGGAATAATTCAAACCCTTGAGAAAGTTATAAACACACATGAAGCCAGACAACAGGCAATAATTCTCCAGGCCACTTCTGACAGATGCATTATTTATAAAGCGGGAAATACATTTTTATGCCTTTTTTCTTTATAAATATGCAATAAAAACAAAGCAGCTCCTAACACTCAGTTTCTGACACTGTCAAGCTTACTGACTCACTTACTGACACTCACACACTGACTCATTTCCCTGGGTCCTGCCCTGGGTGGGAGACTTCCAAACCTGACCCCTACAGGGGATGCTCCTGAGGACTGTTAGGGAGCAGACATCCTCTGTGGCACGCTGTGCTCAGTCATGTCCAACTCTTCGTGGCCCCACAGACCTGCCAGGCTCCTCTGTCCATGGAATTTTCCAGGCAAGAATACTGGAGTGGGTTGCCATTTTCCATTCCAGCAGAGGTCCTCAGGACAGGAAAAAGTTGTTAGATTATCTGGCATGGCCTCCTTACCTACAGAGTGGGAAAGCAAAGCTTGGAGAGAGACAGTGACCTGCTGGCCACCCCCAGCAAGATGAGATGAGGACATCTTGGGCTCTAAGCAGTTCTCTTGCCACCTGAAAGGCTGTACACTGAATCCTGAGTGCTTTATTTCTAGGGAAAAGGTCTTCGGGTTTCATCATATTTACAGAGGCGTCCGTGGCCTCAGAGTGTTATGAGTCACTTGCTGGAGGACTCTAACTCCCCATCACCCTGGAGCCCCGCCTCTCACTACCTCTGTCCAGCCTCCATCACATGTAACCTGTCTTCTTACAACACTCTTCCACGAGGCAGGCTGGCTCTGGGTGTAATCTGTCCTCTATGCCGCTGCCAAGGACTCTTCCTAAAATGCAAGCCTACCCCCATCGCTGCCCTGCCCATAGGACCACAGTGGTTCACGTGGATCATCAGGATAAAAGTCTAAATGGAGAGTGTCCCACACGCTCCTCCACGAGCTGCCCTCTGCTCATGATCCAACTAGTCAAGACTGTTTTGCTGCTTTCCCACCACAGTGAGGACTGGGGCCTCAGCAGGAGTCTTGAACACATATCTCTGGCAGCAAAGCACATCATCTCTGGATGACAAAACTTATCCAGTAGCAGGGAGAAAAGCCCCTTCATCTTGACTGCCTTATATACGCGTTAGGAGCTTTCTTAAATCCACCTAAGACCCACCCACTCTGGCCATCTGTTTGAGCACCCTTTAGCTGCGGAAGTCTGGTGGGATTCATCCTAGCACTTAGAATTCAGTTATCACATGTTCAGCACCAATTTTGCCCCAGTCAGTGTGCCAGGTGCTTAGATATAAGAGAGAATAAAACACAGCTCCCAATTATTAACCATCAGGAAAATGCAAACCAGAACTCCATTAAATACTCCTCACACTCACTAGGATGGCTATAATAAAAGGACGGAACAACACAGGAGCTGGTAATGGTGTAGAATCTGAACCTTCACACGCTGCTGTGAGAATGTGAAATGGAGCTGCTGCTTTAGAAGACATCCGACAGTTTCTCACATGATTAAGCAGAGTTGTCACGTGACCCAACAGTCCCACTCTCAGATATCTACCCAAGAAAGATGAAAACAGATGTCCACACAAACACTCGTATTTGAAGAGTCATCTCAGCATTATTCCTAATAACCAAGGAATAGAAACAACTCAAATGTCCAACAACTGATGAATAGATGTGGTGTCTCCATACACTGGATTATTATTCAATGATAAAAAGGAATGAAGTATTGACACATGTTACAACAAGAATGGACCTTGAAAACATTCAGTTCAGTTCAGTTCAGTTCAGTCTCTCAGTCGTGTCCGACTCTGCAACCCCATAGACTGCAGCACGCCAGGCTTCCCTGTCCATCAACAACTCCCGGAGCTTACTCAAACTCATGTCCATCGAGTCATGATGCCCTTCAAACATCTCATCCTCTGTCGTCCCCTTCTCCTCCTGCCTTCAGTCTTTCCTAGCTTACATCAGGGTCTTTTCCAATGAGTCAGTTCTTCACATCAGGTGGCCAAAGTATTGGAGTTTCAGTTTCTGCATCAGTCCTTCCAGTGAATATTCAGAACTGATTTCCTGTAGGATGAACTGGTTGGATCTCCTTGCAGTCCAAGGGATTCTCAAGAGTCTTCTCCAACACCACAGTTCAAAAGAATCAATGATGCATTTGATGCTTTTGAAAACATTATGCTAAGTGAAAGAAGCCAGACACAAAGGGTCACATATTATATGGTTCCATTTTTATAAAATGCCCATTTCAGTTCAGTTCAGTTGTTCAGTCATGTCCAACTCTTTGTGACCCCATGGACTGCAGCATGCCAGGCTTCCCTGTCCATCACCATCTCCTGGACCTTACTCAACTCATGTCCATCGTGTTGGTGATGCCACTCAACCATCTCATCCTCTGTCATCCCCATTTCCTCCTGCCTTCAATTTTTCCCAGCATCAGGGTCTTTTCAAACAAGTCAGCTCTTTTCATGAGGTGGCCAAAGTATTGGAATTTCAGCTTCAACATCAGTCCTTCCAATGAATATTCAGGGTTGATTTCCTCTAGAATTGACTGGTTGGATCTTCATTACCAACTGAGCTATGAGGGAAGCCCGTGAAATGCCCAGGATAGACAAATCTATAGAGATGAAGTAGATTAACTTGGTTCAAGGCTGGGGCCACAGGGTGCAAGTAAGATTTAGGTACAGAAATGGGGAATGACTGCTAATGGGCATGGGGTTACTTTTGAGGGTGATGACAGTGTTCTAAAATGGATTATGATGATAGTGGCACAACTGTAAATGTACTAAAAATCACTGAAGAGTATATTTCAAATAGGCCAGTTGATGGCATATAATCATATCTCAATAAAAACAGTTAGCAAACCAGCAACCAAACACAGCCCCTGCTTTCAATGAACCCACAGTTTAGACAGCCCTCTAGGGTGACCATCTTGTTCTGGTTAGCCTGGGACGTTCCCGGTTTTGTTGAGGCTTCCCTGGTGGCTCAGACAGTAAAGAGTCCACCTGCAATGCAGGAGACTGTGGTTCAATCCCAGGGTCAGGAATATTCCCTGGAGAAGAGAATGGCTATTCTTCCCTGGAGAATTCCATGGAGAGAAAAGCCTGGCAGGCTACAGTCCATGGGGTGGCAAAGAGACACCACTGAGCAGTTAACACTTTCACTTTTTTTTTTTCTTCACTTTCCCAGTTTTAGACCAGAAAGTCCCACATCCAGGGAAACCCCTCAACTCCAGAAAAACCAGGGTGGCGGGTCACCCTACTGGAATCCTCACCTGATCTCACGGGCAGAAAGTAGGGCAGCAAACAGGGCAGCTTCCCCATCTGCGGGCCTGGGGCCCCAAAGGCAGATGTAGAAATGACACTTACTACAGGGAGGTGGGAGGCTGAGCAGGGAATCCTCTGGGGTTGGGTGGAGGTGGGATGACTCCTCAGGGGCCTGGGCTGACAAAGCTGACCCCACAGGAGGCCAGTCACTTAGAGTGAGCCTCTGGCCAGCAGGCTCGCCTCACCCCAGCCCTGCTCACCTTTGGGGACTGGTGTAACTGCGAACTCAGGGCACCTGGTCCACATTCTGGGTCCCAATTTTTAATCCCACACACTGCTCTGTCACCCACTCAGTCCCTGCCGTGAGAACTTTTCTCCCCACCAAGGTGCTACTGACGCCACTCTGTGTGGCCAGGTGGCTCAGCTAAGTGGCCCAGGCGGAAAGCTTTCCAGAGAGCAGGTCTGGGAGGCTTAATGATGTTTGGTCTTTGTAAAGCACTTGTAATCATCTCTCATTTTTATGAGCCAGTCTCAAACATGGCAAATAGTTCAACCCAGCCCACATGACTCTAATTGCCACTGAAGACTGACCAAGAGGGACGACTGGATAGCCTCATTAGCTGGGAGGCAGAGCGTTGGCCAGAGATCAAGGCGTCCTCACCCGGACCTGCTGGGTGCGAACCACTTCTCCAGCAGGAAGCAGCTCTGCTGTCACCCTCCAGCAATCAGACTGTTTGCCCGGCTAGCCTCACTTCATCTTGATACAGCTGTAGGTAATTCCCTCTAAACAGGCCCTGGTACCATAGTAGGTGAGCTTCCCTGGTGGTTCATTCAGCAAAGTTTCTGCCTGCAATGCAGAAGAAGTGAGATCGATGCCTGGGTGGGGAAGATGCCCCGGAGGAGGGCATGGCAACCCGCTCCAGTATTCTTGCCTGGAGAATCCCCAGGGACAGAGGAGCCTGGCTGGCTACAGTGCATGGCATCGCAAAAAGTCAGACACGACTGAACTGACTAAGCAGGCACACACGTACCAAATTGGGTATTCAGTGTGTACTGTGAACAACAAATGATAACAAGACTTTAAACAATAGTTCACAGTCTGTGCTCCATTACAACCGCCAGAATTATTTTATAACATAAGTCAGAGCATGTCACATCCCTGCTCAAAACCCTCCTTTGACTTCCCACTCCCTGTAGAATAGAATCCTGAGCCTCTTCATGGCCCTGGGGCCCTAAATGACTCATGCCCTGCCTGCTCCCTCAACCCCAAGTCTGAGCACGACCACCCCGCCTCAGCTCCAGCCATCCTGGTCCACATGCTCTGCTTGAACACCAGGCAGACCTTGCTTCCTGGGCTTTGGATAAGAGGCTGCTTTGACTCAGTATACTGTTCTCCCAAATATCCCTTTGTCTCTCTCCCTCACTTCCTCCAGGGCTTATCCAGTTGTCATCTCCCTAAAGAGGATGTCCCTGACCGTTCTATTAAATAAAATGTCACCCTTCCATCTCTATTCCTTTACCCACACCTGATTTTTCTTCATTACATTCACCACTACATTAAATATTTACTTGTCTATCCCCCATAGAACATAAGATCCATAAGGAAAGAGTTTTTTTTGTTTGTTTCTATTTTTGTTTACAACTGTTATAATACTGGTATATACTGGTATATAATACTGGTATATAACAGGTATTCAAATAATATGTATTAAGTGGCCACTGTTATTCACTCTATTTCATGAGGCAGTAATCAATAACTCCCCTTCACAAATGAGGAAACTGAGGTGCAGAAAGATTATGTTACTCATCCAAAGTCATGGAACTAGTAAGTGGCAGGTATGGAACGTGAACCAAATTCTCTCGGGAGCCAAACTCTATGTTCTCCCAATTATACCACGTTGCCTCACTTCTGAAACACAGTCCTTTGTGGAATTGTGTGGGCAGGGAGCTTAAAAAGGGAAGAGACTCCTTGGAGAAATAAGGAACCTGCCGCCCTCCTTCTCCACCTCCAGTTCTCAGCTGATGTTTTGTGACATTGAAGCTAGAGCAATACCAGCTGGAAACATTCATCGATTCCAAAGCCAAGCATGCTTGAAGTGCAGTGTTAAGGCAGTCCCCTCCTAGAACTGGTGTCAAGGAAAAGTTACAGCAAATCTCAAGGTGGGTGACAGCAATTATACCCTTTAGGGCTTAAATCCTTTGGGAGAGAAGGCCGGAAAGTCATGGGGAAATGAATAAACCATTAGTATAAACTCCCTGCTGCTGCTGCTGCTGCTGCTAAGTCACTTCAGTCGTGTCTGACTCTGTGCGACCCCATAGACGGCAGCCCACCAGGCTCCCCCGTCCCTGGGATTCTCCAGGCAAGAACACTGGAGTGGGTTGCCATTTCCTTCTCCAATGCATGAAAGTGAAAAGTGAAAGTGGAAGTGAAGTCAGTCGTGTCCGACTCAGAGATCTCATGGACCTCAGCCTACCAGGCTCCTCCATCCATGGGATTTTCCAGGCAAGAGTACTGGAGTGGGGTGCCATTGCCTTCTCTGATAAACTCCCTAACCATAGTCACTTCATGGCCTATTATGAAATTTCAAAGAAATTCGAGAAAATCAATTGGCTACTTGTTATTACACAGAGCAGTGAACATTGTGTGGGTGTTTCCCAGAAGATTAAGAACATCAGGAGTATAAAGATCTCAGAGTTCAAAGAGACCAGCAATTGGCACACTTTTCTATGAAGGGTCAGATAATAACTATTTTAGACTTGTGAGCTATACCATCTCTGCAACCACTCAGATCTGCTGTTGTAGCCCCAACACAGCCACAGATAATATGTAAACGAGTGAGCATAGCTGTGTTCCAATAAAACTTTATTTACAAAATGGGTGGAGGGCCAGATTGGCCCATGAGCTGTAGTTTGCCAGCTGCTACCCTAGACCAGTGTGCTTCTGTGACAAATGAAGAAAGTAAGATATGAAGAGATAGAGATGGTCACAGCCACTTATGAAACAGGGAAAAGAGAAAGTCTTAACAAATGTCTATTGAACTTGTATTACACATCGTGGTATGTGCTTAGTCATGTCCAACTCTTTTCAACCCCCATGGACTGTAGCCAGCCAGGGTCCTCTGTCCATAGGATTTTACAGGCATGAATACCAGAGTGAGTTGCCATTTCTCCGCCAGGGGATCTTCTTGACCCAAGGATCAAACCGGCATCTCCTGAATCTCCTGCATTTGCAGGCAGATTCTTCGCCACTGAGCCCCCTGGGAATCCCGTATTACACGTCAGGCTTTTTTTTACATACAGGAAAGGCAAAGATAGAGAAAACAGAAGAAATCCCTGCTCTCCCGGACCTCACAAGCCAATACAGACAGCAGACAGTAAGGCAAATAGATGAAAGAGATCAGGTCAGATAGCAGTAAGCTATATGGATGCTGTGGAAACAAGATAATGCATGAAGAGGCAGTTTAGGTACAGAAATAGGTAAAAGGAGAGACAATTAAATTGGTTGTCAAGGAAGACGGTTGAGCCACCCATGAAAAGATCACATCTATTAAGCACCCACTTTATATATACACTTATTTAACCTTCTCAGCCCTGTTATTCTAGTTGAGAAAACTGAGGCTAACAGCTGAGTAGCGTGCCCTTGGAGGAGCCCAGAAGGATCTGCAAGCCAGTCATACCTGGCTCCAAAGGCTGGACTCTCCCTCTCACAGCAGTGTCTCTCGGCCATTACATAGTAAGATGACTTAGGAGTCGCCTCAGAAATTTAAAGCATCTCAGTCTCACACACTTGATTTGGGGCCTGAACTTGTATTAAAAGGCAGATTAAATTTTAACAAAGTATTACAACATCAAAAACTGCTTTGATGACCTGATGCTTGAAATTGCCACAGTTTGTATCTTAAACATTAAACAAGGTTTTTAAAAAATTCTTTCACATTTTGTTTCTAAACACGATAGGAGAGAAGGTTTCAGGCTGTTACTTTCAAGCATCTCTCTGCAAACAAAACCTTCATGAATAATATTTATTCCCAACAAATGAAAGCCAAAATGAAACGCTCTTTTTTTTTCTTTTTAATATTGGTTTTTGAAGTACCAGAGATGCCTCAAATGCTATCTCAGAATTTTGATTCACTAAATGCAGCTAGCTTGCTGATTTGATCAAGACGATCATGGGTCAAATCATTCTCGTTATCTTTTTCAATGCCAACACGAGTGTTCCTTACGCTTCCTGTCTCCAACCAGTGGTCCATTAGGCGTGAAAGCGAAACGTAATATGACTTGTGGCGGGAATGGTTTCATCCACGTGACGTGCGCGCGCCCACCGGAGCCCCCCAGCACGTGCCCCTCCATGTGCATCCTGAGCTCCAGCTGTTCCTCTTTAGGGAAGAGGTTTAAATACTCACTCTGTCCCTGGACTGTTGTGAGCCACCACTGGAGGCAGAGACTTTGGGGAAGACTGCCCACCAAGCAGGCACAGGACCCAGCTGGGAGAAGAGAGGGCTTCTGGGGGGCAGTGAGGGGAGCCCAGGAGGAGGCAGTCAGGCATTGCACAATCTGGTGGAGGAGAGGGGGCTTCCTTCTGTTTGGCACCCTTTCTGCCCTCTGGCCTTCCCCTGGGCGTGGGCAGGGACACACACACACACACACACACTGTAACTCAACTTTTCCATGAATCAGTGGTCAGGAAAATACTGCACCTCTTCCTAGACCCTAAAACCTCCCAAAATTAACCTTCATTAACTTACTGGGTCTGGGTCAGGGTTTGTGCCAACAGGCAGTGCCTCTTGGCTTGTGTTGGCTTGTGCTTGGCACCTCCAACTGTGTCTGTCTGAGTTGGGTCTGAGGATCTGCTTTTTTATAATAACTTAGGTTGGAGCAAAAACTTTTTTTTTCAGGAATTTTTTTTTCTTTCTTCTTTTAGAAGGAAAAGAACTTTGGAGGAAACAAGATACAACAGACATGGAGACCTCAAAAAGTTAGTTAACTTGTCGATGCCTCAGTTACTGCATCTGTGCCTGCGTGCACGTGTGCATGACTGCACGCCTGCTCAGTCACTCAGTCGTGTTTGACTTTTTGCAACCCCATGGACCAAGCTTTTCCGTCCATGGAAATTTCCAGGCAAGAATACTGGAGCGGGGTGCCACTTCCTACTCCAGGGGAACTTCCTGACCTAGGGGTAGAACCCACGTCTCCTGCATCTCTTGCATTGGCAGATGGGTTCTTTATATGATTATAATAGTATCCACCTCCTAGGTTCAGAGTTCAGTGTGTTAACACAGGGGCCTGACCCACTCTGTTGATCTGAATCAGACTATAAAACAAAAAAGGAATCTTCCTTAAGAGAACTCTAGAAACTGTAGGAAAGAAGCAGTTTTATTTTTTCATTTAACATTTTTCCCTGCCAAGTATTTATATGTTTTATTTTTATCACATGACCATTTCATTATGATGCCATTACTTGGTTGCTTTATTATTTAGATTTTTTTTAACATTTTAATGTTATTGAATAAACAGTGCATGCACAGGGCATAACAGAAAAACAAACAAACATCACTTATTAACCAGCTTTTTAGAATTTTTTTTCTCTCTTTGGAATTCCTGAGTATCTTCCATTTTTTATTTAATTTTTATTTTGTATTAGAATACAGTTGATTTATAATGTTGTGTTAGTTTCAAGTGTACAGCAAAGTGGTTCAGTTTTTCATATACATATTTCCATTCCTTTGAGATTCTTTTCCTATATCACATCATATGATATTGCTTATATGGTGAGTCCAAAAAATGATACAAATGAACTTATTTACAAAACAGAAACACTCATAGACTTAGAAAACCAAGTTTATGGTTACCAGGGAGGAGTGAAAAGAAGGGATAGATTGGGAGTTTGGGATTGACATGTACACAGTACTATATTTAAAATAAATAACAAACAAGGACCTACTGTGTAGCACATGGAACTCTGTTCAATACTCTATAATAACCCAAACAGGAAAAAAATTTGGAATAGAATGGATACTTGTATGGGTATAATTGAGTCTCTGCAATACACGTGAAACACATAAATGTTAATCCACTACGTGCATGTGCGTGCTCAGTTACCTCAGTCGTGTCCAACTCTGTGCAGCCCTATAGACTATGGCCTGCCAGGCTCCTCTGTCCTCGGGACTCTCCAGGGAAGAATACTGGAGTGGGTTGCCATGCCCTCCAGGGGATCTTCCTGACCTAGGGATTGAACCCTAGGTGTTATGTGTCCTAGATTGGCAGGCAGGTTCTTTACCACTAATACTAGCTGGGAATCAACTGTCAGTTCAGTTCAGTTCAGTTCAGTTGCTCAGTCGTGTCTGACTCTTTCTGACCCCATGGACTGCAGCACGCCAGTCTTCCCTGTCCAACACCAACTCCCAGAGCTTGCTCATATTCACATCCATCAAGCTGGTGATGCCATCCAACCATCTCATCTTCTTTCGTCCCCTTCTCCTTCTGCCTTCAATCTTGCCCAGCACCAGGGTCTTTTCCAATGAGTCAGTTCTCTGCGTGGCCAAAGTATTGGAACTTCAGCTTCAGCATCAGTCTTTCCAATGAATATTCAGGACTTATTTCCTTTAGGATGGACTGGTTGGATCTCCTTGCAGTCCAGGGAACTCTCAGGAGTCTTCTCCAACACCACGGTTCAAAAGCATCAATTCTTCAGTGCTCAACTTCCTTTATGGTCCAACTCTCACATCTATGCATAAAGAATGAGAAGAGAATAGATAAGTGCAAAAAAAAAAAAGAAAGAAAAATCATAACTTTGACTGGACAAACCTTTGTCGGTGAAGTTATGTCTCTGCTTTTTAATATGCTGTCTAGGTTTGTCATAGCTTTTCTTTCAAGGGGCAAGCATCTTTTAATTTCAAGGCTGCATTCATCATCTGCAGTGATTTTGGAGCCCAAGAAAATGCCATACTCCAATAAAAATAAAATTTTTTAAAAAATAAAGAAATAGTTTAAAATCTCTAGAAGTAGTAAAATTTTAGAACTTCTTCCTTATTATCTCAGCATAGAGTCAACCATGTGAAGAAAGTTTATACTCATGTCTAATTAGCTTCTCCTACTGCACATCTTTGCATTGATTGCCAAGGAAGGCTGTCTTATTTCTTCTTGCTATTCTTTGGAACTCTGCATTCAGATGCTTATGTCTTTCCTTTTCTCTTTTGCTTTTCACTTCTCTTCTTTTCACAGCTATTTGTAAGGCCTCCCCAGACAGCCATTTTGCTTTTTTGCATTTCTTTTCCACGGAGATGGTCCTGATCCCTGTCTCCTGTACATTGTCACGAACCTCCATCCATAGTTCAGCAGGCACTCTATCTATCAGATTTAGTCCTTTAATTCTATTTCTCACTTCCACTGTATAATCATAAGGGATTTGATTTAGGTCATACCTGAATGGTCTAGTGGTTTTCTCTACTTTCTTCAATTTCAGTCTGAATTTGGCAATAAGGAGTTCATGATCTGAGCCACAGTCAGCTCCTGGTCTTGTTTTTGTTGACTGTATAGAGCTTCTCCATCTTTGGCTGAAAAGAATATAATCAATCTGATTTCAGTGTTGACCATCTGGTGATGTCCATGTATAGAGTCTTCTCTTGTGTTGTTGGAAGAGGGTGTTTGCTATGACCAGTGCATTTTCCTGGCAAAACTCTATTAGCCTTTGCCCTGCTTCATTCCACATTCCAAGGCCAAATCTGCCTGTTACTCCAGGTGTTTCTTGACTTCCTACTTTTGCATTCCAGTCCGCTATAATGAAAAGGACATCTTTGGGGGGTGTTAGTTCTCAAAGGTCTTGTAAGTCTTCATAGAACCATTCAAATTCAGCTTCTTCAGCATTACTGGTTGGGGAATAGACTTGGATTACTGTGATATTGAATGGTTTGCTTTGGAAATGAACAGAGATCATTCTGTTGTTTTTGAGATTGCATCCAAGTACTGTATTTCAGACTCTTCTATTGACCATGATGGCTACTCCATTTCTTCTGAGAGATTCCTGCCCACAGTAGTAGATATAATGGTCATCTGAGTTAAATTCACCCATTCCAGTCCATTTTAGTTCGCTGATTACTAGAATGTCGACGTTCACTCTTGCCATCTCCTGTTTGACCACTTCGAATTTGCCTTGATTCATGGACCTGACATTCCAGGTTCCTATGCAATATTGCTCTTTACAGCATTGGACCTTGCTTCTATCACCAGCCACATCTACAACTGGGTATTGTTTTTGCTTTGGCTCCATCCCTTCATCCTTTCTGGAGTTATTTCTCCACTGATCTCCAGCAGCATATTGGGCACCTACTGACCTAGGGAGTTCCTCTTCAGTATCCTATCATTTTGCCTTTTCATACTGTTCATGGGATTCTCAAGGCAAGAATACTGAAGTGGTTTGCCATTCCCTTCTCCAGTGGACCAATTTCTGTCAGACCTCTCCACCATGCCTGCCCATCTTGGGTGGCCCCACAGGGCATGGCTTAGTTTCATTGAGTTAGACCAGGCTGTGGTCTGTGTGATTAGATTGACATTGACTAATTTTCTGTGATTATGGTTTCTGTGTGTCTGTACTCTGATGCCCTCTCATAACATCTTACTTTGGTTTCTCTTACCTTGGATGTGGGGTATCTCTTCATGGCTGCTCCAGCAAAGCGCAGCCTCTGCTCCTTACCTTGGACGAGGGGTATCTCCTCACTGCCACCCCTCCTGACCTTGAATGTGGAGTGGCTTTGATCCTCAGCGATCAGTACAAAGAAATAGAGGAAAACAACAGAATGGGGAAGACTAGAGATCTCTTCAAGAAAATTAGAAATATCAAGGGAACATTTCATGCAAAGATAGGCACAATAAAGGACAGAAATGGTATAGACCTAACAGAGGCAGAAGATATTAAGAAGAGGTGGCAAGAATACACAGAAGAACTGTACAAGAAAGATCTTCACGATTCAGATAATCACATGGTGTGATCACTCACCCAGAGCCAGACATCCTGGAATTTGAAGTCAAGTGGGCCTTAGAAAACATCACTACAAACAAAGCTAGTGGATGTGATGGAATTCCAGTTGTTCAGTTCAGTTCAGTTCAGTCCAGTCGCTCAGTCGTGTCCGACTCTTTGCAACCCCATGAATCGCAGCACGCCAGGCCTCCCTGTCCATCACCAACTCCCGGAGTTCACTCAGACCCAGTTGAGTGATTTCAAATCCTGAAAGATGATGCTGTGAAAGTGCTGCACTCAATATGCCAGCAAATTTGGAAAACTCAGCAGTGGCCACAGGACTGGAAAAGGTCAGTTTTCATTCCAATCCCAAAGAAAGACAATACCGAAGAAGAATGCTCAAACTATCACACAATTGCACTCATCTCACACGCTAGTAAAGTAGTGCTCAAAGTTCTCCAAGCCAAGCTTCAGCAATACATGAACCGTGAAATTCCTGATGTTCAAGCTGGTTTTAGAAAAGACAGAGGAACCAGAGATCAAATTGCCAACATCCACTGGATCATCAAAAAAGCAAGAGAGCTCCAGAAAAACATCGATTTCTGCTTTATTGACTATGCCAAAGCCTTTGACTGTGTGGATCACAATAAACTGTGGAAAACTCTGAGAGAGATGGGAATACCAGAGCACTTGACCTGTCTCTTGAGAAACCTATATGCAGGTCAGGAAGCAACAGTTAGAACTGGACATGGAACAACAGACTGGTTCCAAATAGGAAAAGGAGTATGTCAAGGCTGTATATTGTCACCCTGCTTATTTAACTTATATGCAGAGGACATCATGAGAAACGGTGGGCTAGAAGAAGCACAAGCTGGAATCAAGATTGCCGGGAGAAATATCAATCACCTCAGATATGCAGATGACACCACCCTTATGGCAGAAAGTGAAGAGGAATTAAAAAGCCTCTTGATGAAAGTAAAAGAGGAGAGTGAAAAAGTTGGCTTAAAGCTCAACATTCAGAAAACAAAGATCATGGCATCTGGTCCCATTACTTCATGGGAAATAGATAGGAAAACAGTGGAAACAGTGTCAAACTTTATTTTGGGGGGCTCCAAAATCACTGCAGATGGTGACTGCAGCCATGAAATTAAAAGATGCTTACTCCTTGGAAGGAAAGTTATGACCAAACTAGATAGCATGTTAAAAAGCAGAGACATTACTTTGCCAACAAAGGTCCATCTAGTCAAGGCTATGGTTTTTCCAGTAGCCATGTATGGATATGAGAGTTGGACTGTGAAGAAAGCTGAGTGCCGAAGAATTGATGCTTTTGAACTGTGGTGTTGGAGAAGACTTGAGAGTCCCTTGGACTGCAAGGAGATCCAACCAGTCCATTCTGAAGGAGATCAGCCCTGGGATTTCTTTGGAAGGAATGATACTAAAGCTGAAGCTCCAGTACTTTGGCCACCTCATGCGAAGAGTTGAGTCATTGGAAAAGACTGTGATGCTGGGAGGGATTGGGGGCAGGAGGAGAAGGGGAAAACAGAGGATGAGATGGCTGGATGGCATCACTGACTCGATGGACGTGAGTCTGAGTGAACTCCGGGAGTTGGTGATGGACAGGGAGGCCTGGCGTGCTGCGATTCATGGGGTCACAGAGAGTCAGACATGACTGAGGGACTGAACTGAACTGAACTGAACTGCACATCTTACTTGTCTGCTGGAAGTAAACAAAATCGTATTCAAATCTTGATGTCACCATCCTTACTTAACTGTATGCCCTTAGACCAGTCCCCTAACTTCTCTAGGCACCCATTTCCTTACCTGGAAAATGAAAATGTGCACCTACTGTAAAGGGCTGTTGTAATGGCTGAGTGAATGTAGCACATGGCACACTGCACGTCTCAAGGAAAGGTATTGTTAAGAAATAGTTTTACTATTTCCTAGTGGCTTCCTAGTGGCTCAGATGGTAAAGAATCTGCCTGCAGTGCAGGAGACCCAGGTTTCATCCCTGGGTTGGGAAGGTTCCCTGGAGAAGAGAACGGCTACCCACTCCAGTATTCTTGCCTAGAGAAGTCCATGGCAGAGGAGCCTGGCAAGCTACAGTCCATGGAATCGCAAAGAGTTGGACATGACTGAGTGACTACACTTTC
The DNA here is from genome assembly GCA_006410935.1 of Redunca redunca. Taxonomy (NCBI): domain Eukaryota; kingdom Metazoa; phylum Chordata; class Mammalia; order Artiodactyla; family Bovidae; genus Redunca; species Redunca redunca. The sequence continues at coordinate 269,570 of SJYQ01092608.1, read as the reverse complement.
ACTTTCACAAAAGCAAAACTTCAGAGTTACTAAAGATACTCTTGTTCTTCTCAAAAATCAATATTGCCTCAAACTGTTCCTAATTTTCTAATCCCTTTTTTCAAACTAGTGATTCTTGAGCTCCTTGGGGTTCTTAGCCTTATCGAGAATCCAATGAAAATTTCAAACCCTCTTCACCCAGAAGTTCATCAGGAAGCTTTTGTGCACAGTTTCAACAGGTTCAAGGACTTTCCCAAACCCATCCACATGCCCCTCAGAAAGTCCAAGGACCCCCAGCAGGAAACTTTAGTTTTGAGAATTCCCCCACTTCCTCCCACTAACTCATGGCCAGCACCCCAGAAGCAGCCTTATCTGGAAGGATCTGACTGCCCTGAAGTGACCTCAGATACAAAATTTTGGTGGACCCAGGGATCCGGAGGAGCCTAGGTATTGAGCAGAACTAATCAAGCTGAGGAGAAATTATCTCAGCACAGCCTGAGTCTGGCAGAACAAAAGTCCAATTACCAACCTCAGACTTTCAAAATGTCAGACCCACTTTACTGGAAATCTTTCTCGGTTCAGAGGCACTAACTGGACCAAAGGGAGAAAGCTGAGTCAGAGGCAAGAAGCACCAGGGCTGGTGGAGAAGGCATCAGGGGCTCACTACTAGTAACAGCTGTCCCTTGACAAAGCTGCAAAGACCCCAGAAGGCAGGTCTAGGGACCCTCCCCTTGTGCTGATGCCTTCCCTTAATGGCAAGATCCACATCGCTTCTGTGCACCAAGAGGCTGTTGAGAGCAGGCCCTTATCATCTCTAGCCGTGACCATGAGTCTCATTCATTTGGGGCCCCTAGTTAGCCATCCTGTGAGTTCAGATAAGGGTCCCACTGAAAGGTTCCCTAGAACCACCCAGGAGAGGTGTCTAAAGTCAGATAGGTGCCTGGGGTAGCATTCAGCTCCATGAGGCTTCATGTACAGACCTTAGAAGGTCACATCACCCTTTTGAGGCCAAGTTCAGTTCAGTTCAGTTCAATTCAGTCGCTCAGTCGTGTCCAACTCTTTGCGACCCCATGAATCGCAGCACGTCAGGCCTCCCTGTCCATCACCAACTCCCGGAGTTCACTCAGACTCACGTCCATCGAGTCGGTGATGCCAACCAGCCATCTCATCCTCGGTCGTCCCCTTCTCCTCCTGCCCCCAATCCCTCCCAGCATCAGTCTTTTCCAATGAGTCAACTCTTCGCACGAGGTGGCCAAAGTACTGGAGTTTCAGCTTTAGCATCATTCCTTCCAAAGAAATCCCAGGGCTGATCTCCTTCAGAATGGACTGGTTGAATCTCCTTGCAGTCCAAGGGACTCTCAAGAGTCTTCTCCAACACCAAAGTTGAGCATCATGAGTTGAACTTTAAATGAGGAAATCTATGTAGAGAACTAGGAACCTAGTGAGCCCTCAGTGAATGCAGCTGGCGTTATAACAGTTATTAGTTATCAAGGGTGGGGGAATGAGGAACTTGACTGAATATCAAGAGTTAAAAACTCAGGTAGGAAGATTCTTGCTAAAACTAGGCTCAGAAGGCCAAGAACCGACCAAGGACAGGGAAGAGTTGAAAAGAGGGCTCCAAAGAGACTGCCTAAAGTTTGGTTCAGGAGGGTAGGCCCTAGTGGTCTAGTGGTTAAGACCCTATGCTTTCATCCATGAGGCCCAGGTTCACAGCAAAAGAAATTTAAAAAAAAGTTTGGTTCAGGAACAAGTCCTTATCAGTCCAATATGGCAGACTACAGAAATTGCCATGCTTCTCTACCCTTCCCTGAGCCTTACTGTAGTATAACTCTGTAGCTATTCCCTTCCAGAAGTGGAATCTGAGCTGACCAACAGAAAATGATAGAAGCAGCATGGTATTAGTTCTAATCCTAGACCTCTTTCACCTTCCCCATCTCACTGCCACATGAACCAGCCTGGGCTAACCTTACGAATCCCAAAAGAAACAGAGCCTAGTCCCACACTTCCCGCTTGACCTAGCAACAACACCTGCAAGCACAGACACTCTTCTGGTCTGCAGCCGACTGAACACACAGGAGTCCAGCAGCAGCCAGAGTAACCGCCTAGCAGAGGAGAATCTGAAGCTCGTGGTTAGAACTATCTGCCTGGGAAAGATCCAGCAGATCTTTCAGCAGCAAAGGACACTTAAGTGTTGGAAAACATTCTAGAGTATTTGGCAAGTGAGAGCTTCTACACTAGGCTGCAGATAAATTCCAGATAGAAAGGAAACTTTGAGAGATTTTATTATGAGGCTTGAACTCAATCATTTTAATGCTCTTTGAGAGATGCCAGTAAAGATTAGACTTCCCGTTTAATTACTTTGAGCCGCTAGACTTTGCTTCCTAAAGCATGACTCAATGCAGGAACTGGTGAACATCAGCCCTGGGTCTTACATAGGAAAGATACCTCTATAACCATATCCATATCTGTATCTATCTGATCTTCTTTTGCACAGTTTCTTCAGTTTAGTAGCTAATTAATAAATAGTAGCCTATAATTATTATCTTTGTGACCCCATGGACATTCTGCAGGCCAGAATACTGGAGTGGGTAGACTTTCCCTTCTCCAGGGGATCTTCCCAACCCAGGGATCGAACCCAGGTCTCCTGCTTTGCAGGTGATTCTTTACCAGCTAAGCCAACAAGAAAGCCCAAGAATACTGGAGTGAACAGCTTATCCCTTCTCCAGCAGATCTTCCCAACCCAGGAATCAGGGCAGGGTCTCCTGAATTGCAGACAAATTCTTTACCAACTGAGCTATTAGGGAAGCCCTTATAATTATTATTAGTCCCTTGCCCCCTCACACTTTGGACCTCAGATCCACATCCTTCTGAGAAACGACTTGGAGTTTTAGACCTCTCCATTCCCTGCATCTCTCCAGTCCCTGGTCCATTCAAGTCTCGCCTTGCTTCAGGCTTACTGGAAGGAAGACAGCTTTGAAGGTCACCACCTGCCTCAGCCTCTGAAAAAACCACACAACAGGCTCCATTCCAAGAGCTGCAGACTCCAAGACAAAGATCACTGCCCTAGTAACTCTAAACCATGCCCTTTGGGGACAGTAGAGTCACCGAGGAATGCACAAATCCAAAAGCACACCAAGCATTGCTTAGGGCTTGAAAAAATGTTACCACGCATATAGGCTGTTTTTGAGAGGTATGTACTAGATTTTCAGTGCTGTTATTTTTATCTTCAGTTATTACATACTTTCACATAATTTCAACTGTGTGAGGAAAAGACCTAGTTTTTTCCTGAGGTAAAAGCTTCTTCATTTTAAGTATTTGTTTATTTGGCTGTGTTGAGTCTTAGCTGCAGCGTGGGCTTTGTTACCCTGTGGCATGTGGAATTTCAGTTTCCCAACCAGGGATTGAACCTGTGTCTCCTGCATTGCGAGGTGGATTCTTAAGCACTGGACTGTGAGGGAAGTCCTTGAAAGGCTTCTTATAAACAAACAAACAAAGATTAGCAATTTCCATTATAGGATCCCTTAGGGCAGGAGCTATGCCTTTTCTAGGTTCTGGAACTCTCCAGCCCTCACCTGGCAAAAATCAACTGAGCTGGGCCTCCCTGGTGGCTCAGATGGTAAAGCATCTGCCTGAAGTGCAGAAGGCGGGTTCGATCCCTGGATCAGGAAGATCCCCTGGAAAAGGGAACGGCAACACTCCAGTGTTCTTGCCTGGATAATTCTATGGACAGAGGAGCCTGGCAGGCCACAGTCCATGGGGTCACAAAGACACAACTTAGCAACTAACACTTTCACTTTTTCACTCTTTAATCTATGAGTCAAGATCAAGCGTCTCTCAAGAAAGAGGCTCACACACGGAAATCTATGGTGACAGTGATCACTGTTAAGTGATGACTAGGGAAGGAAACATCCCTGAGGGACCACCTCGCTGGTCTCTGGGCACTTCCCCAGGGCTAGCATAACTGTAGGTCCTGCTCCACCGCTAACCACTATCAGTGTCACTTTGGACAACTCATCTCTCCATTCAGAATGGAGTTGGAGAGGGTCTCAGCCTCCCCAACAGAAAATGAGGAGCTGCTATGAGGTGGGCTCAGAAATCCTTCTGGTTTGGAGCATCCAATCAACTAAGTATGAACAGAGGAGAGGAGCTTACAGTGCTTTCCTAGCCTCAAGCTTATAAGGAAAGCACTCTCAGAGCACAGTGTGAGCAAATGCAAAACAGGGACCAAGCCCTGCCTGCCCTGGGGCATCGTGCAGAGGGGAGGGAGGAAGTGGATGTAGTAAGCGCCTTAACCAGGAGGGCTTCCTAGGGGAAATGCCCTGGGTGTGAGAGTGATTTTTTGCTGAGGAGCTTAACAAAGAGCATCTTCTGTCAGACTCCCACATAATATTAGCTTACATGTGGACTACATGAACTTGTTTTCACTGCAAAAGTCACATTATAGAGACTTCCTTTTCTTTTGCCATTAAGTAAATCATCTTGGTATCAGTTGATTGCATTTGCATGTAAAGAGGGATGCTGTGTTTGTAGCTAATGTATTTGCATGTGCATTTTAATTAATCCACTGGCAGGAGGATGGTGACTAGAAGGGCAGGGATGGAAGTATTGCTGTCTCCTGCCAATAGAATTGGACACTTCTGGAAGCCAAACACAGTCTGACGGGTGGGATTCTTGCAGGCAAGTGGGGGCTGAGCAGCAGCAGCCCCTCCGGATCTGTCTGTCAAGGATTCACGTGGTTCCCACCTGAGGCCACTCACTGTCTGGTCCAGCCAGAGGACTGTGGATCACTGCGAAGATACTGATGGTCTGCCTCAGACCACATGGAGAAGAACTCCTTTCTCTTTAAACCGTTATGTTTTTGCTTCCATGTGGCTTGGCAGAAGCCATCAAAAAGCTATTGCTTTATGTCTGTGTGCTGGTCATAGGCTTGCCTACTCAGAGAAACAGCCTCGTGAGTGTTTAACCATCTCCTCTGCTCTTTGCTCTTTGAAGCTAGAATTAACAGTAAGCTCAATTTGCATCCAACATTTAAATTTACTCATTAAACTCTAAGCCACAACACCTCCTAATAGCCCAGTACCTGGTAAAGACTGCAGTCCTTTCTGAAGAACATGTTCCCTTTCAGGGAATGTAACTTCCTTAATCACGTTTTACTCAAAGCCCAGGTTTTTGCATACAGAAGAATCAGGTGACCTCTCTCCAGGGTGTCCCCAGGGAGACAGAAGGTGAGGGCAGAGTGGCAAGAGGAACCCAGAGACTGGGGCAGGCTCCCATAGTCACTAACTGTTGTGGAAATCAGATTTCAGAATCAGAATTTAAATGGTTTTTTTCTTCTTGTTGTTGATTTTAGTTTATTTTTGCTTTTTATAATTTACTGAAGATCTGCATGCAGAATGAAACAACTAAGATTTTAACTTCGCTTGAAGTCAGAGTCGCGACCTCAAGCCTGTGGCCCTCAGTTGCATGAAATCTCTTTCATCTGTGAAAACTGCCTACAATTCCCCTCAGGTGCATTTTTCTAGGGATTGTTTGGGCCTGGACAGGGGAGACCAGTCTTAGAGTCTAGGTAGACAAACTTCAAAAGATTGCTAGTATACTTTTTTTCATCTGGAGTGATAGTAAACAAGGCAAATACATGTATTTGAAAAGAGATTTAAGTCTATGTTTTAAAGCAAATCAGAATCTTAAGATACAAAGTAAAGAATACCTCTGAAAGAAGATTCAGAGATGATAGATGGATAGATAGATGATAGACAGACAGACAGATAGGTAGACAGGTAGATAGACAGATGATCTGAAAAGAGAGGTCATGGTATTCATCCAGAAGAACGAAGAGGAAATTTGATATTCAGAGAATAAAACAGTGTGATATTTGTTACTTGAGTGTTTAACACTTATTTACTCATTTTTTGGCAGTTTTTTTCTTTGTTATTGAAGTATAGTTGAATTACAATGTTGTTATTATTTCACCAGGCTCCTCTGTCCATGGGATTCTCCAGGCAAGAATACTGGAGTGGGTTGCCATTCCCTTCTGCAGGGGATCTTCCCAACCCAGGGATCGAACCCGAGTCTCTTATGTCTCCTGCATTGGCAGGCGGGCTCTTTACCACTAGCACCACTTGAGAAGCCCTCTAGCCCATCACATGATCTCATTTATCCCACGACACACTTACAAGGGAGTCTTACTGCCTCCAGGGAATAGAAAGATCAGATCATGTGCCTGAGAGTCGACATCTCACACATGGCAGAGCTGGATTTGAACTCGGCGTCTCCAAACCCAAGCCCACGTTCTTCCCAGAATTTCGCATTGCACATATACCCCCTCCCTTCTGGCCATTCAGGAACAACGCAGCAAATGTGGAACCTTGGTGCACACTAGGGCCTCCAGGCACTTACTCAGCTCAGCAAAGCAAGAGCAATCCTGTCCCTCACTCAAGAGGTGGGAGAGGCAGGTCAAGATGGAGTGGTGATCTTCGGGCAAAATTAATAAGCCAGCCTTCTTAGACCTCCCTGCGGAAGGCCTGCCACTGGGCCTCGGCTGGATTCCCCCAGCCTCCCACCCAGGCCACTCTTGGGCACGTCCTTACGACCACTGCTCAGGGCCGGGGTCCCAGGTGAGCACACACAGGGGGAGTCAGGGTGCTGGCGTCAAACAGCTTCCTGGGAGAAAGCCTGAAGCTTGGGCAGGGTGCTTACCGGCCTTCGGAGAAATGCAAGGGGGCACCTGCAGGCGCACAGATGGGGGCAGGAGAGCACAGGGTGTGTCTGCAGGAGCGTGAGGGGCCCATGTGGCTGCACTGAGGCCACAGCAGGCAAGTGATAGGAAACGAAGAGTAGGGACCAGAGTGGCAAGGCCTTACACAGCTCGGTGGGAGACACCAGCTGCTTCTGGACGAGTATTATCATCAAAGCTGGGCTTCCCAGGCGGCACGGCCTAAAGAATCCACCTGCCAATGCCAGAGATGCTGGATCAATCCCTGGGTCCGGCAGACCCCCCGGAGTAGGAAATAGCAACACATTCCAGGGTTCTCGGGAGAAAGCCCTATGGACAGAGGAGCCTATTGCAGAGAGTCACGACTGAGCACACGTGCATCCTGATCAAAGCTATGTGTTCCCCAGATTAACGTGGCGGCAACCAGCACAGGAGCTGAAAGGGGTTGGGGGAAGGAGCCAAGAAGCTCAGTAAGAAGCAAGTGCTTGTGCGTTAAAATACAAAATTAAATAATATAAACAGAAAAGAAAAAAAAAAAGCATCCACCAACGCTATGACCAGACCTGAGGCAGGACCATGGCAAGAGAGAAAGGAATGGATGTGAGAAACGCTCAGCTCCATCCGTCAGAAGCGCCCAGTCCCTCCTGCCCCAGGGTTTTAGCACAGGCCAGTTTCTCTACCTCACTGTCCATCACGGTCTCCACCTAGACCTAACTCTCTGACCTCCCAGACTAGTCCAGGCCCTGGTTTTACACCCCACCCCCTTCACATCCCTATTGTCATTGCATGTGTGGGAGAGTCTGTGCAGGGCTGGGGGTGTCCCTCCAGCTGCGCCCACACCACCCATTTCACCACTGCTCTCCCAGCATCCCGCCCCCCTACCCCCACCCCTCAACCCCTGCACAGCCCAGGTAGGCAGGGCTGCACTGGGCTCTGTCCTTCTGCGGTCAAAGTCAAAAGCCAAACGGTCTAGGAGTTCATTAGCTTCCCCTGCTGACACGGAGAGGCGACGTGTTCAGGGTGGTGGGGCCAGAGGTGGACAGACTAAAACCTGGGAGCTTGTGTGGGGACGTCTCCTCATCCCCTCCCGGGAAGCTCCTGACTCTTGGAGCCACGATCCGCGGCAGGCGAGCTGGGGGATTTATCATGCTTCCAACGTGATTGACTTCTGATGAGAGGTTCGGGAGCCTGAAAATGCTCCTGGCTTACCGTGTACTGTGAGTAAAAAAGAAAAGAAATAACAGGCACTCTTCAAGTGTGGGAGCTGAAAAAGATGCTAATTAAATGTCAGGGCTGGAGTTTAACCCACTTGAATGGGGTGTTTCTATTCTGGAGTCGTTGAATTTCTCCTTTTCCCAAACCTGGCCTCTCAACAGCTCAACCTGGTTTGCAAACTGACAACAGGAGCCGGATGACGGGGGGAGGCCTGGGGCTCAGGGGCTGGACTGGCCGACCTCTCTAGCCCTCCTCACCCAGAATTCAAAACTTCGGGGATGCTGAGAGGAGGGGTGGGGTCTAAGAAGTGGAGGAGTCACAAGACATCCACATCTTCTTTGCATCCAGAGCAAAAAAAAAGAAGGTGCCAGAAAGGAAAGACCCCTTGCTTGGGGTAGGGGTGGGAGGGGCCAGGTCTCAAATTCCATCTGAGCAAAGGCATTAGGTGGCAGATGGCTCAGAAGCCGAGTCCAGCATGGCTGAGGCCGCGGCCATTGACAGCTCTGTCCCTGGGGTCACTCGTGACCGGGAGGTGGCCTCACCTGGCCTGAGAGCCCAGACCCGGCTCCTCACACAGCCTATTTGCATTCCTGGCCCAGAGAGGTAGCCCTGTTAACCTCATCAAGGGCCCCACAGACAGCTGATGCCATGCGGAGGTTTTACTAATGTTCTCTGCCTGGAGAGGCCCGCAGACAGCCAGCCCAGGGCTCTGCACCCACGTGGAGCATCATCACTGAACAGGCGCTGAACAGCCGCTACTGCAGAACACGGGGCCCGGTGTCCTGCTCGCCTCCAGTCTGTCCCCCAGGGCCCCACATTAGCCCAGCACCACGTGGAAAGGAAGAGGGGGCTCCCCTCCCAATACCCACCCCTTTCATCTCCAGAGGATCAGGGCTGGCATAATAATGATCATGAGCACACCCAACACCGATTCCCTCCTTAGCAGTTCTCAAAGTGCTTTCCCAGCCCTTCTCTCTCCTCATCCTCATTACTGCCTCTGAGAACAGACCCGGTGTGCAGCAAAGAAAATCCACGTCCAGAGGTGATGGGACCCATCTAAGCACTCAACCAGCAAAACTGACAGAGCAGAGCAGGGCGGCCGTCTCAGAGCCATGCCTGTACTCAGACCCAGGGCCCTGGCATGCTGGATTCTCCCAGTCTCACACCAAGAACCTCTCACCAGGCCCGCAAACCTCTCTTCCTCCTGGGGAAGCCCAGGCACCAGGTTCAGGGTCATAGAGACCCCCAGGCAAGGAGCTCCCCATAAGCCAGATCCCGATTTTAATCATCCATTTTAACGCACATTCACCAGCTTTCTGTTCCTCTTCCTGCCATCCACAGGCGCGGGAGCAGGGGAGGAGGGATAAGGCAGAGGAGGAATGAATGAAAGGCGAACAAATCCCCCCACTCGAGGCAGCAGCACCACACTTATTATTAACAGAGGCCCCGAGAGAGGCTTGTGTTTAATATGGTTTGGATTAAGCGGCGAGAAGGAACACGGGCTCCCCCGCACGCACTGGTGTGATTAAACCAGCCACACAGTCGGCTAGCCCCGCTCCCCCAGCCCACCTCTCAGCCCACAGCGGGGTGTCAGTGGGGCGGGTGGTGAGTTCAGCCTCTTCACAGGAGCTTGGAGTCCAGGCCTCCTCTGGGCCCCAGGGAGGCCGACCCACAGATGCTCAACTAAGGGCAGATAATGTCAACTCCAGAGCAGCCACCAACCATCTGTCCACTCACCACCCAGGGGTTTACTCTCAAAACTGATTTTCTGTCTTCTGAAGGCAGTAATGAGCACTTGCTCATCCCCAACTCTCCCCCTCCACTAAGCCCATGATGGTGGGCTAATGTGGGGTCCTGGGCATGGACTGGAGGAGAGCAGGATACCAGGCCCTGTGTGGCTGTTCAGAAGTGGCAGAGGGGCTGTCTCAAGAGTTGACCTGCAAGGCCTGTAAGGGCTTCATCAACTGCAACATTTGCTCAGACAGAAAGCAGGCTTCTCATAAACCCAACCAGGGGCTGTGCTGTATTACATCACCATCCCCACCCTTCCCTCCAGCATTTCAATTGCCCAGCATTGTAAGGTATCTAAAAAATGTTTATGAAATTAATAAAGGAACTTCCCTTTTTAATCTGAGACCTAGGCAGACAGGAAGTTCTTCCCCGTGTTTAACTGAACTCTACTGCTTTTATTTCGTGCTTTTTCCCCTTTGGAGTTCTTCTATTTTTTTCCCCCCTTTGGAGTTCTCAGTGGACAAAACAGATCCTGTTTACAGAAGCATCCAGTCCTGGAGAAGAGGGTGAGGGGCCAGGTCAGAAAAAGGCTTAAATATGTCACTTACATTTACACATATATTTCATAACTGCATGAGCACCAACCAACCAAAACAGATGCCTGCTCTAACATCCCCTCCTTCCTCGCCAGTGAGGTTTGGGTGCCCGCAAGGAGAAGATGCATTTAGACGTGGTGGGGGCTTAACCTGTGGGCTGCTGTGAAAGATCTTCTCAAAGAGCATCACTGTCGGGCTGGAAGCCCCTAGGAGATGGGTTCCAAAGTTGTCACTGTCTATGGAGGTCACTTCGTCTATCACTATGCAAGGTTGCACTATTGTTCAGCAAATGTTCATTCTCTAGAGCCCCCACCCCCATGGAAAGAGACACCTCCCACAACTTGGGTGTTGGGCTTTGCCAACTTGCTTTGACCAGTGGAGTGTGAGTCGATGTGGCACATGGGTCCAAAGTTTCTAGAAGGTCTGTACGTTTATGGCAGACCTCTTGAGCTTCTTCTCTCTACCATGAGAACAGAATTCCACAGAGCATGGAGGCTTCTTGTGCATAATCCTAGAAGGAGAAGCAGGAGTTGACCTAAACTTGACCATCCACCCAGAGCCAAGCACAGCCAGGCCTAAAAGAAACATAGCCACACTGCAGATCCGTAAGGATCACCACTACTTGTCAGCTGTGAGGTTTAGGGGCTGTTACAATAGTACAGGCTGACTCACCCACTCACTCCCCTGATTCCTGGCAACGTGAGCCAAATGTTATCATCCAGGGCACAAAGTGAAGAAACTGATCGGCTTTGGAGGCAGATAGACATGAGCGCTAATCTCAGCTCTATCACTTAGCTGTGTGATGTTAGGCAAGTTACTTTCACTCTCTGAACCCCAACTTCTCCCTCTATAAGACGATGCTGACAGTGACCACCTGGGAGGACTGTGGTTAGCATTACACGTGAAAATGCAAGCACCTGTGCTCGAGCTGTAACAAGCAGACGCTGAGTCAGGCCATCTCTAAGGCCCAGGTACCTTCTCAATCATTCATTCATTCATCCATCCAACCGCTGTACTTTGAGCAGCCTTTCTGTGCAAATACTGTGCTTGGCCATGGGGATACAATATTGAAAAAGACACAGGCAATTCCTGGCCTCACAGAACCCAGCTCTACCTGCTCCCCAACCCTCACCCCCCACCTCGCAGCTAAACTCACCACTAAAGCTATAAGCTTAGTGAAGAGTACAGAAATTCAGCAAGTCCTTGGGCATTTAAACTTAGGTACAGAGGGCTTCTAGGGGGTATAACAGGGAGCCTGACCTAGCTAGAAGCAAGAGAGGCTTCTGTGAAGAAGGGAGATTTGAGATGAGCACTGAAGGGCCACGGACACTAACCAGGGAAGGGCTGTTGAGGGACAAGCATGGAGCCAGAGGGAACAGCACATTAGTGAAGTGAGGTCCTGGGGAGGTGAGGCTGGAGCAGAGCAGTCGGGCCTTCGAGCCATGTCAAAGACTTTGGGCCATCCTAGAAAACACTGGGTATCTTGATTTTAAATTAAAGGGAGGTAAGAGCAGTTTAGGGCTTCCCAGGTGGCGCTAGTGGTAAAGAACCCTCTGCCAGTTCAGGAGACGTAAGAGACATAGGTTTGATCCCTGGAACGGGAAGATCCCCTGGGGGAAGGCATGGCAACCCACTCCAGGATTCTTGCCTGGAGAATCCCACGAACAGAAGAGCCCTGTGGGTGGGCTGTAGTCCATAGGGTTGCAAAGAGTTGGACATGACTGAAGTGACTTAACACATACACACACAAGAGCAGATTTGTTATCTGGAATGATGAGATTAAGATACACCTAAAACAAAAGGATTCAGAAAAAGTGGAAATTAGAGGACAGACTGGTTCCAGCTAAACATGGAGTTACAAACTTATTGGGTTGGCCCATAAGAGCTTATGGAAAAACCCAAAGGAACTTTTGGGGTTAATCCAACATTTATCTCTGTTTCTTTCTTGTTGTGGCTAAAAATGTGACAGGCACAGGATGAAAGTCACATAAAAGAAAACAGCATAAAAGCACAACAAAGATAACAAGAGCGGAGATCAGAGCAGATATAACCAGAAGTTTAGAATTCTTGGGTGGGGTCGGGGGAGGTGGAAAGCAGAGGCATGAGGAAAGCTAGCAGACTGAAAAGAGCCGGGTCCAAGCCGCCAGCAGGGAGGGCAGTGACATGGAGACACAGAAGCAGCTGCTTTCGTGCACGGAGTCCAGGAAGGCCCAGCGGGGAGGGGTGCTGAGGACCGTCAAGGCAGCGAGTGGCTGCGGCTGAAAACAGCGGGACTCTCCCGAGTCTGTATAAGCAGCAGCAGCTTCCCCCACCACGACAGGCAGACAGGAAGGAGGTCTAGGTTCGGAACAGGCACCCTGAAAGTGAGGGTGCCACACTGTGTACGGCCCAGCTGAAGACCTACAAGTGATGAGACCCCACCCCCCGCTCCCCACCCCTGTTTCCCTGACCCTTCTTCCCCGACCCTTCTTCCCCACTTAGCTCCCAGGAGACAGGCAGATTCCCCGCTGCGGAAACTGGTCAAGAGATAAGAGGATGTCATGGCAGGAGAGGAGAGTCCTCAGTGGCTCAAACTGGTCCCTGCCCAGTAAGCCCCCAGTGAAACCCACCACTGGGCAATCAGGCCCATGTACCAGAACTTCCAAGTCACGTTGTAACGCTTCACTCTTAAACATTAAGAGTTAGCCAAAGATCAACACATATCAGACAGTCTCCAAACATGAAAAGCAGACATGAAACAAATAGAAAAACAACTTTAAACAAAAAATGAATTAAGGTAGGCAGCAAATATTATAGTTAATATCCTCAAAGAGATTTTAAAAAAAGAAGAAGATATTGCATCCATGGAAATTAGAACAGGATGCCCTCCCCCACAAAAATGTATATTGGGGTGGGGGAAGGATTGAGGAAACAAGAAAACATAAAATAGCATGAACTGAAAAATCAATAGAAGCCTTAGAAGAAAGAAGAAAAAAATAGTTAAAGAGATTAAAAACAGGAAAGAAAATATTTAAGGGTTTTTCTTTTCCCCTGGAGGTCAAATGTCCAATAATCATGAAACAAGTTTTGGAAAGGGAAAAAGAGACAACAAAAGGAAGGAATTTTTAAAATGTAACATTGTGCAAGTTAATTTCCTAGATTTGAAGGTGGTGTTTTCATACTGAAGAGCCCTGTCATCAAGAGCCCAGCATAATGCAAAATGGGTTTCCAAGCACACTATCGGGAAGCCTGAGAACACCAGGGTAAAGAGGTGATGGAGAGGCATCCAGAGAGGTGATGTGCTGGTGGGAAGGGAACTAGGCAAGCTGGGGTCACCTCCAAAGGATCCAGTATCAAAACAGTTCTCATCAATACTGGAAGCTAGGAGACAAAGGCCCTGCAGATTCTAAGGGAAAATTATATCAACCCCAGGATTCTGCATCTGGTGAAACTATCATTCAGCCATGGATAGATATAAGGCAGAGTAATAACATTCTCAGAGATGAAAATCCTCCAAAATTTGATCCCCCACGCATCTTTTCTCTGCAAATTATTAAAAGATGGTTCCACCGAAAGGAGAAAACCACAACACAGGAGAGCCCAGAGGGAGTCCCCAGGGGGCCGTGAAGGGGCCAAGAGAGGAACCAACTGGGATGAGAAACAAGCGGCCAGGGAACTCCAGGAGGGGCTCTTACTGAAGCTGTGAATACCAAGATGGGAATTCTACTTCTGTTCAGAGAGCTGAGAGTAAATGAATGATCCATACAGACGAATGACCACAAAGAAAAGGCTGAATAGGAACTGCAAAAGAAAGAGAATGTTGTGCAAAAAGGAAACTTAACATGATTCACCACAGGCCTCAACTCTAAATAATAGTCATACAACCACAATACTATGTACATTATATTTATTTAGCTGAAAAATTGTGTTGCTGCTGCTGCTGTATTAAAAGAATTGAAGGGGAAATGGGGATGATGAGAGTGAAAGAGTTAGAGCCACCTCTTCTGTCATAGGAAGTCAATAGAATCTAAAACTTTACAACATTAAAAAAAGAGTAATATGTGTGTTACTTAGAAATATAGAGAAAATGCCAAGAAAGTCGAAAGAATTTAAAGCAGTTGCCTTGTCTGAGTGCAGAAGCTGTGGATGCAAAGGACTGAGAAATTTTTCTCTCAATATTTAAAATATAAGCTTCATAGAACATTTGACATCTATATCTGTGCATTTGCATCTATTTCAATGTGGTTTTACAAAAAACATAAATGAAAGGGGAAAATAAAACAGTAAATAGCTCTACTGTGGAATTCATAAATAGACACCCACAGGCCAAACAGATAAAACAAATGACTATTGAAGAGCAAATAGCTCAGAATAACTTTGTCAGGGACATTGGCACACATAGATACAAAAACTGTGGTATGTCAACTTTCAGAAGGAGGAGAAAATGATGTGCTCTGGAAAATTGGGATAAATGACTGAGAACATTATCTCTAATGATAGAGAAGAGAAGCATAATCTTAAAAATGCATGTGAAGAAGCTGAACAAAATGATTTCATGAAGTAATGAGGGTGGAGGAAACGGTGCTTCTAAATAAAGATTATACATAATATACAACATTTTAATATGCATATGCAAGTGAACTAATTGATAAATTAAGTTTAAAAAATCTTAAAAATACACAGGAATGTACAGGCGAGCAAGAGCAGAGACAGCAGACACAAGCAGATTTGAAGTTGGGAGGAAGGACAAAGTGCTAAAACAAAAAAGGGCACAATTCACCATAAAGTTCTACCAGCCCTGAATGCCAGTGTTTGCATGCTCAGTCATGTCCAACTCTCTGTGATACCCTGGACTGTAGCCCACAAGGCTCCTCTGCCCATGCAGTGTCCCAGGCAAGGCTACTGGAGTGGGTTGCCATTTCCTCCTCCAGCAGATCCCGACCCAGAGATCGAACCCGCATCTGCTGCATGGCAGGCAGATTCTTTGCCACTGAGTCACCATCTACACACTAATAATATAAATCTAAATTGATAAAAATACAATCTAAAGGCATGAAGGCAAAATGGAAGCACATCTGTGTCATAATACTTCCTATTGGCAAAGGCTTAGGGGCAACCCCTGCAGGCTGTCAGAGTGGACAGCCTATGAAGGGCAATTTGCAAAATCTAACAAATCACGAGGCCACAGCCATACGTTTGGTCCAGAAATTCTATTTCTATCCATGTATCCTACAGATAGAATTGCACATTATGAAAGGCACCTAGGAAAATATTTATCGCAGACTTCCCTGGTGGTCCAGCGGTTAAGAACCCACCTGCCTATGCAAGGGGGCACGCCATGCAGCAGCCAAGCCCATGTGCTGCAGCTGTGAAGCCAGCATGCCCTGGAGCCTGTTCTCCACAAGAGAAGCCACAGCAATGAGAAGCACACCCACCTCAGTGAAGAGTAGCCCCCGCCTGCCACAACGAGAGAAAGCCTGCGCACAGCCAGGAAGACCCAGTGCGGCCAAAAATAAATAACTAAATAAATATATTTATTGCCTATTGTTTATAATGACAAAATACTGAATACTGTCTGAATCCTCTCTATGCAAAGGGTGGTCAATGGAACAGAAGCATCAGCACCACCCAGGAGCTTGTCAAATATATAGACTCTAGGGTCCCATCTTAGACCTATGGGTTCAGAATCTGCATTTCCACACGAGCACCAGATGACTGGTTCACACGCACTTTAAAGTGTGAGAAATGCTTGCCTAAATATCCATCAATAGGGAGCTAATTGAATCAATGATGATATATCTATAAAATAAAATGTTATATATGCTCATTAAAAAATGAGGGGGCCTCTGCTTGAGCCGACATAGGACAATCCACAGGACTTAATGTAAAATGAAAAAAAAAAAAAAATGTGGGGCAGAACAGCACTGTGATATGCTCCTGTTTGTACTGTATTTTGAAGATGAACTACGCAGCCACAGCCTAACTGGTGACCTAACTGGTCTCCCAGATTCTACTCTGGCACCAGTGACGTCAGTTATCTTCTTCCTTCACATTCCCTGGTGCTTGTGGTTGGCACTGACCATTCATTTTCATCTTAGCTCCTGGAGGAGTTGGTTAAAGAAAAGATGGAAAGAAGCTCTCCATCATCCCCAGGACCCAGGAAAAAGAGGCAAAGGAAAAAAGCCAGCATCCCAAAGCAGCCCTGACCTTGTCCATATTTCACAGCCTCATCTGATGCCCACACAAGACTTAGAGATGGGATGGCCTAGTAGCTCAGATCCCAATCTCTCTCTCTTTCACACACACACACACACAGAGGCACCTTTTGGCATCCTCCACATCCAGTCCGGGACTGCTCTATACCAGCCCCCCCTCCCCACAGCCAGACATGTCACCTCCACACCCACACAGGAGGCTCAGTAGCCCTTCCAGAGCCCCAGAGAGAGCTACGTGTCAAAGTGGGCATTTGTTTCTGGCAATTATCTTCTCCTGTGGTCAATACAGTCATTTTGTAAATGACAGACTAATAGCCCCTAAGAGCTGGCTCCAAGGCAGATATTGATTCAGCCCCAGAGACCAACATCCTCCCCAGCTGAGCTCCCAGATCTGCGAGCAGCTCCCTTCAGACAGGAGAGGGGAAAGAGGGTAACAGGTGATTAATGTCACCATCTACTTCCCTGTTTAGCCAAGTGAGTGGCAGGAAGGAAGGATAAAGTGTCCCAGCCATCACATACAAGCCTGGCGATCGATGCACCAACCAACCTGTGCCTACTCGCCAGCAGCCTATGCCTTGTTTGTCTGCCTGCAAGGAAATAGAAACTTAATATTGGGAGAGTCTGAGAAAGTGAGTTCTCATAACTGGCATGATGTCCTGGTTATCTGTTGCTGTGTAACAAACCACTCCAAACTAGATGGAATAAGACAAACTTATTTTCGATGCTCACAGATTCTAGAGACAGGAATTTGGGTGGAGAACAGCATTAATGGCTTGTCTCTGCTCTGTGATGTCTGGGGTCTTACCTGAGAAATTCAAACAGCAAGGGTTGAATCATCTGGATGCTTCTTCTCTAATGTCTGATACATGGGCTGGGATGATGTAAAGCTGGGGCTCCTCTGGGCCCACCAACCAGGTGCCTGCCTGGGTCCATCTGGCTTGGACTTCCTGAAGCATGTTAGCTGGGTTCCCAGAGAGATCATCTACAGAGTGAGTGTTCCATGAGAACCAGGTGCAAGCCCTTTTATGACCTAGTCTCAGAAGCCTCATAGCATCGCTTCCTCTGTATGAGCCAAAGCCATCAAAAATCCCACCCAGATTCAAACGGGGAAGACTACTTCTCAATGGAAAGAGAATTAGCCTCTAAGAATTTGAGGCTATTTTTAAAAAGGCAAACTTTATTTTTCAGAGAAGTTTTAGGCTCACGGCAAAACTGAGGGGAAGGTATAGATATTTTTCTAATATAACCCCTGCCCCCACTCATGCATAGCCTGCCTATTATCAACATCAGTCATCAGAATGGTACCTTAGTTAACCAGGTACCATAGTCACCAAAAGCCCACAGTTCTCATTAGGGCTCACTCTGGGTGTTGCCTATTCTATGGATTTGGACAGATAGCACTAAGTGGTAAAGGACCCGCATTCCAATGCAGGAGACATAAGAGACGTGGGTTCGATCCCTGGGTCAGGAAAATTCCTTGGAGGAGGACAAGGCAATCCAGTATTTTTGCCTGGAGAATCCCATGGACAGAGGAGCCTGGCGGGCTGCGGTTTATAGGGTTGCAGAGAGTCAGACACGACCGAAGCAACTTAGCATAGCACAGCACAAAACGACATGCATCCACCGTGATAGTATCTTCTAGAGTAGTTGTCCAAAAAACCCTCTGTGCTCCACTGATTCTTCCCTCCCAGTCCTCAACTCCTGGGAACCACTGAACTGTTTACTGTCTCCATACGTTTGCCTTTTCTTGAATGTCATGTAGTTGGAATCATACACAGCCTTTTCAGATTGCACTCTTCATCATCCCCTGAGTGCACTGCTCTAAGGGCTGCTGGGATGAAGGGCCTCTGGGAGCAGCAGGGAAAGGAGAAGAGAGAAGTGCAAGCAGCCAAGCTGTACTTCCAGTTCTGGGAAAGTGGCAACAGGGAGGAACAGGCAGCAGACAGGTTACGCACACGGGTGTGCATCACACCACCCTCTCCGGGTGCTCAGAGTCCATCCATCTTTCTCATCACCCCCTCCACCCTCTCCATAAACAGTCGCAGAACCTTGGAGCTCAGAGGGAAGCTCTGGGTCACAACTGAGTTGAAAATTTCTGAAAGAGCAGGGATTGTCCCCTCTAACCACCACTCCTCAATCCTGGAAGACACTGAAGCAGGTAACGAATTTAGTCTAAGGCCAGGTCACCAGCTGGACTTCAGCAAGCATGGTGGGCTTGCACAGCCTGACTTAGTAGTATTGGACCAAGTAAGAAAGCAGATACAAGCGAGCTCCGGGCAGCATCTGATCTGGCTTGTGGGGTGGGGCCTGGGCCAATCAGACCTAACCACTGCCACCAGCCATTCCTACACCCTGCTGAGAACCATGTGGAGCCAAGTTGGAGGGGATCTGCCATTGGTCAGCCACTATCCCTCCAGACTGCTATTTCTGTTTTGGTTAGCACTACCTGTTAGAAAATTGTATTGAACCAAAATACCTCCTTGAACTGTCTCTGACCACCCTACCCTTTCCCTGGCTCAAGGCGAGTGTTTCTCTACCCCACAGTGAATACTGTCTGACACAGTATTAAGACACAACAAGACCAAATTCTCCTCAACAGCAGGGTCGGGTCCACCACTGTGGACACAAATTAGTGTTTATAAGTGTCTGTGGGATTTAGTGCACCAAACAAATACGCTTCTCATTGATCCAAGCTCTCTCCTCTGGGAATAGTCAGTACAAGCTTGAGTCTCCTCCCACCTAACAGCCCATCAGAAAATGCTCTTCTTCCCCAGGCTAACCAGCCCTGTTCCTGCAGCTTTGGCTTCCAGCCGTCCCACCTCCTGACCTGCCCCAGCTCAAGCCCTCATCCATCCCGTTCAGGTGTGTCCACATGACATACTTGGGATACTGTTTGTGCCTGGTTCTACTCAGAACTCCCTCTGAGCTTTCCCGTTTCAAACCACCTAGTGACCTTAGCCTGCAACCAAAGCTGGACCAGGAAACATCTTCCTGGAGTAAGAAGGCTGCGAGGGACGCTGACATCTCTGTGCCCTTGGGTGAGTCACCTTGGTTCCCAGGACTCAGTTTCTTCATCAGATATGATTCCTTCTAGATGAAGCCAATAAGTATAAAACCCCTCCTCCAGTTAGCAAACATCTAGGTAGGTGATCTGCAACCTACCAGGGTCTGAGCTGGGTCCCCAGATCTGGTGGCAAACCAGAGACAACGCACATAGGAAGAAACATTCTTTACCTCTCCGCACACTCCTGCCAGCCTATAAAAGAGAAACTCGTCCCTTGAGCTTCACTGTTAAACTAATCAAACAAGGAGGCCATTAGGTTGAGGTGATTTTATGCCTTGGTGGCATGTGTAAACAAACCAAAACCCAAGCAATAATGCTTCAAGGGTAAGAAACTGAGATCTAAGGATGTGCATGCTAAGGCGCTTCAGTTGTGTCCAACTCTTTGTGAAACTATGGACCATAGCCTGCCAGGCTACTCTGTCCATGGGATTCTCCAGGCAAGAATATTGGAGTGGGTTGTTGTGCCCTCCAGGGGATCTTCCCAGCCCAGGGGCAGAAACTGCATCTCTCACATCTCCTGCATTGGCAGGCAAGTCCTTAACCACTAGCACCACCTGGGAATCCTAAGGATAACCAACCAACCAATCACAAAACAGCCACCTGCGCTTTCCTAAACAACGCAATATTTAAGCTATGAGCCAATCAAATCATTTCCTTTCTTTGCTCCTGCCTCTTCTATGTAGAAGTCCTGCCCCAGTTTATGCCAGTGGAGCTCCTAACCACTTCCAGTTGGGCATTGCCCAATTCTAATCAGTGTTTGCCTACATAAACTCTTACAATTTTTAATATGCCTCATGTTACCTTTTAACACTGGCCAGAAACCACTGTTGGCTCCCTTAACTTATTTCCCCTTCAGAAGAAGCAGTGACAGGGATTGTTGAGACTGGAAAAGGGTCAAATAGGTACATGACCGTCCATTTCTGCTACTCCTTTGGAGATGCTCTTGCTGGGCAGGAACACCCTTCCTTCCTCCTTTCAGTAAGATCTTCCCTGCCAGCTGCTCTGCATTGAGCCCCATGGTTGTCCTGCTGTGCTTCTCTGACAGGAGGGTGGTCTCTACCCAGGAAGGAAGGGATAGAAAGCTCATTTGTCTCTGGGCCATATCACTCTCTTCAAAAAGAGAAATTTTTTAAATTTCTCTAGAATAGTTTTATTAGCAATAATAAGAAGCCTAGTAATTAATTAAAGCCTAACTGAATCTTATGCTTATTTCTCAATTCAAAACTCCCAGCTAGGGGGCCTGAATCATTGTCATTGCCACCAACCCCACCTCCCTTTCCAAAACCCTTCCTTCTCCTGGAATGCAGGCTGGTAGGAAAGCCAGATCAGCCCCAGGCAGTAGTCATCCAGCAGAACCAATGGGATGGTGGGGATCAGCCCACACCACTGTGTGAACACAGCCCAGTCCTGCAGGGCAGAGAAGGCTTCCTGGAAGAAAGGATGCTCAAGAAATGGGAGGGGGAGCAGGGGATGGCTGCACGGTGCCCCCTCAGGATGAGTATGCAGGAAGGAACAGCCTGTGTTGCATCTGGATGTAGGATAGAGAAAGGATTTGAGGAGGCCAAGCGTGGAGGAAGCAAGGCCAGATAGGAGGCTGTCACCATTACCTGGGTGGGAGCCAATGGTGGTGTTGATGCCGAAAATTTGGCTTCTGTGCAACAGTGCCAAATCAACTATTCAGTTCAGTTCAGTTCGGTCGCTCAGTTGTGTCCAACTCTTTGTGACCCCATGAATCACAGCACGCCAGGCCTCCCTGTCCAACACCAACTCCCGGAGTTCACTCAGACTCACGCCCATCAAGACAGTGATGCCATCCAGCCATCTCATCCTCTGTCGGCTCCTTCTCCTCCTGCCCCCAATCCCTCCCAGCATCAGAGTCTTTTCCAATGAGTCAACTCTTCACATGAGGTGGCCAAAGTACTGGAGTTTCAGCTTTAGCATCATTCCTTCCAAAGAAATCCCAGGGCTCATCTCCTTCAGAATGGACTGGTTGGNCTCCTTGCAGTCCAAGGGACTCTCAAGAGTCTTCTCCAACACCACAGTTCAAAAGCATCAATTCTTCAGCGCTCAGCCTTCTTCACAGTCCAACTCTCACATCCATACATGACCACAGGAAAAACCATAGCCTTGACTAGACGGACCTTAGTCGGCAAAGTCATGTCTCTGCTTTTCAATATGCTGTCTAGGTTGGTCATAAGTTTTCTTCCAAGGAGTAAGAGTCCTTTAATTTCATGGCTGCAATCACCATCTGAAGTGACTTTGGAGCCTCCAAAAATAAAGTCTGACACTGTTTTCACTGTTTCCCCATCTATTTCCCATGAAGTGATGGGACCGGATGCCATGATCTTCATTTTCTGAATGTTGAGCTTTA